>JAOWBW010000533.1:372487-685456 GCA_026119855.1 Campanula takesimana | reverse complement strand
CCAAATGACATTGATCCAATCAATCCATTTGAGTTTGGCCAAACATTTCACCAACATCATTCCTTCGAGGGGCCCAAGCTTGACATCTCTCCGAAGAGGGACAAATCCATTTAGCTTATTATTCTTCCTACGTGAATCCAATCATGCCAATCATACCCTTTATAACTACCGTGTTAAGGCAGCGTTTTGAATATGTCAAACATAATGTTCATCAGTGGAAGACTAATAATAACTTCATGTCTAAGGACTCAAATGACATAACTAATATGAGATTTATATATGACATCGACTGTTGGTCCCAGAGGGCAAAAAGGGTATAGAACCGCTAGAGGGGGGGGTGAATAGCGGTCCGAAACTTTTTCGAAATACCCTTAAAATCAACCGAGTACTTATCAGTTTGGCCAACTGCGGTTCAAGGCACAAGAACCGAACTGATAAAATGCACAGCGGAGTTTGCGGTTTGGCCAAATAGGTTAGTTAAAGAGTTTGGAAGTTTGACTCGGGTTGAGAAAACACTATGATGCAACAGAATAGTTAAACTTAAAGTTTAAAGGAAAACACAATTCATCTTTCAAGTCATTTCGTATATGGAAACAAGTTCAAGACCACAAACAAGAAAGATAAATATCAAGACAGAAAATAAAGATCAAACACACAAATTGAAGAGGTTCGTTCTTTAATGAACTACGTCCTCTACCTAGATGGTTAGTCTAGGATTTTCTAATAGCTATAAGACTTGTATTAATTTAGAGGAGGTTTTACAAGATAAATCTAAACTCTAAACAATGAGTCTAACCTAAGCTATAATAACAACCGGTGTTTTTCGAAGTATATAATCTATATGATCATATAAATCGGGTGTGTGTGTGAAAAGAAATCAAATGCTCTAAGTATCTAAATGATGGTGGAGCAAATAGAATTCTTTCTGTGTAAAGGCTAAGTATGAGTGGTTGTTAGGCTTGAAGCTTTGATGAAGAACTGGGTTTGCAATGGAGATGGTTGAAGATATGAATATCTGGGTTTAACTCTTCAAAGCAAACTTGAATACTTGGGAATGAATCTCTTGAAGCTCAGCAACCTTCATTGTTGAATAATGAAGGCTATTTATAGGCAGAGCACCCTTGTGACCGTTGGGTAAAGATTTGAATCAAATCTGAAGGGTACAGTGCTGTCGAAATCCCATTGGTTGAGCTGTCATTTTTGTCCTTGGTTTTGTCTTGTAGTCCTAGGTAGTTGTTGCACCACTACCTGACAATTGTCCTTTGTTGCAGAAAGGACTAACGGTAAACAATTTAAACTGATGGACAAACCGACATTCCTTGCAGAAACTCCAAGTTAACTTAGAGTTATTTTGACATGACATAACAACATCCTTATACTGTCAATAAGGGAATGTTTGTCTAAGGAATAAATGACATCTCTTTAATTCTTCAATAACTGCTCTGCGGTTTCACCAAGCATAGGGCGGTTTGAAGAATGGTCTTGATGTGCGGTTTCATCAAACATGCAAACTGCGGTTTGATGAGAATTGAAGAGCTCCATGCTGGCATTCTTAAAATGATGGCTTGAAGCACTAAACCGCTAATGATACAACCGAACAATACTCAGCCTTGAAAACAAAAAATCTAGAAATGGACTTATCTAAAAATTGAAGTAGAACTTCATTACATGCGGTCCTAAAGTCCATAAAAAGACACGTGGAATGGATCAATCAAATTAAGGTGGGTGCACTAACAATGAATCCTAACAATCTCCCCCTATTTGATTGATGCCATTACCACACTATGATAATAGCAAAACATTGTACTTGGTAAGAACATGTCAGAAATAAATTTCATGAAATTGCATGTCCCAAGTCAATGTACACACTATGCTAGATCATAGATTTCTAATCTATCAAAAATAAAGGAAATGAATAAGAGATAGAAAAGAAATACATTCAGATGCATAAAGAATGATATGATTTTGAGGATCAGAAATGCATGTTTAAACTGAATGTTTAAAACACAATGCACTTAAAGGTATTTTCATGATGAATGTAGTGCATGAGGTTTTAAGAAATACAAGCATTGTTTCACAAACAAGCAGTTTGAATAAACAAAGTTTTGGAAACAGAATGCTATGCAGTCATTCTCATTATAATTCAATCATAAAGGATAGTAACTTACAATGTATGAATTACAAGAGATACCAAAAAGAAAGACTAAGAAAAGAGGTCTAGTCTACTTCATCTGCAACAGAACCCCTTGCAGCAGCAGCATCATCTGCGGTTTGGTTCTGAACGGTTTGAGCATCTTGAGCAGCTTGTTCTTGTGCAATTTGAACATTAACAGCGGGAGCGGTTTGATCAACATTTCTAGAACCGGATCCACGGGTGGTTTCAAAAACAAAGTCAGCTGCACGAAGCCGAACTTCAGTCGGTTCATCAATCTTCAATTCAATTGCAGCGGTTTGTTTGACAAGTTTCCCGGTTCTATGAAGTATAAGCTCAGAAGAATCAAGCGCATGCTGGGCCAGAATATCCAGTTTCTCAACAACAGATTGAAGTGAAGCATCAACGGCTTGAAACTTTAAGTTGCAAAGATCATTGTTGGTTCTGACAAGATCTTGAAGGGCCAGTTGATTTTCCAAGATTAAGTTCAGTCTCTCATCTAGCTGTTGTTGGCTTGACCTATCTTCAAATCTCTCATTTACTCTCTCCCCCTTAATGGCATCAAGATCAGATTGAATGGTGAGGAGATGAGTGTCAAACCGAGAAGTGGCGGTTTGTTGATGAAATTGAATATTTCTAACCGCATCTATCAAATCGGCGGTTGAAGCATGAAGAGGTAGAATTGGATAGGAAGGAATTGAAGAGGGCGGTTCATCAGAAGGAGTATAGGGAGGGATGTGCTCATCACTGGAATTATCATCATCAGAAATTTGGATGGCATCATCAATTGATGGGAGGAAGAAGGCATCTTGGCTTTACCTTTCAACAGAATGTGTGCCTCTTCTAAGGTTTCACCCATAGAGATCCTAAGGGCGGTTTCAAGCTCAATGGGATCAAAGAGGGGAAAGAATGAATAGGGATAATTGCAGTTTGAGGAGGTGAAGAAGGAAGAAGAGGAAATCTCAAATAATCATCATTTAAAAGAATGGAAGGTGAAGGCACAAATCTCCAATTCAACATAGGAGGATAGGCTCTAGCAGTTAATTGTAGAAAGAATTGACTAGCAAGAGTGGGATCCATGAGTACCTGATCGGCAATCTCACCCATCACTTTGTCTGCAACTGAAAGAATTAAGTGTTCAACTGCGGCTTCCATCTCATCCTTGGGAAAGATAGCAAAAGGGTTAGGGCGGCCAGCCTTCAAGAATCTAGCTTCGGCTTTGGCGGCGGCACGAGCATGGGCTCCAGCCCTTCTTTCCCTAGAGGTTTCAGTTTTGAACCGCTTCAAATATTTTGCTAAGTCAGCAGCATTCTTTCGTTTCTTTGTCTTCGGTTTAATGAATGAAACCGATGTCTGTGGAGATAGCTGAACTGGCGGCTGAGAGAGAGGTTGAGCTTGAGTAATAGCCAGCGGTTGAACTGAAGGAAGAGGCAGTGGTTGAACCGACACAGAAGTAGATGGCAAAACCGGAGTTGGAGCATAAGGTAAATCAGGAGATGAAGAGGGAGTATTCAGGTGAATCAAAGTCCAACTTTCTTTTAAGTGAAGGAGGAGAGACCTCAACCATCATTGGGTCAATGCCTGCCTTCCTCATCTCAGCTCTTTCTCTTAGCTCTCTTGCAAAAGCTCCTTCAAGAGGTGAGTGATCTCTTTTGTAGTCAGCCTCACTGAAGTCATAGCGCCTGGTGGCCTTGACTGCCAATGCTCTACATAATCACTTTTCTTCACCAACTTCCTCTTCTTCTTTGGCGGTTGAACCTCAAGAACTTCAACATCTTGCTCAGGTTCACCAAGTGCCTCAGACATATCAGTCTGCTCAGGCAATGCTGCAGCCTCAAACTCATTGGTTTGCTCAGGCTGAACCACAATGGTAGATACAGCGGTTTGTTCAAATAGAACCGCATCCTCAGACACTTCGGTCTGCTCAGGATCGGTTTGAGAGGAAGGTTTAAGGTTTGGGAAGGCTTTGAAAATTTCAGCCAACTGTTCTTCAGAGAATTGAACAGATGGCGGTTTAGAAGTGGAAGGTTAGGAGGCGGTTTGGATAGGTTTGCTTTTGTAATAACCGAAGGGATTTGAGCAGTTCCCTTTCTTTTCTTGGAGCGGCGGTTTCCTTGGGACGAGCCGCAAGTATAGACCGAGCTGCAGGCTCCCCCTCAACCGCAGGCTCCCCCTCAGCCTGTACCGCGGTTTGAGCTAAATGACTTAACCCCAGTCGGTTTAGAGTGGCAGTTTGACCTTCATTTCTTAGCAGCGTAGCATGGGCCTGATCAGCAATGGCACCAGCATACGGTTTCCCTGATTTGTTGAGCCGAGCTTCAGGAAATGGGCCACGTTCGGCTTCAGGAAGAGGGTCCTCATTCCAAACAGTTTGAGCAAACCGCCATCCAAAGGTTGTTCTGAAGGTATCAAGTCTTGACAGTCCAAAGATAGATTTTTCACTAGGATCCAACCAATAGTCCTTGTGTTCAGTAGAGAACTTGAAAATGGCAGTATCTTGATGCAAGAACTTTGTCAGCAACCTGCAATGAGTTCTGACCTTGGATTTTCCAGCGGCTTTAGCAGCATGGAGGCGGTTTAGAGCATTTATAATCTCCTTCATCACAACCTTGGGCCAGTGCAGTTTCTTCCCTTTAAGAATGGCCACACAGTAAGCATACTGTTCACTTGTAAAGTTGTTGTGGTTTCCATTCTTGCACATAACTCCAGAATCTACCAGTTCACAAAGATGAGCCATCACCTCTCCAAAGTCCTTTTTGGAGGAATTCTTGGTGGAGAAAGAGTTAACTCCAATCAGCTCCATTGTAGTATTGCTTAGAAGTTCCGGTTTTATCCCCATAACTCCAGAGTTCTCAAGACCAGCTAGAACTGCAATCTTGGAAGCGGTTAGGATCACTTCTTTGCCACAGACGGTGGACTTGATAGCATCTTCAAATTTAATTTCACCGGATTCCAGATCCCTTATCGGTTCTCCTCTTACATCTAGTAATTCAGCCTTCGTGGAGATCCCATTCTCAAAGAATTCGGCGCAGATAATAGTAACAAACTGCGGTTCATCCATAAGAAACAGAGGTAGCAGTTTAGCATCATTCAACAGTTTGAGGAGCTTCCTTCCAACTGCATCTTGTTTAAGTTCATTCTCAAGAATCCTAGAACCGGGAACAAAGTTTGAGGGATCCTGAAAGACATTCTTAGTTAGAAATAATTTAAAGAATGATAGTTTGAATCCTTAAGCAAACCGCGGTTTGATTAAGTACTACAAACTATAACAAGGAATCCTAACAATGAAAACAGGCGGTTCAAGGAGAGTAAGGGTAAAAATGTAAAAACAAAGAATGAAGGAATAGTGAAGGCAAAATGGATCAAAAAGGGAAATTTTGAAAAAGAGTTTGAATGCATGAAGAACACGAAGAACAGAGTATGAATATGCAAAACAAAATCTTAACCAAAATATGGAAAAATTATATCAAAATGATCACAGAGAGTAGATTCTAACAAAGTTCTAAATAAACTAAGACAAATAACAACACATGAACCCAGAATCTGCAAAATTTCGCAAGAACACCAAATAACCCCAAAATTGATTTTGCTCAAAATTGAACACAAATCTTAAAACAAAGTAATCAATCAGTGTATATAAGTAAATGCGAACACAAACCAACCAAGAAATTGAAGAAAAAGCATAAAATGATCAAAGGAAGATGAACAAGCTTTTAAGCTTCAACAATGGCGGATAAGTGAGATATACTGAGTTAGGGTTCAGAATTTCATACCATATCAGGCTTCGATGGTTTGGATGATGTAGAAGAAGAAGCAAGATCAATTGATTTCTTTGGTGCCATAGAAAATTTTGTTTAAGTAAGAAAATTTAGTGAGAACAGAGAGAGAGAAGGATGAATGCGTACAGAGGAGAGAGAGGGGTTTTTGCTAAAAAGAGTAAGAAGGTAAAAAGATAAATTGAAAAATGGTTTGTCTTTTATACTCAATTAACCACCTCGGGTAGTGGAGCGGGCATGACGGCTAAGGAAACTCAACCGTCAGTGTACCTGTCGATTCACATTTAATGCGGCAGAGATAATTGCAAAAAGGTCCTTAATGAATGAAGTGACATAAAGTAGGGACTAAAATGCAATTTCATACCTGAGCAGTTTTGCGTAAACCGACTTACCTTTTCCTTATTATCGGTTTGGTGAAACCGATATCTTTCAGATCTATATTCGGTTTCAGTAGAGAAAACCGAAACCTTGCTTTGACAATTCGGTTTGGATAAAACTGAAATTGTTCTACTTGACTCTTCGGTTTGAGTGGAATCTTTAGCCGAACCATCTTGTTGCGGTTTTGTCTATTGAACCGCAAACTATTTGCATTTTTTAATAGAGCCAAAATACTTGACAAATATTATTAGAACAAGAATAAATAGGCATGAATTATATTAAGTAAGTTCCAGCATACCCATTTCTCCTCGTAGATGAAAGAACCTAGAATTTTCGAGCGGTTTGGTGAGAATATCTGCAATTTGATCGTCGGTTCCCACCTTTGCTAGGAAAATGTTCTTCTTTTCAACATGATCTTTGAGGAAATGATATCTTATGTCAATGTGCTTGGTTTTTGAGTGTTGTACTGGATTGTTGGAGATTGATATAGCTGCAGTACTATCACAGTAGATAGGGCAGTTTTTCTCAAATACTTCATAGTCTTCCAACTGCTGTTTCATCCAGAGAATTTGAGAGCAACAGCTTCCAGCCGCAATGTATTCAGCTTCAGCGGTTGAGACTGAAACCGATGCTTGTTTCTTGCTGGACCATGATACAAGCCGGGTTCCAAGGAACTGACAAGTACCACTTGTGCTCTTTCTGCTTATCTTACATGCTGCAAAGTCAGCATCTGAATAACCTAATAGATCAAATGAAGATTCTTTGGAGTACCAAAGTCCAAGGTTAACAGATCCACATAAATATCTAATAATTCTTTTAACAGCAATAAGATGAGATTCTCTAGGGTCAGCTTGAAATCTAGCACAAACACAAACACTGAACATGATATCTGGCCTACTAGCAGTTAAGTAAAGTAAAGAACCAATCATACCTCGGTAGAGAGACTGATCAACTTTCTTACCTCGTTCATCTTGATCCAAACTGCAGGCCTTTTGCATTGGGGTATCAACTGGCTTAGCGGTTTCAAGCCCAAATTTCTTGATCAAATCTTTGGTATATTTGGCTTGGTTGATAAAAATTCCATCATGACATTGCTTGATTTGGAGTCCAAGAAAGAATGTCAACTCTCCCATCATACTCATCTCAAATTTACCTTTCATAAGCTTCTCAAACTTAACACACATAGTCTCATTAGTAGAACCGAAAATAATATCATCAACATATATTTGAACTAATAATGAATGACCTTTGTGTTTAGCAATAAATAGGGTTGTATCAATTTTACCTCTAGAGAAGCCTTGTTCAATAAGAAATTTAGATAGAGTGTCATACCATGCTCTTGGAGCTTGTTTGAGTCCATACAAGGCCTTCTTGAGCTTGAAGACATGATTGGGATATTTGTTGTCTTCAAATCCTGGCGGTTGAGCTACATAAACTTCTTCTTGTAGTTCACCATTCAGAAATGCACTCTTCACATCCATTTGATATAACTTGAATTTCTTGAAGGAGGCATAGGCCAGGAACAATCTAATGGCTTCAAGTCTGGCTACAGGTGCAAAGGTTTCATCATAATCAATCCCTTCTTCTTGCCTATAACCTTGAGCAACCAACCTTGCTTTGTTTCTTGTAATGGTACCATTTTCATCCATCTTATTTCTGTATACCCATTTTGTTCCAATTACAGTGTGATCTCTGGGCCTTGGAACTAGAGTCCAAACTCTGCATCTTTCAAACTGATTAAGCTCTTCTTGCATTGCAGCTACCCAACTTGGATCACTTAGAGCTTCATCTACCTTCTTCGGTTCCATCTGAGATATCAGTGCGGTTGAGAACAAACTGTGGTTATCTCTATGTGTTAAGCTTCCTCTTGTTTGAACACCAGAACTGATAGGACCTATAACATTAGTTGTTGGATGGTCTCTATGCTCATTGATTTCTGGAGGGAGGTCATCATGAACCACTATTTCTTGAAGATTTTCCAGAGGAGGCTCTTCTTGATATTCATTGAAATCTTCATTGAAGGTGATGTTGGGAACTGGATCAACGGTTTGAATGGGATCAGAAGAATGCGGTTCTACAGCAACACCTTCGGTTTGATTTGGAGCGGCTGGAGAACCTGATGGTGCGGTTTGAGTAGGTTGGTCATTTGCGGTTGCACGATTAAGGTAAGATGTACCTGTCTCAAAACCACTGAAATCATCAGCAACATTTGGAGCCATATGTGGCTCAAGAAGATTATGTTCATCAAATGTAACATGGACTGACTCTACAATTTTTAAAGATGTCTTATTGAAACAATGAAAAGCTTTGGAGTGTTTTGAATAACCAACAAAAATACCTTCATCGGCCTTAGCATCAAATTTACCTCGATACTCTTTGCCATTGTACAAGATGTAGCACTTGCATCCAAATATCTTGAAGAAGGCAATGTTGGGTGATCTGCCTCTCCACAATTCATAAGGAGTCTTATTGTGAACTTTGATGATTAGGGAGCGGTTCTGGGTGAAACATGCGGTATTGATGGCTTCGGCCCAGAAGTATTTGGGAAGCTTTGCTTCTGCAATCATTGTCTTCCCGGCTTCAATCAAAGTCCTGTTCTTTCTTTCTACAACTCCATTCTGTTGTGGAACCCCAGCGGCAGAGAAGTTATGATCAATTCCATGATCATCACAATATTTAGCAACACCATTGTTTGTAAATTCGGTTCCATTATCTGAACGCACGGCAACAATGTCATCCAATTTTTGAGTTTGGAGCTGTCTAAAGAGAGCGGTTACGATGCCATAAGTATCATCTTTAGAGGCCATCATTTCCACCCATGTATATCTTGAATAATCATCAACCACCACAAGTGTATAGCGGTTTCCTCCAATACTGGCGGTTGGGACAGGTCCAAATAAATCCATGTGCAGCAATTGCAAACAGCGGTTCGTTGAAGGTGCGGTTTTACTAGGAAATGACTGTTTGGGCTGCTTTCCAAGCTGGCATGCTTTGCACTTTTCATCATGATGGTCAGCCACTTTGGGTAGTCCTTTTACTAGACCATCCCTGTGCAGTTTTGCTAGATACTTGAAGTTCAAGTGGCTGAGCCGCTTATGCCATAACCAGCTGCTTTCACTTATGTTTTTGGCTACAAAACAGAGGTCAGCAATAGAAACAATATTACTCAAATCTATCATATAAACATCACCTGTTCTGTTGCCAGTCAGTAGAGTGACTTCAGAGGAAGCATCTTTGATATAACAGTTAGTTGATGTGAAGATGCAGTTCATTCCTTTGTCACAAAACTGAGATATGGAGAGAAGGTTGTGCTTGAGTCCTTCTACTAATGACACATTTTCAATAGTCACCTTTCCTCGTTTGATTGCTCCATATCCTACTGTTTCTCCTTTCTTGTTGTTACCAAACACTACTGGGGGACCTTTCATTTGGATGAAACTGCAGAGTAGTTCGGAATCTCCAGTCATGTGTCGTGAGCATCCACTATCTAAATACCAGAGATCCTTCTTCTTCTTCGCGGTTCCAGCCATAAAACATGAAATCTGAAAAATAAACATGAAAGGTTTTGGTCCCCCTTATTCCTTGGGTCCTAGGGTTAGCAGCTTTTTGGGACCCACACTTGTTTGACCTTAGGATTTTTACGTCCCTTGGCATTGGGTGTGAATCTTAAAAGACAATGACCAGCACTATGACCAAAATCAGCACAAATAGCACAATGAATAAATCCAGGTTTTGGTTGCGGTTTTACAAACCCTTTACTGACCTTCGGTTTCTCATGTTTTACTGGGTCAGCGGTTTTGGCTTTAACAAAGATTACCTTCTTGAGCTCAACCTTCCTCTTAGGTGTGGCTTTAGGGAAAATGATAGGAATTTCCTTAAACCGACTAGGAGCGGTTTCATCACTCAATACTTCCTTGGTTGCCTCAGCCGCTATGGATTTCTCTTTCCACTTTGAATCTCTCCCAGTCTGGTTTTTAGGGTACTCAAAGAAATAATTTTGCCTTTTAATTTCTTGTTTTGAGCCCTTTTTACCAGCATGATTAACCTTAGGAATTTCTTTGGTTTGTTCAGTAGGCTTCACACCACCTTCGGCACAGAGACAAGGACACTTACACCCATCATCGGTTTTAAACCCCAATCCACTTTTATCCGAAGTAGGAATTTGTGAATTTAGGATTTGTTCCACAGTGACACCAGACTTGGTCCATACATCGGTCACTTTTTGGAGGTCATCCCTTTGTACGGTAAGATCATGGATTTGGGTGAGAAGTACCTCGGTTCTGTCCTTCAGATAGCGGTTTTCATCCACAATAGTAGATACCCCAGCAATTTGGAGCTTGAGATTTTCAATTTCCTCCTTGTGGGATTTACATACACGTTGGGATTCTTCAAGTTCCGCAGCCATTAGTTTATATGCCTTTTTAAGTACAGTGTGTTGTTGACATATAATGTTTGCACGTTCTAGTACCTGATCATCATGACTTTGGTCTGCTTGAACCTCGGGAGTGTAGTTTGGTGTTGTAGGAGCTCTGCTTGATCTAGCCTCAGGAGTCTTAGGTGAAACTGACTTCATTTGTTGTTTTGGCAGTGGAAGGCTTTCGTCAATTTCAATTCTTTCTTCAAATCCCATGAGACAGAGATTAGCAGTTTCTTCATCATCACTTTCATCTGAGTCTGAACCCATCCATGTCAGCGGTTGATCTCCTTGGTCAGCTACCATTCCTCTTCTTTTCACGAACTTCTTGTTGAATGGTTTCTTTGCTGGCGCGGCTTCATAGCGCGGTTTAGGACAACTTGACGCAAAGTGACCTGGTTGTCTGCAGTTATAACAAACCAAGTCTTCCCTTGTCTTGGGATCTGCAGTTTTGTTGAATCTGGTTGGAGGGACAAACTTTGCTGGGCCTTTGGATGGAAATTGAGATCTATTATTTTTCCTGAACTTGGTGTATCTCTTCACATACAAAGCAAATTCTTCATCATCCATTTCATCAAAATCAACTTGAGTAGAACTTGAGGATTGTGATCCTACACTCTGAGCATAAGAACTTTGAGGAGGAGTGTAGGATTGATGAGACTGCTGATAAGATTGATAAGATTGAGGATATGGTTGATGTGATTGAGGATAGGATTGTTGAGACTGCTGGTAATATTCAGAAGGTGCGGTTTGAGGATTATATCTAGGAACATTTTGGTCAGGAGGAGCGGTTTGCAGGTGGAGGTGAGGAGCGGTTTGATGATGGTCTGGATTGTAGACAGGAGATGAGGTATTGTTGAATGCAGCTAGAGAGAGGGTCTTAAATCTGCTTTCGGTTTCATGGACCTCTTCAAGCTTAAATTCAAAAACCTTCAGCATGGCATACAAGTGTCGAAGATCAAGAGCTTCCAAGTCCTTGTTGTCTTCAATGTTAGTAGTTTTGATCAGCCATTTGCTACCAAGTGCTTGCATGAATCTCATGTTCAAATCTGTATTAGAATAGACATGTCCAAGAGAAAAACAAACGTTAACAATATCAATAAACCTCTCATAGCATTGTCTAAGAGATTCCTTAGGATCTTTAACAAAATAGTCAAAGAGTCTTCTCTGTTGATAGAGGCGGTTCTTCTTGGTATCTGAATCTCCTTCCAGAAAATCAACTATAGCATCCCAGGTAGCCTTTGCGGTTTTGCAGTGAAGCACCTTAGAATGAGTCCTCAGGTCAATAGCTGACACTAGCATGGACATAGCTCTTCCATCAAAATCCACATTGATGCGGTCTGCATCAGTCCATTCACTTTCTAATTTCTTAACTTCAGCTTCTTCTCCTGCGGTTCCTGCACGTGGATTAGCTTTCATAGGGACATATGGTCCATCAGTAACCGCGGTCCACAGTCTACGATCACATGAAATCATGTGTTTCATTATCCTATCTTTCCAAAAAATAAAACTATCTTCATCCAGAATCGGTAAGTGATTCGAATTGGATGTTTGCATCATATGGGTGTTTGTGTTTGCCATTGGATCAGCACCCAAGCGGTTAAGCTTGTAAAAACAAGTTTGGTGGATACGCTCTGATACCACTTGTTGGTCCCAGAGGGCAAAAAGGGTATAGAACCGCTAGAGGGGGGGGTGAATAGCGGTCCGAAACTTTTTCGAAATACCCTTAAAATCAACCGAGTACTTATCAGTTTGGCCAACTGCAGTTCAAGGCACAAGAACCGAACTGATAAAATGCACAGCGGAGTTTGCGGTTTGGCCAAATAGGTTAGTTAAAGAGTTTGGAAGTTTGACTCGGGTTGAGAAAACACTATGATGCAACAGAATAGTTAAACTTAAAGTTTAAAGGAAAACACAATTCATCTTTCAAGTCATTTCGTATATGGAAACAAGTTCAAGACCACAAACAAGAAAGATAAATATCAAGACAGAAAATAAAGATCAAACACACAAATTGAAGAGGTTCGTTCTTTAATGAACTACGTCCTCTACCTAGATGGTTAGTCTAGGATTTTCTAATAGCTATAAGACTTGTATTAATTTAGAGGAGGTTTTACAAGATAAATCTAAACTCTAAACAATGAGTCTAACCTAAGCTATAATAACAACCGGTGTTTTCGAAGTATATAATCTATATGATCATATAAATCGGGTGTGTGTGTGAAAAGAAATCAAATGCTCTAAGTATCTAAATGATGGTGGAGCAAATAGAATTCTTTCTGTGTAAAGGCTAAGTATGAGTGGTTGTTAGGCTTGAAGCTTTGATGAAGAACTGGGTTTGCAATGGAGATGGTTGAAGATATGAATATCTGGGTTTAACTCTTCAAAGCAAACTTGAATACTTGGGAATGAATCTCTTGAAGCTCAGCAACCTTCATTGTTGAATAATGAAGGCTATTTATAGGCAGAGCACCCTTGTGACCGTTGGGTAAAGATTTGAATCAAATCTGAAGGGTACAGTGCTGTCGAAATCCCATTGGTTGAGCTGTCATTTTTGTCCTTGGTTTTGTCTTGTAGTCCTAGGTAGTTGTTGCACCACTACCTGACAATTGTCCTTTGTTGCAGAAAGGACTAACGGTAAACAATTTAAACTGATGGACAAACCGACATTCCTTGCAGAAACTCCAAGTTAACTTAGAGTTATTTTGACATGACATAACAACATCCTTATACTGTCAATAAGGGAATGTTTGTCTAAGGAATAAATGACATCTCTTTAATTCTTCAATAACTGCTCTGCGGTTTCACCAAGCATAGGGCGGTTTGAAGAATGGTCTTGATGTGCGGTTTCATCAAACATGCAAACTGCGGTTTGATGAGAATTGAAGAGCTCCATGCTGGCATTCTTAAAATGATGGCTTGAAGCACTAAACCGCTAATGATACAACCGAACAATACTCAGCCTTGAAAACAAAAAATCTAGAAATGGACTTATCTAAAAATTGAAGTAGAACTTCATTACATGCGGTCCTAAAGTCCATAAAAAGACACGTGGAATGGATCAATCAAATTAAGGTGGGTGCACTAACAATGAATCCTAACATCGACCATGACATAAATCTCATACCGCGGGTCATGTCCAGTACCTTGTTCCAAACAAGTACCCATAAATCTAACATGATCATCCCATGATCATTTAACCTTTATACTAGTGCTTAACAAGCTCTAGGGACGGAGATTATTATAAGCAAACACGAGCCATAATAATAATCTTATTATCTCTTTATCATTATGAATAAAATGATAACTTATACAACGTTTAACAAACGTGCCTAGGGCACCAACACCAACAGATTGGGCCTAGGGCAAGTGAGAGATTGTTGGTAGTGGTGCCCTAGGCACGTTTAATAAACGTTGTAATTGTTATCATTTATTTCATATCAATAAAGAGATGTTTTGATTATTATTGTTGTTCATGTTTACTTATAATAATCTCCGTCCCTAGTACTTGTTAAGCACTAGTATAAAGGCTAAATGATCATGTTAGATTTATGGGTACTTGTTTGGAACAAGGTACTGGACATGACCCGCTTTATGAGATTTATGTCATGGTCTATGTCATACATATATCTCATATTAGTTATGTCATTTGAATCTTTAGACATGAAGTTATTATAGTCTTCCACTTGATGAACATTATGTTTGACATATTCAAACGCTACTTTTAACCGAGTAGTTATAAAGGGTATGATTGGCATAATCGGATTCACGTAGGGAAGAATAATAAGCTAAATAGATTTGTCCCTCCTCGGAGAGATGTCAAGCTTGGGCCACTCGTAGGAATGATGTTGATGAAATGTTCGGCCGGACTCAAATGAATTGATTGGATCAATGTCATTTGGATTATCAACATATTCGGAATCGAGAAAGTATTGAACAAAACAAGTTGACTCTTTGACCATGACTTGTGTTCAATGATATCGTGGACAAAAGGATTGTGACATATTCTAAGAGGAATGCGAACTTGTATCTAGTTATACTATTTGGGTAGGTATGACGGTTTGCTAGAACCTAATCATATCTTATGGTTTCATGTTTGAACTCATTGCCAACTTAGTATAATCCTAGAGGGTCACACACAATAGAACGAATCTTTAAAAGGACTACATTGGAATTTTGGAAATTCTGGACTTTCTGGGAAGTGGGCGACCGCACATAATGGACTGGGCGGCCGCACACTTAGCTCATTTTTGTACCAGTTTTGTTTCAGATAGTTGTGCGACCGCACAGTGCATTCTGGGCGGCCGCACAGTACTGTCGGGTGGCAGATTCCTAATTTGATTAGGAAACGAATTTTGGACGGATTTTGACACAAGTTTCTTATTTGGAATAGGTCATACTTGTGTATAAAAGACCGAATTCGGCCAGCACTCTATGCTAATGATTTGGTGAGTCTCAAAGAGTTTGAGAGAGGGTTTATTTTGTTCCAAGACATTCTTGGTTGAAGAACAAAATAAAACACAAAATAAATTCCATATAGTTCTTTTGATTGTGAAAAAAGTGTTTCACAATTTGGTCTAGCAACCAAGATCAAAGAAGCTCCTTTGATATTCGTTCGAAGTGTGGATACCGCTAGAGGGTGAAAATCATCATCTTCAAAGTTCGTGTTCAAGCTTTGTGATCGTGATCAAGTCTTCAAACCTCCACCAAAGACCAAGAGAATTTGATAGCCATCAAGGGTAGTTTATTCCTTTATTCTTATGTTGTATTTGATTTAATCATATGAACGGATCCATGGCTTTGGGTTTCAAAATTTTTAATGCTAAATTCCGCTGCGCATGCTACTACGAAACCCAACACAAGGGTGCCGGAAATCTTAGGGAGTACATTCTAGAAATGCTTCACCTTTCGACAAAGCTAAAAGCACTTAAGTTAGAGATATCAGAAGATCTTCTCGTGCATTTAGTTTTGATCTCGCTTCCTCCTCAGTTTAGTCACTTTGAGGTGACCTATAATTGTCAAAAGGATAAGTGGAATATTAATGAATTAATTTCACATTTGACACAATAGGAAGATAGGTTGAAGCAATCTAAGGTAGAAAGTGCTCATTTAGCATCTACCTCTTCTCATGGGACAAAGAGAAGAGGGAAAAACATTGCGGTGACAAGCAATAAGAAGCCTAAAGGATCATCTGATGATCGTAAAGAAAAGAAGTGCTTCTTTTGCAAGGACCTTACGCATATGAAGTACGACTGCCCTAAGTATCACGCTTGGCGTGCTAAGAAAGGCATGTAATTTGGTCTTGTTTGTACTGAGGCTAATTTAGTTTCAATTCCTACATATACATGGTGGTTGGATTCTGGTGCAACAACTCACATAAGTATGTCTATGCAGGGTTACCTGAATTACCGAAGACCTATTGAAGATGAAAGATTCATCTATATGGGAACTGGGAACCCGATTGAAGTTATAGGCATAGGGACCTTTAGGTTTTTATTGAGTACTGGTTATTATTTTGTACTAAATAATACATTCATTGTACCTTCATTTAGAAGGAATTTGATATCTATCACAGTTTTGGATAAAGAGTGTTACTTTTGTTCATCTGGAAATAATAGATGTGATCTTTATTTTAATTCCATGATTGTTGGTACTAGTACTTTATCGAATAGTGACAATATTTATTTGCTTGACACTATTCAAACAATAAATGAGTCACATAATAACAAAACTAAAAGTAAAAAGCGAAAGTTTTCAAGTGAAAATTCTTATACCTTATGGCATAGGCGTTTGGGTCATATCTCCAAAAAGAGAGGTATCCTCAAGAGCATCAAGCGTCTTAGAACTAATACATACGGATATTTGTGGGCCATTCTCTACTCCTTCTTGGAATGGTCAACAATACTTTATTACGTTCATAGACGACTACTCTCGATATGGGTACATTTATTTACTTCATGAAAAGTCTCAATCTTTGGACGTTTTCAAGTCTTTTAAGGCCGAAGTTGAAAATCAACTAGGTAAGACTATTAAGAATGTTAGATCCGATCGTGGTGGTGAATACTATGGTCGGAATGACGGTTCGGGGGAACAACGTCTGGGTCCTTTTGCTCGCTATCTTGAAGAGTGTGAGATTGTCCCTCACTACACTATGGCGGGTACGCCTAGCATGAATGGTGTAGCTGAGAGACGTAATAGAACCCTTAAGGATATGGTAAGAAGTATGGTTTCTTGTACTTATTTACCTCACTCATTATGGGGCGATGCTTTAAAAACCGCAACTTATCTTCTCAATAGAGCTCCCTCTAAGGCTACTAATAATAAAATCCCTTATGAATTATGGACGAATAAGAAACCGTTCTTAAATCATCTTCATGTATGGGGTTGTCCAGAAAAAGCTAGGCCTTATAGGCCTAATGAGGGCAAACTGGACGCTAAGACAGTTAGTAGCTATTTTGTAGGGTATGCTGAGAGATTTAGGGGCTATAAATTTTACAACCCGAAAACTAGAACCTTTTTTGAAACGGAAAATGCTAGGTTCTTTGAGGATGTTGAATTTAGAGGGGAAATTAGGAATAATAATTTTGAATTTGAGGAAGAGGAATCCGTTTCTATACCTCTTCCCATAGTAGTTCCAATTGAAAATCAATTATTGTACCTGAAATTCAAAAGGAACATATAATTCAAAATATTGACTCCCCTATAAATAATGAACAACATGAAAATGTTGAACATAATGAGGAAATTCAACAACCTCAAAATGAGGAAGAACCGGTGCCCTTAAGGAGATCCAATAGAGTAAGAAGAAGTGCCATTTCGTATGATTATGAGGTGTATCTTGCCGAGAATGAAAGACACTTAGGTTTAGTGGGAGATGAGTCTCTCACCTTCCATGAAGACATTAATAGTCCTAATTCTCATAAGTGGGTCAATGGCATTAATGAAGAGTTAAAATCTATAAAAGACAACGACGTTTGGGATCTTGTCCCATTATCTAAGAATGTGAAACCTATTGGTTGTAAATGGATATTTAAAACCAAAAGGGATTCAAAAGGTAATGTAGAAAGACATAAGGCTCGCCTTGTTGCTAAAGGTTTTACTCAAAAGGAAGGTATTGATTACAAAGAAACATTCTCTGCGGTATCTTCTAAAAACTCCTTTAGGATCATTATGGCACTAGTAGCACATTATGACCTTGAGCTTCATCAAATGGATGTAAAGACAACTTTTCTCAATGGAGACATTGAGGAACCATCTATATGAAGAAACCAGAAATGGTGGATGATTTAGAGCAAACTAATCAATTAGTTTGTAAACTTAAGAAATCCATTTATGGGCTCAAGCAAGCTTCTCGTCAATGGTATTTAAAATTTAATCAAGTAATTCTTTCATTGGCTTTGAAAACGAATCTTGGTGAAGATTGTATGTACCATAAGTTCAGTGGGAGTAAATTTATATTCTTAGTCTTATATGTGGATGATATTTTGCTTCCTAGTAATGACATGAACCTTCTTAAAGAAACTAAGAAATTTCTTTCAACCAAATTTGAAATGAAAGATCTTGGTTAGGCATCTTTTGTATTAGGAATCCAAATACACCATGATCGCTCATGAGGTACTTTAAGATTATCACAAAAGGCCTATATAGAGAAGGTATTATAAAGGTTTAGCATGCAAAACTGTAAACCATATGACACCCCTGTTTCTAAAGGAGATAAATTCAGTCTCAATCAATGTCCCAAAAATAATTTTGAAACCAAGTATATGGAAAACATCCCTTATGCATCAGCAGTAGGAAGCTTAATGTATGCGCAAGTCTGTACTCGTCCAGACTTTGCCTTTATTGTTGGGATGCTTGGTAGATACCAAAGCAATCCGGGGAGAGAACATTGGGTTGCAGCCAAAAGAGTGATGCAGTATTTACAAAACACCAAGGACTACATGCTTACATATTCAAAGTCGGATCATCTTGAGATCATTGGGTATTGCGATTCCGACTTTGCTGGATGCCAATACAGCCGTAAATCAACGTCTGGATATGTTCACATTAGCCGGTGGAGCAGTTTCATGGAGAAGTGCCAAGCAGACACTCGTTACTTCCTCTACCATGGAAGCCGAGTTTGTTGCTTGTTTCGAGGGCATCCAATCAAGCTATATGGCTGCGTAAATTCATTGAGGGACTGCGTATTGTCGATAGTGTCGAAAGACCTATTAAGTTATATTGTGACAATAGGGTAGCGGTTTTGTACTCCAACAATAACAAGAGTTCGTCAAAGTCTAAGCATATAGACATTAAATTTCTTGTTGTAAGAGAAAGAGTACAAAATAAACAAATAGAAATACAACTTATTGGTACAAACTCTATGTTAGCTGATCCATTTACTAAGGCGTTATCACCTTTAGTGTTTCACGAGCATGTTGCTCATATGGGTGTAACAACTTTTGATAACATTTAATATAGTGAGAGTTTGTGTTGTTCTTCATTTTATTGTTCTCTTATTATTAAAGTTTTGATCTCATTTAGTTAAAGTTGGACTAGTTGGAAGAATATGTATATATTCATTAAGTTCCATGCTACACATCTATACTTTTGATCTATGTCATTTAGTTGGATTTGTATTTGTGATTATAGTGGGTTTAGTTGCGAATCAATTACAGCGACTGCCCTTTTAGTCCTTGTACTTGTATGGCTAATGAACGAGATTGTTATAAGTGACAACAAAGTGCACATTTGGGTTGTCATTTATGTTATATTCATGATTTAAAGAAAAAAATTGTTTTGCAACCCAAGTGGGAGATTGTTAGAACATGATGGCTTGCAACACAAGTTATTTAGCACTTTCATAAATAAAATCATGACTATAATCTATCTATATATATAATATATGAGAGTTTTTATGAGATCCCACAATAAGCCACATGAAATTCCATGTCATAATTCCATGTGGAATTCTACTCATCACAATCCAATAAGCTTGTGACATATGTCGACATTGCATCATAATTCAAATTTCAAATTGCCTATGATATAGCAACAAAATACTCTTCAATTTAAATCATTTAAAATAAATAATTTAAGTATCCATCATATTTACTTAGATTAAAAATGACTTGACACAATTGCCCTTCACTATATTCTAATTTTAGTTAATCAAACCATTTTGTTCCTCAATTATTTAGGCCTGTTAGAAAATCTTGATCTATAACAACTCATTTTATTTTAGGGTTAATGACAGATTAGGGCCTGAACTGCAGGGGGTGCGTCTAAACGGGGCCTGGGTTTTTTTTCCCGCTAGATCAGGGTTCAATATCTAAATTTTTCGGCAGTAAGGGCTTTTTGACGGAAATCGTTAGAAAAGTCAGTAAATCGCATGTACCTAGCACGTGATCATAAAAATGGATGGATTTGTAATGATATTAGTTAGTAAGGGCTTTAGTGAAATTTTTGAAACTCAAAGGTTTAAAAATGAAATAAATATTTTTTCTAAATAATCAAGTATATAATATAATAAAATAAGTAATAAGTAATTATCATATATAAAATAAATTTATTAAAAAAATCAAAATTATTAAAAAATTAATCTAATAACTATATTAAAATATAAAAGGATTTAGATTATTTTCTAAATAATAAATTTAAAATAAAGAAAATTATAAATAATTTTAAATTTTATTCTATGAACATAATATATTACTTTTTAGGTTAAATCAATTGCACTAATGAAAATCTAAAACTTGCTATTGAGTATTGACACACATCAACAATACTATCAATAACATGTTTTAGATTTTCATTAGAATAATTATATTAACCTAAATCATTGGTCAAAGTTCCTTCGTAGTAACGTCAAAAAAAATATGAAAGTCATTTTGGGACGAAGGGAGTATAATATTCCTAGAAAAAATTATGAAAGTCATTTTGGACTATGAAAGTCATTTTGGGACGGATGGAGTATAATATTCTCAGAAAAAAGTATGAAAGTCATTTGGGACGAAGGGAGTATAATATTCCTAGAAAAAAATATGAAAGTCATTTGGGACGGAGGGAGTATAATATTCTTAGAAAAAAAGTATGAAAGTCATTTTGGGACGGAGGGATTATAATATTCCGACTAACCATCACCACACCCACCGCCACCCCACCACCACCATTGACACCGCCATCTATGAACACCACCGTCAACACACCAAACCACCACCGCCACCACACCACCGTCAACACACCAAACCACCGCCACCACCTTCATTCTCCCACAACCACATCTTTAGAACTACAATCAAATTTCTAGCTCAATCTTAGAGGGAAAAATCAAAATTCCCAAATCTGGGCTTCAAACAAATCGTAACACACCAAAACCACCACCGCCACCACCTTCATTCTCCCACAACCACATCTTTAGAACTACAATCAAATTTCCAGCTCAATCTTAGAGGAAAAAAATCAAAAATCCCAAATCTGGGCTTCAAACAAATCGGCATCTTCATGGGCGAATTTGGTCAGATCTAGACCAGATATTCTTCTCGAATGTCTCGATTCTGCTCGTACAAGAGAGAGGAGAAATGGTGAGGGTCCGATCGGTTGTCGATTGAAAGGGGAGGAGGGGGTGTGCGGCTTCAACAAATCTGGAGAAGGGGGTGTTGATGGATTAGGGTAGGGTTTGTTGATTTAGTGGTGGAGAGGGAGTGGGTAGCGCCGGAAGTTCGAGAGAGAGAGAGAGTTGGGAGACACCGGCAGTTGGAAGTCGCCGGCGTTGGGAGTCGCCGGCGTTGGGAGAGACGCGAAATTGGTGAGGTCGGCGTTGGGAGAGACGCGAAACAGAGAGGAGAAGGGGGGGGGGTGAGGAGTCTTTTATTTGTGTTTAGGCCCATTATTATTTAGCCCCTTAGTTTCACAATGTGTATTAGAACCCTAGATTGCATATATAAATTACAAACCCATCCAATCCGTGTATCACGTGCTCGGCACATGACACTTAACTGACTTTTCTAACGATTTCCGTCAAAAAGCCCTTAACTGCCGAAAAATTTAGATATTGAGCCCTGATCTAGCGAAAAAAAAAACCCAGGCCCCGTTTAGACGCACCCCCCCGCAGTTCAGGCCCTAATCTGTCATTAACCATTTATTTTATCTTTTATATCTATACTACAATAGAAAGCAAGAATAACCGCTTTACAAAGAGCGGACATGATTGAATCTCAGAAAATGATCTAACGGCCTAAAATTAATTTAAAATAACCCACTATCACACTCCACACGGTAGTTATGTAACCTCTCCACTCCAAAAAAGAAAACTTTCACTGATTCAGATTGGTACAGGGATTATCCAAAAAAGGGACAGATACAAAAACATGATAGAAATGCTAAATAAAAAAAAATGAGCCTTAAGGTAATAACCCACTATCCCACTCCCCACGGTAGTTATGTAACCTCTCCACTCCAAAAAATAAAGCTTTCACTGATTCGGATTGATACATGGATTATCCAAAAAAAGTGACGGATACAAAAACATGATAGAAATGCTAAAAAAAAAAAGATCCTTAAGGTGATGAGTTTGGGTAACAAAAAAGAGGAAATTGAGTTGATGTTAGGGATTTTATGTGAGGACAAAATTAAATGGGGTTTTTTTTTCCTTTCCATACTGTCGCCGTGCCAGTGACACGGGTAAAAATACTAGTTATCTTAATAATTAACAATGTAAGCATCATTTTTAGCTCAATTTTTGAGAGAATTTCATATGAGGGTTTCATGAGGGATCTTAGAACTGCATAATTTGGACATGGCAATAACTTTGAGGAAGGACAAACGGGGGAAGGGGTTAGTGATATTGTCAGTTAAGGAGATATAATGGAGAAGTTCATCTAAGACATGTTAAGAGATCGTGGCTCGCGGCATTGTTGATGAAATTGAGATTTTATTTAAGAGAGGGAGAGATGTAGGTTGGGGAATGTCGCGTCTGGTGACTTGAATGCTGGTTTGTGGAAGACGAATAAGGTGAATATTGTCTAGAGTTATTAATAATTTATGTTTAAACTCTTTATTAAGTAAAAAACCATCAAGGCTCGCTAATTTCAAATTTAGACTATTACATCATATTTATGGTATTTATCTCATTAGATTAATTCATTTTAATATGTATCATTATTTATAAAATAATTAATTTTAATATGCTCCGTCGAGTATTGACGGGCTACTTACTAGTATTAATATAAAGTATAGTCAATAATAATAATGTGTAGAATTCCTGAAAATGTAATTTATCTATTTATGATGGGCTAAATGGTAAATTAACATTTGCTTAGGATGAATAAGTGTGGTCCCTAAATGAAGTGTCACCATGTTTCCAATATAAAGGGTATTCCATCAACCCTAGAGACAACTACATTCTTACTTTCTCTCATCTAAATTTACTTCATATTGTTGGAAGACATTGAGAGATTAAGAGACACTCATCATTTAGAAGATCCTATTGCCTACATCTTCTTCTTCATCTCATTTCTCCCTAAAGACTACATAATGAATTCAACATGTATAATTCGCTTCCGCCTTCATCTCTTCCTCAAACTTATTCTAAAAGTGAGTATGGCATCCAGAGATCATAATTGTTCCAACAATTAATAGTGATGGAGGCCAACCCTTAGAATCAACTTGAGAGATAAAACTCTCAAATTTAATTTTTCAAGCCAAATTTTGTTTAAAGAAAAAAAAAAACTCTAATAACAACACAACTCCCAAAATACAATGATTAGAATGTTGATATCTCAAACACGCTTTGAAATTTGAACTCTAAGTACAAGTTTCCACCACCCGAATAAATAATAATTAAAATATTGTAGAAAACCAAACACGAACCATACAATGGTTTAGGAGAATAGACAAATAAAATTGCTGAAGCTTTCATGGCCACCTTTAATTTAGTGAAGAATGAACGAGAATCGATCATTTTCCCTTCAATTTGTTTATATGAAAATGATTGTGGCAAATACACCCTTATAAGTAACACCAAATGATATCTTGCCTCCTTACTTCAAGAGGGATCCTTACGATACCTAGGGGTAGGGGTGTTCACGGTCCGATCCGGTTTCATAAAAAATTCTTAAAACCAGGATCAGACCAATTCTTCGGTTCTGTATAAATTTAGAACCAGGACCAGACCAATACATTTCAAAACCGACACTATTGGTTCGGTTCCAGTTCGGTTCCATATAACAATTTTTTTCTCATAAAGAGTTGTACAACAATTAAGAATGATTAATTGTTTTTCCATAAATTCAATGTTCAACCCAATATTAAACTTTACACCGCACCAAATTTATGAAAGCAAACTTAGGCTCAAGAGAAGAACAGTGCATAGAAATGTATTAACTTTAGTCATATACTCCCTTCGTCCCAAAATTATCTTCACATTTGACTTTTCAAACTTTTTAAGGATGTGAACACTTGATTCACTAGTCATGTTTTGTTTGAGCACTTCTAAGCCTAGGTTGTAGAAATGTGAAGAATTTTTTGTGACAATCAAAATTGCCAAATGAAAAGATCATTTTGAGACGGAGGGAGTACATCAATAGACTAGAACTACTGAAGCAAACAAATTACCAAAAAACCTCAACTATAATCTTAGGCAGCGAATCTGCCATCCACATTGAATCTGCCATCCACATTGCAAACTTTAACCATTGTATATATATACTACGTATTTATAATTTATGATATATATATATATATATAAGTAATAATTTATACTACTCCCCCCGTCCCAGAGTAAGAGTCCTACTTTCTATTTTGGTACGTCCCAGAGTAAGAGTCCTATTCCTAAAATGGCAAAAAATCTTTACTATTCACCTATTTTACTTTTATACTCACAACACCAATCAATTCACTATTCTCTCCCACTCATTCTCTCTCCTACTTTACTTTTACACTCACAACATTTACATCACTTCCAATATTTATTAATAAGCGTGTAAATGAGGAGTATGACTCTTACTCCGGGACGGAGGGAGTAATATATACTCCCTCCGTCTCAGGTTAGTGTGAACTTATTTATTTTTTCGTCCGTCTCAAGTTAGTGTGAACTGCCCAAAAATAGCAAAGAATCTTTACTATTCCTCCCACTCACTCTCTCTCCTACTTTACTTTTACACTCACAACATTAATCAACTTACTATTCCTCCCACTCATTCTCTCTCCTATTTAATTTTTCATACTCACAAACTCCTCTTCCATTATTTATCTCTCTTACTTTTTCTTAATTTGTGTGCCCAAAAATTTGGTTCACACTAAGTAAAGACGGAGGGAGTATACAGTTGGTCTGGTCCGGTCCAAAACCGTATAAATAATTATCAAAACCAGGATTGGACCAATTAACCAGTCCTATAGAAATTTAGAACCAAAACCAGACCAATATTGTTAGTCCGGTCCGGTTTTTCTTGGTTCGGTCCGATTCTATTAGTTCGGTCCGGTTCCAGATTTTTTCTGCACAACCCTAACGATACTACAAGGTCATCATTTATCAATGAGACTAATGAGTTTCTTGAGCACTCCCTCCAATTGGAGTTGCATTTTGGTTCGAGCATGCAAAGTACATCCACTCTCCGATGACGAAAGGTTGTGGCGGAAGTAAAGTGAGAGAAATAACCGAGGGTCGGAATTGTAGAGAGAGATGGAATGTTACGGAGGGTGTGCGTATTTATGGGGTTTAGGCCGGACAAAGGTAGTTCCGTCATATCATAAGATTGGGGTTTTTAAAGAATATAACTAAGCCACATTGTTCCGATGGTAATAACGTAAATATTCCTTCCTTTTCAAGAATTAAAGAGTATTCGAGGGGCCCGAGGTGCATAAACTCTATTTACAATTCACCCACATGACGAAAATAGGAAAAAAACAAATCAAGGGTAGAGAAAGACTGAAGTAGCAAAGAAGAACACGGCAACTAACATACTATTACATACCCTAGACGCAAGTAACAGATGATCCGAACCCGGACGTGTGCTTCATGGACTAACCAGATTGCAGAATCGGCGACACGTCCGTGAACATTGTTATTGGAGGAAGGATTGCCTTTTCCGGCTGTGTGTGTGTGTGTTTTTGTGTGTGTGTGTGTGCGAATCGGTCAAAAAAGAGGAAAAAAGAGAAACGTACCCAAACTAGCGTCGATGATGAGAGAGAAAATCTAAGTCGGCGCCGGTAATCTCTCCCCCGCTCTTTTCTCTCTCTCTCTCTCTCTCGCCTGCTACTCGTTCAAAATTCGCCCCTCTTCTCAGTCGATTCTCCATTATCTGTAAGTAATTTTCATAATTATGATTATGGTTGAGGTTTAGGTTTTGAGATTGTAATCAAGGGGAAATATTGTATTTTATTGAGTGATTACGTGTTGTTGGATATTTTGATTAATACTATAATTTATTTGATTCTTGATTCTTTTGTTTGATCATTTCTGTATTAGTTTGATTGTTGAACAGATGAGTTGTTTTAATTGGATTGGTTGTTGCTGATTCGTTGTACTGGTTCAGCATCAATATTAGTTCTTGCAAGATGGATTTGGTAGCTAGTTGCAAGGTAATTTTCTAATGCAATTTAGGGTATTATGAAGTTTAGTTATTTAACTTTTATTGTTTCAGATTGTTTTTGTGTGTGATGTACGGGTTTGTGCTTATTGTTTTGTGCATTTTGTAGTAGCATAACTACCTAAGTTAATGATTGTAGAAGAAGATTTTCAGTATGTTTGTTCTTTAAGCTTGGTGAACTATTCTGTTGCTGCAATGTTTATCAATTTTAGCTGAAGTATATCTAAGTACCTTGTTCTGTGTGTTGTTTAAGTTTTTCATTTTTGGTGAGCTAATGCACTTAGTTTTAGTGGTTATATGGATTGTAAACAGATTATTACTTTACGGTTGTACTGCTAATGTCAATCCGGTGTTGCTTAAGTCTCTTCTTTTTCTTTTCTAAGTCTTAGTACATGAATAGCGTCTGTTACTCATGTTCTCCTCTTCATCGGTTGGCAAGTTGGTTCTTTTCCGTTTCCAAACATCAGTGCTTGAATGAGTCTGTTACCTGCTGCCAGAATAATTTTGTTTCAGGTTCTCATGCCTGCTACCTGCTACAATTTTCAGGCATGTGCATACTTTTTCTGAGGCAAATTTACCCATCCCTTCCGTGGTGTACATTGTCTAATAATCTATTTAGAATGAGTAGCAGGGACACAGAAAGACTCGTTATGAATGTATCTTTTGGAGAAAAATACAGTTGTCAGATACACTTGCTAATAGCGTATGTAGGATTGCATCCCATATCCGTGCCCTAATACTGACTGAAGCCCGGCTGAGATAGATGCTCAGGTTTAGCTAGCAATGCTTCATTGCTTCTGAAAAACATCTTCTTTACGAGTGGAAGTGTTAGTTTAGTCTCATATTACAAGGATTGTTTAGGTTAATGATTAACCCTCTTTTCATATTTTAGGTTTGATTTGAAAGGTTCAATTGAGGTTAGGTTTCTGGTCTATCGCTCTTATCGTATTATCAAATGTTTTCTTGAAGAAAAAAATTGTGTTTGACCTGAACCGTTATGTATAAAATTTTTGGCTGCCTTTTGGGTAGATGTAAGGTCAAGCTGAATCGGGGTATAAGAGATTGGTTCGTGCAAAACCAAGTATTGCCTCTTGCCTGCCATTGTTGTAGAACAAGATTTTTTATCTGATTCATGGATCAATTCTACAACCATGGTGGGAGGGTAGTGGTATTGTACATCTTTGGTGCGCTAGTAAACACCATGCAGCATTTCTGCACTTTGGCTGGAAGTGGTTTATTTTATATAGCATATCAGACATTTAGTCAATCCTGGATAATTGACCTTACCCAGTCATTTGATCAGTATGAGGTTTAGTACTATTGCGGTCTTAGTGTTAAGCATTCGACGCATTGGAGCTCCGTTCCTGGAAATGGTAAGTAAAATATTGTTCTTGAAAATATAGTAATTTTTAGACAAGGTGAATAGGGAAGAGCTCATATTTGGACAAATTAAGTATCTTTTTTTTTTTTTTTTTTTGTATGTGACTCTGTACATTTAATGCAGAAGACTATCCGCTCCTTATTTATTTTTCTTTGTTTCCTTTTTCACAACACACTCTGTATTTCAAAGGCACAACTAGACTAGATCAACATTCTTTGCATTAGCATTCTTCTCAACACTCAACTGTAAAGCAAAAATCAGATGATTCCTTGCATATTGTAAAACTCAAACATAATTTTAAAGTGCAATCAATCTGAACCGAGTTTAGTCGAGTCGAGTTGATCTCAAGCTGTGGTCACAAGGTTACGAGCTGAGCTTTACTTTTTCGAGGTCAAGCCTAAGTGCACCAACTTGCTTGCCCTCCTGTTAATTGTCGCTACACTAGTATTTTTACCCGTGCCACTGGCACGGCGACAATATGGAAAGGAAGAAAGAACCTCATTTAATTTTGTCCTCACACATAAAATCCCTTAACCTCAACTCAATTTCCTCTTTTTTGTTACCCAAACTCATCACCTTAAGGATTTTTTTTTATTTTTTTTTAGCATTTCTAACATGTTTTTGTATCCATCCCTTTTTTTGGATAATCCATGTACCAATCCGAATCAGTGAAAACTTTCTTTTTTGGAGTGGAGAGGTTACATAACTACCGTGGGGAGTGGGATAGTGGGTTATTTTAGATTAATTTTAGGCCGTCAGATCAATTTTTTTTAGAATTATTCCTGACCGCTCTTTGTAAAGCGTTTATTCTCCCCTTCTATTGTAATATAGATTTATGTTTGAGTTCGATTCGAATGCGAGCTTTTACGGGTCGAGCTCAAGCCGCTCTGTCCATTTAACAGCCATATCAAGGGCCAATGGGTTGCGAATTGCTTCCACTGACTTGGTTTTATAGTGCACCTGAATTCTGACCCTTTCTGCTGGTAGGACCCTTGAAACGAGCTCATATCATAGTTTATCCTTGTATTTGTAACAGCACAGAAGGTTGTGAATCATGCTGATATTTCTTAGCTGTCACATTGAAGGTTATGGTTTAAAGCTAGGCTTGCTTATCTTGACTCATGACCCGTGAAGTCGCTCAGCCCAAATCAGGAAGACCAATGTGCTATGGGTAACCCAACCCAACTAAATTGAATAAGCTGGTTAACACGGGCTCAACCTATCAGCCTGCAAAACCATCTAGAAAAACAATCACGTGCAAACACGCTGGTCGACTTTAGGTCAGCTCTTCAACTTTTTCGCTCCGCTCAGTCCGCTTTAAATGCTGTCCTCTTCTATTGTCCGTTACGCTTCGCCAGAGCTGCTGAAACCCCATCGCTGGAGCTGATGAACCCCAGCCGTCGGAACTAGTGAATCCACGTTGCCGGATCTCCTTCCCAGTCCCCAGATCTGGTTGTCAGTTAGCTTTCTTCTTTCTCCTTTGCTTCCTTCTGTAATCTGCACCAGAGCAAGAATCAAGGAGTAAATCTGTAAGAAATTTAATTTTTATGGTAACTAGCAATAAATCTGGAGATTTCATGTAAGTTTGGAGTCAACTATAAGCTCTCCTTGTGAATTGCTGAATTTGGAATTTGGAAATTATTGAACACAATAGATTGTGATCCTTGAAGGTCTGCTTAGGTTTTAGTAATTCTGCACATCTCATTAATTATTTTCTTTATGCGAAATCATCACAGCCCCCTTCCCCCATGTGATCCTTGAAGGTCTGCTTAGGTTTTTAATAATTCCGCACATCTCGTTAATACTTTCAGCTCGATTGATGAGATCTGAAAGATACTCAAGCGAAATCATCACAGCCCTACACCCCCTCTAAAAAAATAAAAATAAAATTAAAAAATTCTGTCATCTGCAAAAGAATCATGAATTGAGGAAGATTTCCTTTCCCCATTCCTTTTAGCAGGTTCACGCTGGTTAAACCCAACTCGCTCGTTTATTACCTGACCCATTTAACACAGAAAACAATTAGTTGTAGTGGGTTACAACCTGTGCCAATCCTTGACCCCAACCCAACCCAACCCAACCTAAGCGAACCGTTCTAGCTAACCCAATTGACAGGCGTAATCAAAGCACTTGAAATAATATAGCTGCATTTGTAAACTTCAGGTTGATTCAGATGCTGTTATGTTATTTGCTTGTCCATTCATTAATTCTCTTTAGAATTGGTGTCTGTCATTGAACTTTGAAATATATCTAAAAAGAATCTCTTAGGTGGATACTTGAAGTTTGATGTTAATATAGCCAGCAAGCGTGAACAATGTTTGAATGCCACTTTGTATAATCTTGGACATGTGGCCTGATTTTGTTGGCTAGTGAATTGTGCGAGTATGGGTAGTAATGGGTCAACCATGGATGTAGTTGCCTCATGAGTCAGTGGATTTGTTCCTATCATGGTGAAATAGTAGATCACATACTTCGAGTTTTTGTGCTTCTTTCTTCGTTTGCGCTGAGTGCTAATTTATTTCTATATTGTTTACTTTTTAAATTTTCGTTTCTAGGAAAAATTGGCATATTTTCGGATAAAGGAGCTGAAGGACATCCTCACTCAACTTGGTCTCTCAAAGCAAGGGAAGAAGCAGGTTTGATGTGACTAAGTTTCCAGCTATTAACTCGCGTTTCACTCATGTCTGTCACTAAAATCTCTTGTGCGGTCATCATAAACTGAAAGAACTTGATCCTTGTAATTATACTCCGTATGTTGGAGCAATCTTTCTTCATTGCACTGTGGCCAATACTTGTCAATTGAGTTATCAATTATTTATTGGAAACATCTCTCTTTATTTTTTCAGCTAGAATGTGATAAAGATTATGTTACCTGATATTATGTTATTCTGTGTAGGACCTTGTTGAGCGGATATTAGCTATTCTCGCAGATGAAAGAGGTAAACTGCTCTCTTCACTCGATTTTGATTGTAATGACAAGTTATTGGTACTATTAAATATTTGGCTTCTGTATCTTTCTTTATTCGAACCTCCTAGAGACTAGGGTCAGTTTCTTAAGCATATAATCTATTCTACGTTTGTTCTGCAAGGGGAAGGTATAAATTTGGACTTGTTCATATGAGTTGCTAACTTTTTGAATGTAACATTTCCTTCTAAAAGCTTATACACGCCTTGAAACCAGTTCCCTTGTATTTGTCCATTTATGATAAATCATAATTGAAACATGTCGTTTCGAACCTCCTTACAAAAACCTAGGGTGAAATTCATATGCTTTCATGTTGATGGCAGTCTCATTGCAGTGTAGGAGCAATAACTCCAGGATGTACACTCTGCCTAGCTCTGCTTTATTTCTGTGTTTTGCCACTGCTGTTCTTCGCAGCCTCTGCCTGTTTCTGTATTATTAGCATTTTAGTGCCTTGTTTTTTTGAATACAAATTTGGCTGCTGCTGCGGCTTTAGCCTTACTATTCATAAATAGTGCAGTTGTTTTTCAATTGATGCAGCTTCAGGAATATGGGCAAAGAAAAATGTTGGAAAGGAAGATGTTGCTAAGCTGGTAGATGATATTTACAGGTGGGTTATTGTAGGGATATGTGAACATGTTTTGCTAGTTGTTTTCTTTTATTATTACCTCCATCCCAGAAAAGAGTAATAAAAAAAATAGTGTTTAAATTTAAGTGATGGCTTTAAAATGTTCTAATGAAAGGCTCTAATAAATCTTGAAGGGAATGTTCAAGAGGCTAATATGAATAGGATAATTGAGAGGGCAATTTAGAAAATTTAAAGAAGTGCTAAAGAGTTTGACTTGTCAAATGCAGCTTTTCCTTTTGGTACAGAGGGTGTATCATATAAACTAATACCTGTGATGGATCTTAAACATTCTCTTGCCCCCTCAAATCGATTGATATGGAAAACTGTTTTATCTTTTTAATCAGGAAAATGCAGGTATCTGGTGCGAATGACTTGGCATCAAAAGGTCAAGGCATCTCAGACAGTACTAATACGAAGTTGAAGGAGGAAAATGAAGATACTTATCAAATGGAGAAAATTCGCTGTCCTTGTGGGAGTTCATTGCAAGCTGATTCAATGATAAAGGTTGCTGCATTTCTTCCCTTTTTTGGTTGCTATTTCTCTTTGAATCTTAACCTTGACTTCTTGTTGCTAGTACTCTGCCAGTTTCAGGGCCTCCTCCCCCCTTTTCTCTTTTTATTTTCTCTGCCCCCTTCCCAGCGCTTTGGTCGGTTTCTGAGGTGCAGGAGTTTTAACTTCAATCAGCTTGTGCAGCCATTTTAGTAATCATTTACTTGTTTGGGCAATACTATGCAGTACCGTACCTTCAGGGAAGCTAGCCTGTTGTTTTGATTTTCTGCTCCTTCTACATAAAAGTTTGCTCCCTTACCTATGCCTGATGGGATGATAGGCAAGATCCACTACCACACACTGGAGTCTCAAGAATCAACTTATCTTATGCTTGTCTTCCAAATATGGTATAAGTAGTCACATCTGTGTGTATCGTGGTCATATCCTCACGTGTTTCTTATCCACCAGTTGGCTCGATGGGTATATGAACAAAAGTAATATTGGCGCTTTAAGCAGGAACATTATTTTTCTTTCTCTGTATTCTGCTTTTCTTCATAAGCTTTTTCATCATGTTGGGTGCAACCTCATAATTAGATTCCTCTTACACTGCGTCACTCAGCAATGCTCTTTTACCAGGTCTGAGAAGTTAGCTAGATGCAAGTAGACGTGCAATGAAGCAGTTGCACTTTTAATATGGAGGTCTTTTTCAGTCAGCCAAGCTGGTGTTCTGTATAAATGTCCTTGGGTGCTCCCTTCCCCATGTTGTCATGCAATGTAGATTGATGGCGTAGCACCCATTTTGTTTTTCAAGCAACTATCTTTGATCTCACGTTTTCGATTGCCATGGGAGTCCGATGTTTTACAGGTTCTCTTTATTGCACTGGATTTACTCATTGAAGCTGTAGTGCACCTTGAAAGGCCCTAACCTTTATGTTTTTGGATGCCCTCCACTTGATGGAAACAATTTTTTGCACATATATAAAAGCTTAAAATCGCCCTCCTTTTCGATCAGCAGTTTGGTACCTCTTTGAGTGGAGCATCACTGACATCTCTGCTGAGGTTTATTGTTCAATTACGTCTCAAAGTGCCTTCTTGCTTAGCGTGTTCCATATTAGTTATAGTCCATTTCCTGCTTCATCTAGATCCACATTTTCATTGACTAACAATAACATTGTTTTCCTTTTATTGCTTGTGCAAATCAACCTATTTTTTTGTTATTCAGTCATCATTATCTTACAGTTTTCCTTTTTTTGCTTGTAGTGTGAGGATTGTAGATGTAACGTGTGGCAGCATATAGTTTGTGTGATTATTCCAGAGAAACCTACGGAGGGTGTTCTACCTGCTCCTCCCCCGATATTTTATTGTGAAATCTGCAGACTCATTCGTGCAGATCCGTAAGTCACAATCATATTCTCTCTCTCACGCGCACACACACACACACGCTCTCTCTATTTTTCTTAAATGTAAGATTCTCTTGTTTTGGATGTTCGTTCTCTTGGAGTTACGATCACAGTATTTCAATATGGTCCACTTAAATTTCATCATTTTGTGTGTCATCATTGTGTTATATTTATTGTAAGTCTCACTTTGTTACGATCACACGGTATCTCACTGTTTGCAGCAACTTTACCATATCGTCAATTTAGTAATAGTGTAACTTCACCATGCCCTTTGTCACCCCTGGCTCTTTAATGGCTTGAAATGTGATTTATCACCTACGACAACTGGTTTTCTTTCATGCAGCTTCTGGGTGACGGTGGCACATCCTTTATATCCTGTGAAGTTGGCCATTTCGAGTGTCCCAACAGATGGGTAAGTTTGATCCCGTTTTCTCTTCTTGCCATTTGTTCTTGATACTTCAGAGTTCGTTTGAAAGCTTGTACATTAAATAATCTATTTATCAGAACTTTCTAGTTTAAAGAAAGTAGAGTTATATTGTGTGGTTTTGTTGTTGGCAGTTAGTTAAAAAAATGATTGGTGTTTGTTGGTTGGTTTTGATTTATAGCATTTTCAGGACATTGTGTTTTTTCTAAGAATCATTCAAGTGTTGATCACAGTGATGTATTCAGCATAGTTTGTTTTGAACCTGAAAGAATATAATTTTCTAGCTGCATCTATAAGTTCTTTCTTCTACGGGATTTGGAAGTTTTAACTGCCACCTCTAACTATCCATTCCCTTTTCACCGTTGATCACCTGGATTTTGGGATAGATAGGCTATCTTCATTCATTTTAGAAGGTATCAATAATGTTTGTACAATCCTTACGAACTTTTGACCAAGGGGTTTGGTCGACTTACCAATTAGAATGAAAAATCACAATCTTCTGCTTAATTCCCAAGTTAGTAGATGGTGAGTTGATCCATCGATCTTGGGAAGACAACAGGTAGTCATCATTCCATTCTCATCGGATTCAGAGGGGTGCTAGCGGCAGCCGTTACAGCTATTGTTCCCCTACCACTAAAAATGACGGTGGAGCTCTCCTACACTTGATTTCTAGAGCTTTCTGAAATACCCACTTTTGCAAAGATGCCCATGGTTTTTGTAAAGTTCTCGGCTTTCTATTATTGTAATGTTGCATGTGTGTACTCCTGATGCCAGACTATATGAAACTGGAATTGGTTGGTTGGGAAGGTTATGATTTTTATGTGTCCATTTGAAGGGAAGAGTGATGCTAGGTCTTCCAGAGCCACACGAGTGGCTGTTGTGACGGTATGGTGGTTCAAGTTGCTATCATTTTTGTCTCAGTGCTGGGATCAGTTGATTACAGTGTTCAAGGTTACATCATATATGGATGCAAGTTTGACGAAGTTGTGGCTCCCTTTTTGATGGTTAGTGGCACCATCTGTATCAATATTAAGGCATATTCAGTGTTATCTCAGAAACTATGAGAGTGTAGTTTGGTTAATAATGTGTAGGAGAAGCACAATGTTAAGGCCGTGGTGATCTTTTAATTATTTGTCAGGTCAAGTTTTATTTTCTTAGTATCTAAGTTCATTGAGCGTGATAGTTCTTTTCTGTTGATCTATGATAATGCAGCCCTAAGCATTAAATTTCATTATTTGAGATTCAAGATGTCGAAAGGTTCTTTGGAGGACGTAGCCAAAATTGTTGGATGATGAAGCAAAGGCTTAATTGCAAAAAATCGGTCGATGGGGTTCTTTTTTTGGTTGACCATACTTGTATCTGGATTTGTTCCTTTTCATGGTTTCTTGTGATCCTATGGTTCATTGTTTTAGCTGTTAAATACTCTTGTTATCTTCTTTATACTTCGTCTTCATTAACCTTGGTTAACGACGGGTTTATTCAGACTTGCTTGTTGCTTTTTATGGTTTTATGTGATCCCCGAGGTTCGTTGTTTAGTTGTTGATAACTTTTAGCATCTTCTCTATCATTTATTGACATACATGTGCGTTCAAGGAGAATCATTCTCATTTACTTTAACTTAGATTTGTGTTCTTGCGAGGCTTCCATGCTCTTACATTTGCTATATTTCTCCGTAAAAACTATTTCAGCACAAGTCCGGTGCAAAGTGTTGAGAAAACATTTCAACTGACGAGAGCAGACAGGGACTTGTTGGCCAAACCAGAGTATGATGTTCAGGTTGGTTCACTGCGTACTTTTTGGTGAAAGTTTAACTTGGAGATTGAGGATGATTGATGTGTACTGATGGTACTTGACTAATTTTGGTTTAGGCATGGTGCATGCTCCTTAATGACAAGGTTTCCTTTAGGATGCAGTGGCCCCAATATGCAGACCTACAAATTAACGGTGAGCGTTTTCCCATCACTGCTTCATTTGATAGATAATCATCTTATTTCAATTTTTGACATTGTTCTTCTTCAGAAAAACCTCACTTAGTCTCCTCCCTCATTCTTGGATGTTTTCCTTAGTTTTGAAATTATACAAATACTGCTGTTATGTCAATTGCTTATGCTTGTGCATCACAGCATCTTTGTTTACTGCCTTCCAATCATAATGTCTTCTTATTTCATGTAGATAACTGACATTGCTATCATTTTGGCGTACTGTGACAGGTATGCCAGTTCGGGCAATAAATAGACCTGGTTCGCAGCTGTTGGGAGCTAACGGGCGGGATGATGGCCCTATTGTGAGTATTTGAACTTCTGCATTATGGTTCAGATTATTGAGTTGCGTGGAAATCATCTGCATTCCATTTTGAAGCACCTTTTGTGTTTCTTTACTTAAATGCTTGTGTTTCTTAGAACGCAGTTCACAATGCCTTCCAAAAAACATATACTAACTCACTCTGTTTGATATTTTCTAATAGCTAATAAGAGATTGCTGAACTTCAGTTTATTTATTTTCTTGTTTAGGGATTTTGCTTAGTTTACTTTTTGTTGTCTTGTCAGATCACACCATGCACCAGAGACGGAATTAATAAAATTTCCTTAACAGGATGTGACGCTCGTGTTTTTTGTTTGGGTGTGCGAATTGTTAAGCGGCGTACTGTCCAACAGGTAAGCTTTCCTCCATGGGTGCAAGATATTTATTTATTAGTGGTGCTTTTCTTTTGAGAGTTTGGACCGTCTGGTTACTTTATCTTTAATTGGGTATCTTGTTAGGCAGTCAAATATATAATTGAAAGTACTTACCTTTTTTGTTAACTAAACATTGTTTTTCCTAACGTGTACAATTGTTTTCTGATCATTAATATTGCACTTGCTTTCTATTTGTTACTATATCACATACAAGCATCTTAGTTAGTGAGTTGCTCTAGCAGAATTATAATTGTTCAAGTGTTGTGAAAAAGTGTCTCGCTGTCCCAAATTGTTGTTGATTATAATACAGTTCCTTCGGTATTCCTGCATTTGGAATTATGTAATGCCCACCGTGTGCCGGCACCAATGATTTCATTGCTTCTACCTTTGGTATTACTTTATTTGGAATTAGGTGGTACCCACTGTGTGTCATATCAATGATTTCATCTAGTCATCTGAATAGTGCGAGTTATACTGCAGTAAAAACATTCATGTCAGTCAACTTGTTTTACGATATTGAGTTCTGATTCATTGTGCTCGCAACTTATTGAACATGGGTATTTGGTGATTTTTACGGCAGTATGAGTTTGGCGATTGATGCCCTGCTGAAGGGTTGATACTTGATATCCAATCTGGATTGGGTATTTGTTAGGCTGTATTGAGTGTGCTTCTTGTTCTGCTGTTGTGCTCACTTTTTTGTTATGGTGACTATAAGCATGTCATGTGAGGGGCAGTTTTTAGTTTCTTCACGTACTGGTATTGTAGAATTATCTTTCTAGCAATGTGAATAGGTTCAATTGCTACAGTGCAACCAGTTCTCATGGTGTTTTTTGACGTTCATGCAAATTCAACATCACCTATTGAGTTAAAAGAATTGCAAAAGTCTTTAACTTACATCATGGCAGCCGAGGACACAGTTCCCAACTTTTTTGATTAGTTTGTTTATGTCTTCCTCCCTTCTTGCAGATTTTGAATCTGATTCCTAAAGAGTCTGACGGTGAGCTATTTCAAGATGCCCTTGCTCGTGTTCGCCGTTGCGTTGGTGGTGGAGATGCAACAGAGAATGCTGATAGTGACAGTGATTTGGAGGTTGTCGCTGATTCCATTCCAGTCAATCTGCGTTGCCCTGTAAGTATATGCAGTGTCTATATTTTTGAAGCTTGTTTCTATGATTGCACAAGAACCGTTTCAGTATCTGGGGATAAGTAGATGTTGGAACTTATGGTCTACGTTACATACATGCTTTCTTTACATACATGCTTTCTTTTGTTGGACTAGTTGGTGCATCGTAATGCTTTACCTTCGATGGCCATGGAATTGTCGCTGTGACAGGACAATGCTATCTTGTGGTAAAAACATTGGCATGTGGCTGGAGATATCTTAAACACTGGCCACAAGAATACGAGTTCATCTTAGCTTGCAAGTTGCTATTTTATTGCACATCCACAAGCGTACTTTAAACTTATTCTTTCCAATAGCTGCTGTCATGTTCTGTTGATGCATCACAAGTAACTGACATGTTTTAACAACTTGGTTCTCCCTCGATCTCAAGTAGTATTGCATAGTCAAGAAGGTATTTGGTACTTCCACTTGTGCTTTCAGCTCATATGCGAGAATCAAGAATTATCTCCAGTTAAGTTCTTTGGTTGGATTACATGGATGTATATTATATAGTTGAGATTACAGGGGACTTGAAATGGCAAGGTAAATTGCTTTTTTTTTTTTTTTTGAATAATCTTCACCTTAAAAGAAAATGAAACAAATTATTTGATTAGAAAGAATATACTAACAGACGGACAAGAAGTCCATCATTAATTAAAAGGATAAACTAATTAGTCACTCCGTCCCTAAATGAATAGCCATGTTCTCTTTCATGGGGAATTTTAGAAAGTTGACTTTTAAGCACTTTTAGTGCCATACTTTCGTTAACACCCTTATGATTTCACTCTATGACTTCATGATTATAATTTATAAGTGCAAACTAGAAAATTAAGATGCACAAATGAGGGTTTAGTACCTTTACATAAAATGGACATTCATTTAGGGACTTTTTTTTTTTTTTTTTTAATGGACATTTAGTAAGGGACATAGGAGGAGTGACAAGTAACCTACACAATGGCAGCAGCCCAGTCTCTCTTTAAATATTAAATAAATTACCCCTGGAGAGCTCCATTAAATGTCAACCTACAAAGCAGGGGCTACATAATTCTAAAGAAGAAGGTCTTAGAAAATGAAGAAATAGTTCTCACATTCTGTCTCCTAATATATACTGAATTGAGAACAGTTTTTTAATGTCTTCCTCAGACTGCTAGGAAATTTATTTGATACTCTATCTAATCTTAGGAGTTAAATGATGTTCACAAACTCCTACGATCCATTTATATTAAAAGGCCTCGCCACCTTAAGGGCCAATGAAAGGAGGGTCTTTCAGGATAAATGATCTGCGGTAAAGAATGGATGGGATAATATGAACTTTTTAAAAAGCTGCACCAATTAGAAGTAGTGGACTGTATTTTGCTCCTGTAAGCTTTTTCTGAAGTATTAACCTTGCTCAGTTTGTAAATTCTGTCTAAGCTGACACCTGAAGTATAATTTTAGCTCAAGATAGTTGAAGTTGTGTGATCCAATACAATTTCATTTGCTGAATTCGGCCCTCAGTGTTAGTCTATTGAATGATCAAAGCATTGTTGTATTCAGTCATTCCTTTGAAGGTTGTATCTGGTTTGGTGATTTCAAAATCTAATCATCAGTTTGTGGCAAATTGGGATTTGACCCAAACTTCGGTCACCATCTACATCTAGAATGATAATCGCACTTTTGGAATTGCTGAATTACAAGGTAACAAGAAGTCACTGAAAGAGAAGCTTCAAGGAACCTTTTCTAGTTATGTGTATGTACTTGCAAGGCCTTCCTTTTGGGGATTCTCCATATTTCAAAGTCCTCCGAACATTACTTTGAATATCACTTCTGATCATTCTGTTGAAGGTATCGCCTTGCACTGTTTTAACTGCACCCATTTGTCATCTAAGCAGCTCATCATCATAAAAGAATATTGAGTGGTTCTACTTGTAGTCCCGGTCTGACCTTAGTAAGGATCCAATTAGGCCGTCACATCTTGCTCATTATATATTGCCTGGAGTATAAGTTGGTCCATCTTTTTTCTTTTCATTTATACGATTGTATTCGTTGTTGAGGTTTATATCAAAATTTTGTTAACGTCCTTGTTATATTTTGGTTTTCCTTATCATGTTTTCTTTTTGCAAGTTTCTATGTTAAATGGTGTATTGGTATATGCTAATCTTTGTGTTATCAGCATTGTGTTTTACAAACATCCTTTTCTTGCCAAGAATCGAATTTACTATCATTTTTCTATTTCTGTTTGTATTTACTACTTCATTTTGTTTCTTGTCATGGTCATCTTTAGTGTCACCAGAAAAGGAGGCTATAAAGCTTTTAAAATTCATATTCTGTTTATGCATGCATCGAACTTGACGTTGTGGTGGCATTTTGAGTGCAAGGATTATTCATAACTATTGTTTCCTTGAGCATAACCGATGTTGATGGCAACAGACATCTAACTTTGAAGGAAACATAATAGTGCACACCAACTGTTCCTAAATAACTGGGCTGGTTGACTTGTTAATGTGTTCTGATTGGTCATTGTCTGACACCATACTGCAAAGTACTTGTATCTATAACCATGTTCCCGTACATTGCAGATGAGTGGTTCAAGAATGAAAATTGCTGGAAGATTCAAACCTTGTGCACACATGGGTTGTTTTGATCTTGAAGTATTTGTTGAAATGAACCAACGGTCTCGCAAGGCAAGTAATTTGATACTCTTCTGGCCCTATCTTAGCTATGTCTAAGATAATGTTTCGTGTCTTATCTAATGTGTAATTTTAACATCTCTTTTATGTGGCTGCAGTGGCAATGCCCCATTTGTCTTAAGAATTACTCATTGGAGAGTGTCATTATTGATCCATATTTTAATCGCATCACTTCCAAGGTACAGCATCTCATCCATTTCAGATTTTATTTTGTATGTTTGGTTCATCCATATGCTGATTAGGTCTTATTTCTCTCTTTAAAAGATGCGAACCTGTGAAGAAGATGTGACAGAGATTGAGGTGAAACCTGATGGTTCATGGCGTGCAAAGGCAGATAATGATCGTAGGGGTCTTGGGGATCTTGGAAAGTGGCATTTACCTGACGGTAGTCTCTGCGTCTCAATGAATGTAGATGTCAAACCTAAACCAGAAGTTTTAAAGCAGGTCAAACAGGAAGGTGCTTCAGAAGGTCATATTGGTTTGATGAAACTAAAGAAAAACAGAAATGGGCTTTGGGAAGTAAGCAAACCTGAAGACCCACATTCTCTTTCCTCTGGCAACAGACAACCAAATGGTCATAATGTTGTTCCAATGAGCAGCAGTGCAACTGGTAGTGGTAGAGAAGGAGAAGATCGAAGTGTTAATCAAGATGGCGGTGGAAATTTTGATTATTCCACCATTAATGCGGCCGAGCTTGATTCTCTTGCTTTGAACATTGATCAAGCCAATGGATACCCTAATCAAAATCCTCCTGGTGCACCAGGGGAAGCAGACATTATTGTTCTGAGCGATTCAGAAGACGAAGACCAAATGCCTTCTGCACCGGTCTACAACAACAGTCAGACCAATATTGGGGAAGTCAATTTTTCAGTTCTTCCCCATGAAGTTCGTAATCCACATTCTGAGGAATCTGTGTTAGGTACTGGGGGGAGTTGCCTTGGCCTTTTCGATACAAATGACAATGATTTTGGGGTGCCATTCTGGTCTTTACCTCCTACTAATCAGGGAGGCCCTGGGTTTCAGTTGTTTGGTTCAGATGCTGATGTTTCAGACGCATTGGTTGATGTACACCATGGTTCACTCAGCTGTCCTACATTATTGGATGGCTACACATTAACTGCAGAGACCGCCATGGGATCGGCTGCTCTTGTACCCGACTCTTCACTTCCCCATTCTAACGGTGTTGTGAATGGTGAGCTTGTCGATAATCCCTTAGCGTTTGGTGCAGAAGATCCGTCCCTGCAAATTTTCCTTCCTACGAGGCCATCAAATGCAGCCAAACAGACTGATTTTAGAGATCTACCAGATGTGTCAAATGGCCTTCCATCAGATGATTGGATTTCTCTAACGCTTGGTGGTGGCGGTGGTGGTGGCAGTCGTCTCCATGACGAGACTGCTGCTACAAATGGATTGAACTCCAGACAGCAACCACCATCAAAGGAAGGTGCCTTAAATTCATTGGCTGATACTGGTATGTCTTTTTTTTGTATTTTTTTCTCTGTTGTGCTTTATTGCGAATGTGGGCCAAGTCATGTCGGCTGTACGTCTCAGTTTTGGGATCCAGTCCCCCTAGGCCAAAAATATGGGAATAATTAGTGACTAATGCAACGTAGTACAACCAAAATAACAAATAAAGCCACGTACTCGCTTGTGACAAGTATGGCCAACTTACTTTTGCATACTCCCTCCGTTCTTATGGAATGTTAGGAACGGGAATTAAGGAAAGATGTTGAAAAAGTAGGTGGTGTGAGTGGGAAGGAGAGAGAAAGTGGGTAGGGAATAGTAAGTGGATAATTGTTGTGAGTGGGAAGGAGAGAGAAAGTAGAGAGAATCTTTTCCTTTTTGGGTAAGTGGGAGTTTCCAATGGGACACCAAAAATGGCAAAATGGGAAGTTTGTTTTGGGACGGAGGGAGTATACATTATCAAGTAATGTCCTTTTTTTTGTCAAAAAACTAATGGTACTGCAGCCATGGCGCTGCCACGTTAGAGCCATGTCAGCGCCGTATCATCAAATTCCAAGTCAATGTTGACATGGTGCAGACGTGGCAATGCCATGTTAGCAGCGCCGTTAGTTTTCTGACGCCGTAAGTGAAAAAAGAAGTACGTTGCATTATTTCAAACAGATGCAAAAGTACGCCTGCCATATCCGTCAATAACTACGTTGCATTATATGGAAAAAAAAAAACCCGTTGCATACGTAAGTTGATTGGCCATGTTAGCGGTGAACTTGGCTGGAATTGACTTATTTAGTTGTTATTTTTAATTTTTATCACTCCAGTTAACCACTGCTAAAAAATCTCTAGAGCTATGGGAGTCAAATCCAGCAATTATTATGTAGTGTTAGTCACTTAAATTTGGTGTTTGACCTTCTCTCATGTATTTGGACATTAACTCATCATCGCTTGTATGGTTTCTATATGCTAATTCTTTCTATCACTGTTTCTGCAGCTTCATTACTTCTCGGTATGAGTGACGGCAAAGCTACTAAGCCCAGTAGGGAAAGATCTGGTAGTCCTTTCTCATTTCCTCGCCAAAAGCGTTCTGTAAGACCAAGACTATATCTTTCTATTGACTCAGATTCAGATGGGGGTTAGATCTTCTTGTTGCATGGAAAAGAAAAATTGTCAGATTTCTTATCATTGGATGTTCTGGTGATTCAACCAGTCTTATTGTGCTGTTGTAAATTGAAGTAGACCGACATTTTTGCCCATGGGAAAAGTTGTTTGGGAGTATGGAAATTCATTAGGAAGCCTGCCTGATAAATGGTTTAGGCTGGCAACTCCAGACTCTCTTTCGACTGGTGAGTTGTCAATTCTGAAAACAATGTACTCGCTCCATCCTGAAAAGATAGTCCCATTTGGTTTTTGATGATCAAACACAAGTGAACTTTGACCAAATAATAATCTCAATCTAATCTTCCTTATTAAATTCTGAAAATTATTATTGATAAATCTTCAAGTGACTTGTCAATCACAGTTTTTAGATTTTCAGTGGGATAATTAGACTGACATTAATATTAGGTCAAAGTTCACATGTGTTGACCTTCAAAAACCAAGACAGACTATTTTTCTGGGAAGGTGGTTGTATTCATATACTATACCTTCAGATGTTTGCATAGGGTATCTCTAATTCCTCTTCTTTCTTTTGAACCAGGCCTCGTACAAATTCATTCTCCTCCCCTTTCTTGATGAAGACTTGCTCATTGGTACTGGTAATTGTACAATAGTTGGTTATTTTAACGTTAAAATTGGATTTTTATTGGTAGATACCCTTTTGATGTGTCGTGGGAGTGTCCCCTTTTAGAGACATGGATACCCCCTTTTGGTCTTTCAGACTTATGAGGAAAGCAGATAGCCTGTAAATGTCTTAACTTTGACGTATGCAGCTATTTATAGAAATACATGGTCTTTTCCAGCGGAATTGCACCTGTTAAATATTGTGATCAAATTGTGTTGAGGGGAAGAGGCCTTTGTGTGTGTGTGTGTGTGTGTGTGTGTGTTTGGGGTAGGATGAAGGTGGGGGTGGGGGATGGGAGGGGAGGCGGGCGGGCGGCTTGTGCATAACTTCATATCGGGGCTCTATTATATAGGCCTTGTTCGTAAGGGGCAGCTTCGTGGGGATTGATATTTCCTAATTTGTTCAAGTGATTACCAGTTTCTGGTAGTGGTAATGGTTGTTTATCCTGTCCAGTGCCTTGTAATATTATAAAGTTTGTCCATCCTTTTTCGTTGTTATTACAAAATGAACTTTGAGCAATAACTGTGGTTACTTTTAAGTATCTTAATGAAAATTAACGTGTTATTGATACGATATTATAATCAACACCAATTTTTAGATTTTCAAGAAGATAATTTAAAGTAGCTTAATTTATTGCTCAAAGTTTATTTATAGTAATAACTAAAAAAGAGGGACTAGCTTTCCTTTTTCCTGGACATAGAGAATGTGAAACACCAATATGAAATGTACAATATCCAAAGCATTCTGAAATCTTACTTTAATTTAAAATAAATGTCAATTTGTTTTAAAATGTCAATAGATGTTGCTAAAAGAATGCGTTTTGCTTGTTTGTGTATATCCTACTTCATCTCCCTCCCGTCACACACACACACACACACATACTCTCTCTCCCCTATCCTCTTTAAATCTGATAGACCGCCAGCGCCATCATCCCCGAGAATCTCCGGCGGCCACCGGCTATTCTATGCCCTGCCCTTCCTCTCTTTAACCCACCAAATCTCTTCCCTCCCACCCACACATATCGATCTCCCCTTTTCTTCCCTCCCACACTCTCACCTTCCAGATCTGTTCTTGAAATTGTAATGGAGTCGACAGAATTAGACAAGTAGAGGGAATCAGAGACGGCGAATCTATCATCTCTGCAGGGAAGAAATTTGAACTGGGGTTTTTCAGTCCCGGCGGTTCCACTCTCCGGTACGTCGGAATATGGTATTATGGAAGCCAATTCAATCAATCTTTTGGGTTGCAAACAGAGATGGCTCAATTTCCGGATACGTTCGATTTCTGACCCTTAGAAATGATGGTAACTTAGAAATTATTGCCGGAAATGGTACGATATTCTGGTCAAGTAATGCTTCCTTTGTGTCAAGCAATTCCACCATCGTTCTCATGGATTCCGGCGATCTTGTTCATTCGAATGGACCCATTGTTAGTGATTCTGGAAACCCTATATGGGAAAGTTTCAAGAATCGACAGATTCTTATGTACCAGAAATGCTTTGAGACTACTAACACCGGTAGGGGTTGAAGAAAATATCAATTTGGAATGGAAGGGGAATGATTGATTTTGAGTGGGGTTATTTGCAAGTCTAAATAAATGGCAGATTTTGAACCAAATTTGACTTTTTGATTTATTGTTTTTGTTTTATGGTGGAGGATCAGTGGTGGATATGGTGGAGGATAGAGTGGGTGGTTATGGAAGATGAAGAAAAGGAGAGAATTGTACAGATCTCTCTCTACATTTGGATAGTTTTTAAAAATTAAAAAAATTTAAAAAATTATAATTATAATTATAATTATAGATCAAGATAATAGTTCATGTCTCAAAATACGATTTTATTTATTTATTATGTGGATACTATTTTTTTAAACCCTTTATAATTGATGAATTAAAAAAATATGTATTAATTTTTAAGAGAAATATACATGAAAATAGATGATAATGAATTTGTTTTGTGAAGTTTTATACTCCCTCTGTCCCTAAATGAGTGTCCATTTTCAAGAAAGATTTGTCCCTAAATGAGTTTTTTTTAACATAACTTTCTCCTTAAACGTTTTTTTTTCGAATTTTTTTTCACCGGTTTCTTTATACGTGCAAAACTAAAGGTTTGGAAAGGAGATTACAAGATTATATATGAATCTTTGTTACCAAATTGTTCAAAAAGTTGAGATTTTCAGTGTCCCTTAAAATGAAATTTGGACACTCATTTAGGGTAGTATAATAGTTTTTGAATCAAGAAAATATGTATTAGTTTGATTTTAGCCCTTTTAAGTTAAGAATTTTCATTAAGCCCCTTAAAAGAAATTTCAACTTCAAACTAACTAATTCTGTTAGTCATGTTAATGGCACATGTTTTTTAACTGAGTTTTTAACGAATTCCGTCAAAAAGACCTTAACAGGCGAGTATTTTTCACATCAAGGCGGAAAAAAAACATCAAGGTTCGTTTGGAAGGGTGATATATCACTTTAGGGTCTAAATTGTCATTAACCCTTATAAAATAGCATTCAAACAACTTTTCTGCAGTTATTTTGGGAGGGAGCAAGTATATAGATAACACAAGGACATGCTATTGCCACCCCTATTTTCTTTTCTGGCATATCCAGTTTCAAACATCTCACACATAGAACCTTGAATATTCATGCTCTCAACAATCTATATCTATTGTACCAAAAAAAAATAAAAAATCAATCTATATCTGAATATATATATATATACTCCCTCCATCCCAGTTTAAGGTTCTTAATGTTTTAGAGATTTGTTTGAAGGAACTCTGAGCAACTAATAAAAATTTATAACTTGTTATTGGTACACCATTATAAATACGATCAACAACAACTTTTGGATCTTCATTACAATAATTGAAGTAATAAATAATTATTGTTCAAAGTTCCTTAAGACAAACATCAAAAAAACTGAAAACTTTAAACTGGGACGGAGGAAGTATATAGTAGAGTGTTATTCTCATTCCTCATTAAACCATATGATAATCTGGAAAGTTATGTGTCACCGTTTCATAGGCTAAAAAAATCCAGTCTCATTTAATTGAAGGATATGATTTTAATATTAATTGTTATCCATATTTAAGTACACATATTTAAAATTAAAATTGAAATTCAGTCTCACTTAGGAGTTGATTTAAATTAAATAAAAAGTAAATGAATAGTTAAAATATTATTTGTTTTTCTTTAATAAATGTTTAAGAATATTCTTAAATTTCAAAATTTCAAAATAATACTCCCTCCGTCCCAAATGATCTTCATACTTTTTTCAACATTACCACGAAGGAACTTTGAGCAATGATTTTAGGTTGATTAATTTATCCTAATGAAAATCTAAAACTTGTTATTGATAGTATTGATGATGATGTGTCAAGAACAAGTTTTAGATTTTCATTAGTACAATTGAGTCAACCTAAAATTATTGCTCAAAAATCCTTCGCAATAACGTTGAAAAAAGTATGAAGATCATTTTGGGACGGAGGGAGTATATGTTAATTATTTGTTATTAATTTCAAATTTCAAACTTTTCTAAAATATATATGATTTTCGACTAAGCGTTAATATTCCATGTATGTATGGGAGCACATGAAAACTTTTGTTAGATTTTGTGTGATGTTTAATGTTGGTAATTTGCCCACACATAAAGCGAGTATAAGGGCATAGTTGCGAGATAAAAATGTCATTAAAGTTATATATGCATGTGATCTCTAAGTACATGACATATTTATTATATTCTTTAATTTATTTTAAATATGTTTTTTTTTAAAGAAAATAACATACTCCCTTCGTCCCATTTCAAATTGCAAAAGTTGCTAAAAAGGGTGTCCCAACTAAAATTGCAAAATCCAAAAATGACAAGTTTTAACCCACTTGCACACTCACATCCACTAACCCACTAACTATTCTCTACCCCACTTTCTCTCTCCCACTCAACAATCAATACTCACAACACATCACCTTTTTCACTTTTTCCCTTAATCCCCGTGCCAACCTAGTATTTGCAATTTGAAATGGGACGGAGGGAGTATACTCCATCCGTCCCACCACAAGTGACACTAGAGGAGTGGGCACAATATTTAAGAAATATGTGGTAGAAAATGAAGAGAGAGAATGAGTGGGGTAAATAGTAGTGTTGGTTGAATAAGTTGAGTGGTGGAAAATGAAGAGAGAGAATGAGTGGGGTTAAATGGTGGGGAAGGATGAATATAAGTATATTAAAACATTTCCATTTTGGGCAGTCTCACTTGAGGTGGGACGGACCAAAAGGGAAAGAAGTCTCACTTCCGTTGGGACGGAGTAATTGCATTAATAAAATTTAAGAAGACGGCGCTCCATAACTGCCGGAGGCTCGTCCAAATTATAATATATGCAATTAAGATCTAGACATAAAAAGCCTAAAGCATCTCGAGTAGTGATGGTCAAACACCCGAACCAAATCTCCAATGAGTGTCCTTGGGTACTATAACTTGTGATGCCCAAATGGAAACAAAAGTTGGACACAGCTCATCATCGGCCTTTAATAAACCCTCGCACGGTAAGAATTTGGCTTTGAAAACACGATCAAGTGATGCATTTGAGTCGGAAGTAAATGCGGAACCAAGCATCTCAAGCATTGAACCAAGAAACAATATTAACATCATTTGTAGGCTCTCACATCGGAGAGAAGGCAAAGACTCTCAACAATGGGGAGAAGACAAAGGTTCCCAACAAAGGGGAAAATACAAAAGGTCCCAACAAAGGGGAGAAGGCATAAGAATAAAACGAGAAGTAGGCAACTTATTCAACAAAAGAAAAATAAAAATAACACAAGAACAAATCTAGAAATAAATCCTAATTTTGCATTTATTAATTGTCAAATTGACAACTAATAAATGCAAAATAGAATTTTTACTATAAAATTAAATCAAGGAAGAAGAATTGATAGTACTAGATTTAATTGATATTGAAAATGAAGAATGCCTTAGTAATGGAAGATATCGCAAAAGATTTAGGGTTTGAAATTATTTTAAATATGTTTAAGATACATTATTTATATTTTTAAATAATTGACATTTTATGCACGTGGAGTATCAACATGCTATTGTTAACTAGTTTATTAAATCTCCTTCAAAAAAAAAAAAAAAAACTAGTTTATTAAATCCAACTGTTAGTAACTGGGTGCACTGAACAAATTCTAAACAAACACGTCATCAAGTTTTCTCCCACACATTTTACGTGACTCACAATTTCATTTACGCAATATATTTGTCAACGGAACTTTCAGATTGTTTATTTTAGCCTGCTAATTAATCTATACAGTATAAATAAAATGCCAAATCTTAAAAAAAAACAAATAATATCCCAAACAATTAAGAGAACGTGTTTTTAAAATGTGCATTAACATTCTCATAAATAAGTGTAATTTCTTTTAGACAAATTCTCGCGTGCGGCGGATGCACGGCGTGCGGCAAGGGTGGTCCGCTCGGCTGGTTCGCGGGCCTGCCTGTTTCGCTACCGCCGACGGCCAGATCTACCCCTCCCTCTTCCAGATCTCTGCCACGTGTCCACCTTTTAAAAAAAAAAACCCAATAACTTTAAAATGTTATATCTTGAGATGTATAACTCAGAAAAAATAAAAATAAAAATACCGTTTTGTTCGTCTCGACGAGACGAATAAAACTACATAGGTCATGATATGGTTTGATTTAAAAAAAAAAACATATTTTTTACACACAAAAAGTTTGAGTTGCTCATCAGCTAACATGTAACACTCTGTTCTGATAAAAGTAACACTTTCATCTTCAAAAAATAACACTTTCTACTGTTAAAGGTAACAGTAGTTTTACCAAAAAATAAAAAATAAAAAATTGAGCTTGCATTTCAATTGTTACTTTCTCAATAAAAAATTGTTACATTTCATATATAATGTTACATTTAAGAATATAAACTGTTACAATTGAGAAAAAAAACGTTACATTCATTTTTTATAAAATGTAATATTAGTTTAGTTGTCAATCATATGTTAATTTTCGGAGAAAAAAAGTGTTACATTTGAAAAAATGAGTGTTACATTCCTTTATAAAAAGTGTTACATTAGTTTAGTTATCAATCTTTATGTTATCTTTATCTATTGCAGCAAAATTGTGGTACATTTTTTTTTTAAAAAGTGTTACATTTGAATAAAAAAAGTGTTACATTTCGTTATATAAGTGTTACTTTTGTTGGAGGAAAAAAAGTTGGGGTGGCAAAAAAAAAAAAAAAAAAAAAGAGCTCGGCTCGGCGCCGTCGCACGCCGTGCGACGGTTGTACAAGAGACAGCCTCTTTGTTTTAAAGCACATAATAATTGTTTATTTTTAGTGTCATTTTTAAGTAACTGAAACTTATAAACACACACTCTGATGCTCTTTAACACTATTTTTAGCATTCTTTTAATTATGTCATTGATACTTTTTAATAGTACAACTAACGCTCTTTAAACACATGCACTAGTCTCGAGTGACACTCTTTAATTTGGATGTGTACAAGCTAAAAGCCTACGACGAAAAGGAAATTGAATTAATCCCTTCAAAATACATATTATTTCAAAATATTTGATATTTTATTGTTATTAAGGACGAAAAGGAAATTGAATTAATCCCTTCAAAATACATATTATTTCAAAATATTTGATATTTTATTGTTATTAAGGAAGCTTTATTCTTGTATACAATTTAATTATTCTTTTATTTATGATTGTGGGATGTCTCTTATATAAGCATTTAAGTACTTAGGGAACTGGATTGTTATAAGGGTGGATGAGTCTTTTTACATGTATTAACGCATTTCTTAATATGTGGGAGAAGTCAAAATAAACATGTATTTTGAAACAGAAAGAGTACTAGATGTAAATTTATCAATAATTTCTAAAATCAAGGATTTTAATAATTTCCCAATTACGTAAGAAAAAATAAAATAAAACTTAATTTTACACCATTTAGAATTAGCGAAAATGATTTATTACATTTTTAAAAAAAAATCTGGCTTCACTACCACATGTTGATTGGTAATCTTTTGTAAATTTGAAGTTTTTCCACATGTTAGCCATCTTCTTCATTTGATTAACATGACTACTCAATCATCTTCCACGGTTTTCTTTTATTTCAATTGTCTCATGATATACAAAAAAAAAAAAAAAAATTATTTGACTTTGATTTCATCAAAATATAAATAACAAATTTATGACCCATCTCCCTCTCCTTCTCCAAGAAATCCTTGTATAAATAGCCATCTTTGTCATCCTATATAGCTACACCATTCCAATCTTTAATTTCCTAAAACAACATCAATTTGGAGATGGCTTCTAAGACATTCCTTTTGCTTGGCCTTTCTTTTGCCATTGTTCTACTCATTGCTTCCGAGGTCGCTGCTACAACTTTCAGTACTGTTTCTTTCGACAAATGTGAGTAATTAATTCAAATGAATAATATATATATACATGCACACACACAGTATATTCTACTTACCCGGCTTGTCATTCTATAAACTTAAATTGTGTGTCTCACATTCAAATCATACCATTTTCCGGTTATAATACTTATGTATTGATCAACTCCTTAATTTCGGTGCCCGTACATTGATTTGGGACGGAGGAGTGTATAGACACGAATAAATTGATTCCTTTGTGCTTTTCTAATCAGTTATTTATATTCATTCAGCTAATAGCGCCGAAGTTGAAGATAAAAATGTAGTAAAGGATGCTAAGTACGATCAGGGTTACAGAGGCTACCCAGGCGGTGGATATGAAGGATACCCCGGTGGTGGCTATTTCCCCGGTGGTGGCTATTATCCCGGTGGTGGCTATTATCCTGGTGGTGGTGTTGGATGCTATTATGGTTATTGCGGGTATGGTTGCTGCAATGCTGCTGAAGTCGAAGCGCAAGCGCAAGCCCAACCTCAAAACTGAAGCATGGAAATTATCTGAAAATTGTATGCATGGGTGCAATTTGTTTCATATATACATAGTACGTGGGAATTCAGCATATATATAGCTCTATGGCTTGTTTGTATGTTACAATTTACGTGAGTTTGTTGTAACTTTGGTTGCTACTTAAGTAAATTAATATAATAAGAGATGAAATCCTCTCTACCACTTTTGTGTACCGCTGGTGTACCACAAGTGATCCAACGACTATGCATCATTGTTCACATTATAAAGATTTTAGTGTTAATAACTTATAACCGTTAAAAATAAATAAATAGCCGTTTGTCCATTTTGAACCAATGTACCAATTTAACAAACATATAAATCGAATTGTAACGAAAACAAACTTTGTAACTAACTGAAACGTGTATAACTCAGGTAACTAGGATGCAACTTTTAAATTAAAAAATTACACAAAATTGTTGGTTCCAAAGGGCAACAAGGGTATGAAAAATAGCTAGAGGGGGGGTGAATAGCTGTTTTAAAATTCTTTTCGTACCCTTGATAAACTCAATTGCAAATGCGCACTTTATCAAATAAGCGTTATGATATGCGCCTAAGTGAGTGAGTGAAATGCACAGTGGAATTTAGTAATGTAAATAGGCGCAAAGTATGATAAGGGGGCGCACACACACTCTAAGTATTTTGGCTCAAAGTGGGTGAAATAAGAAACTAAGGCAAATGAGTTAACAACACAACACAATTCAGATCAATCAATCTACAATGAATAAACAAGCAAATAGTGAGTGAATATAATAACTTGAAAGTAAATAACAAGATAATAACACAAGCTATTTGGAGAGGTTCGATCAATGAAAGATTTACGTCCTCTACCAAGATGGTTAGTCTTGGATTTCTAATGGAGATCTTATATAATGAGTAAGTGTTACAAATTACAACTTTTGAGCTTCTACACTAACTCAAGATCTAATATTCTATGAATGAACAAATCTAAAACAATAACCGGTGTATCTCTAAAAGAAGGATCTAAGTGATCAAACTTAAAGAGGTGCGTGTGTGATTTTAGTATCAAGGCTCTTTAGATCTTTATGATTTAGAGCACAATGAAACTAAAGTGTTATAGCTTGAAGATCTGGGCTAAGGATGAAGGTATGAAGATGTTCTTGAGGAATTATGGAAAAACAAAGGCAATCTTCAAATCTTCAACAAATGCTTTGAGAGAGAAATTCTTGAAATTCTTAGCAAAACTCAGCAACTTCAAAATGTTGAAGTTATGGGGTATTTATAGTGAACTTCCAAAAACTAGCCGTTGGAGATCCTTGTGGATAAGATGAGCTGTCGCTCGTTGATTGGAGCATGCATATATTATGGCCATTTTGACACTCAACATAAATGTGACCGTTGTGGACACGTGTCAACAGATTAGGCGTATATGCATCTTTTAACCACCGTTGGATCATTGGCGTAATTTGAATTCTCTTCAAGTCTTTGAATCTTCAATAAATCACTGAGTGTTGAATGAACACTTTGAAGCGCGTTGAGCCAAGAGGCGCATAGAGACTGCGCGCGCTAAGGCATATGAGGCGCATGGCGCGTATGATCAAAATGAGGCGCATAGCATTTCTTAGAAGAATGCTTATATGTGCACGCGCTAGAAGGCGCATGGCGCATAGGCGCATGGCTCAGCTCAAAATATGATTTTCTTGAATCTTGATCTTCTTGCCCTATTTCTAAGCATATTCTATAACAATGGACAACCTAAAAAAATGAAGTATAAATACTTCTTACATGTGGGTCTAAAGTCCATGAAATAAAACTTAGGTGATGGATCAATCAAATCTAATAAATCCTATTACATTAAAACTGAGATATATGTGGGCATACTCAACAAAAATATAATATACTATTTGGCATTTGACGCCCCTTTAATTTTTGATAAAATTCATATTATGATACCATTTTACACCCTTTTATTTTTCAATTTTCTAATAACAATTACTCCCTTTGTACCAGAAAGTGTTAGGAAAATTCTACAAAAAAGAACTTGTTACAGAATAAATAATAAATAAATAAACTGAAAATAAATAAACAGAAAGTAGACTGATTGATTTGTGCCGAGCCGTGTGTTGAACACACTGTCCTTAAGACTTATTCGCCCCCTCACCGTGAGTGCTTGAGGTTGTCGTCAGACGCTAGTCTCCCAGGATAACTCACACGAACCGGATGCTTCTCTGTACTAAGAGACTCCGGCGAATTGAATTTAGTGCCTGGACAGTATCACCACGAGTATGCAATGCAGGAGGTCATCAAATGAGGAATGAACAATATGCAAAGAAAGAGAGGCGGTAGATATTGCTGGAAACTGTGTACTTTTTTTCTGTATTTCTTCCACTGGTTTGATGCTCTATTTATACTACTCCCATGACTGATCTGAAATTAATTAAAATGATAAACCCAATCCTTAATTAATGTCTGTGATAAGAGATAAGGCATGACCCTTCACTTGGCATTCCAATTGAAAGGATAAACCCAATCCTTAAAAAGTAACACTTTATTGTAAGATGTAACAGCAGTTTTGAAAAAAAAAAAAAGTTTTGTGGTTAGAAAAAGTAATAATTGAAGTGTAACACAATGCATATATGATTGTAATTTGTTATATAGATGAATGTAACAGTTTTATAGAGTAAATGTTACTTTTTTTCTTTAAAAAAGAGTAAAAAATCATGTATATAATCGGTTTTTGCATTTCAATTGAATGTAAAACCCTAAAAAAGTGTTACAATTGAGAAAAAAATGTTACATTCATTATTATAAAATGTTACATTAGTTTAGTAGTCAATCTCATGTTATTTTTAATCTATTTCAGTAAATTTGTGGTACATTTTTGAAAAAAAAAAGTGTTACATTTCTTTATAAAAAGTGTTACTTTTGCTGGCGAGCAAAAAATGGCAGGGGAAAAAAGTTGGGGGCAAATAAAAAAAAAAAAAAAAAAAAAAAAAAACTTGGCTCGGCGGGTCGGCTGTGAGCCGTCTCACAGGAGTACAGCTCTTAATATAATTTGTAATATGTACTCTTTTTGTCCCAGAATACCCTTTTTTTTTTACGTAAGTATGAAAGAACTTTGTGCAATGATTTTAAGTAAATTTAGTTATTTTAATGAAAATTTAAAAATTGTTATGAATAATATTTATAATAGTATATCAATATAAATTTTATAATTTTATTAAGATAATTAAATCAGTGTAAATTTATTGCTCAAATTTTCTTAATACTAAGATACAATAAAACAAACATTTATTTTAGGATAATATCTCTTAAATTTGGGAGAATAAATTGCACAAAGAAAAACATTACACCAAATAAGACATCTTTTGATTCTTCATCATTTTTTCTTTTCATGTTAAATATGAAGAATGGGAGTGCATTATTTTAAATATTTACCATATAAGTACCTGGTAATCTACTTCTTAAAAGAAAGGTATTGTATGGAAGAAAAAAAAAAGTATGTTTTGGGGGAAACTAGTTCCTCCATAAGTTATAAAAAGTCATGTTTTAACCCTTAAACCCTAGATCATAAACCCTAAACCTTAAACACTAAACTTTAAACCCTATAAAACATAATTTTTTATAACTTATGGAGGAACTAGTTTCCCCAAAATTTTCTCAAATAAAAAAATACACAACGTTACCTTTTATTCGGAAGGCTTAGGACCTTTATACGTTACCTTTTATTCGGAAGGCTTAGGACCTTTATAGTTACGGTCCGCCGTTCACCGGGACTTCAGTCGCCGACCCATTTATTAGTCATGGCTAAAAGCGGGTCAAAAGATCAACTGTATGGAGTTTTGACTGATATAGAAGAAAACAGAAGAGATGTTAGAATCTGATTAAGATAATTGCAGCCGAGGATTGACCTAACAACTCTGATACCACCAAAACCTATCCTTATTTCCTCTGCATCTTAAAACTATAAAACTAACAGATGGGAAAACAATTCAGATCTCCTTAAAAAAAAAAAAAAAAAAAAAAAAAAAGGGCGAACACGAAAACTTAAACTCCCTCTATAAATACAGTAAGTTGTTTATTTACCAATGAAAATCCTATTAACAACATCAACCGGTAAAGCATAAGCCGGATCGATTGCTTTTACTCCCGGGTACTCCAAAAGCGAAAGACCCGCAACTCCAAAATATGTATGAAAAACATCAACAGCGTCATCCGGCCTGTCAGAAATCCCCCTTTCTCTTTATCCTGACAATCCAATATAAACTTAACAAGCTTTTCTTTATCAATCCAATGAACTCTGTCAATTATAATCAAGCTAGAGAGGACCCACCAAGAGTAACAAACATCCGGAAGCTTCTCGGGTCGCCCATTTAAACCTCCATTTTTCACTTGCCTTTCACAAAGCCACCACCCTAGAAGGTCTTTGTCAACATGGTGAAGAGAACCCGTTATAGCAAGTGCAGCCACGCAGCAGAAGATTTGGCCCGCGTGTGACTCAGCGCCAGGTGTGCACCCGAATCCCCCGTCCAAGTTTTTGCAGCTAACGATGTATTTTACGGCTTTTTCAACGTTTATTTTGTCCAAACGGTCCAATAATGCGACAGTGCATATAGCAATGTAAGAGAATCTCGTGTCAACTTCACCCCATATGTCACCTGAAAAGCGAAAATTAGTGATATATGCAACGTACTGGACCCATTTTTATCTATGTACTTACCAAAAAAAATAAAAATTAAATAATGCAAGCTGATGCCAAAAACCGTTGCATTATTTGTAAAAATTTGTGAAGGCTTCATGTTTTTTGCATTATTTGAAAGTATTTTGGGTAAGTACATAGCATTTTTTAGACACTAAAGAGTACGTTACATTTAGTAGTCATTCGGCCCACCTGAAAAGGATCCATCTTCATTCTGGAGGCTTGCTACGTAGCTGGATACCTTATCAATGTCGAGTATATTTATTTTATCGAATAAGGCCAATACTTGTACTACACTAAGGGTGTAGAGTAAATGTGGGTCGTGACCAACGTTACCTCCGAAACCACCACATTCGTCTTGGCAACTCATAATCCATGAAATTACTTCTTCTTGTTTCACAGTTTCAAGCTTCCCCAATAAATCTAGGGTCGTTAATCCCCAGTATGCTCCATTCATTCGAAGATGCTCCATTACTACGGATTGAAAGTCATCGTTTTTCTTTTCAACAGATAAGATGTAGTTAACATGTTTTTCAACTTCTAGCTCTCCCATTCTGTTACTAAGAAAGACAATTAATGATATTCAATAAGCAAATGCAAGAATCAATTCATAATCCTGATTCATATGTGTCTTTCCTCAATGAGAATAATTAAATTAAAAAAAAAAAAAAAATCAGATCTGAAATTCATCTTTAATATTTTCCATTACTTTGGATCAATGTTCTAAAAAACGCTAGGCGGTCGCTAGGCGCCGCAGCAGCGCCTAGCGCCTAGGCGGGATCTAGACGGAACTTAGGCGGGGCCGAGAATTTAGAAATAGTTATAATATCATAGGCGGGACTTAGGCGTTTCATGAACGCCTAGCGCCTAGGCGGGGCCTAGACGGACGTCTTTTAGAACACTGCTTTGGATTGGTGAGAGGATTAACTTACAGCAGATGATTGAAGCCAACAGCAAAGGGAGATTTACACAAAATGAAGTTTCAGGGTCCGTGCCGGTGGTGATGCGGTTATGATTTGTGAGACGTGATAAACTAGATCATGGCATTTGCCTTAGGGATAGGTGGTGCATACTGCAGAAAGACAATGACCAAGCTTTGTACTTATTAGTACAAGTACAACTTTACTGATAAAAATTAACAATATAGCATGAAGGAAAAGAGGAAAATAACAGCGCTCCCTCCGTCCCGAAATGTGCCAATCTTTAATGAAGTTAAGTTCACCTTTAACAAATATCATATGCCAATATAAACTTGCACTACACTATTAAGTAATTACTATATATTTTCCACCAAAATCGCTTAAAGTCAAAATATTAAAAATGACCTCAAAGTAAAAAAAGGACAATATATATACTTGCAATACACTCTTAGTAATTACATAAGTATAATACTCTCTCCGTCCCACCTCACTTGAGACCTAAGAGGTGGGCACAATAACTAAGGAAAAAGAATAAAATAAGGAAAATGTATGATAGAAAATGAAGAGAGAGAATGAGTGGGGTTAATAGTAGGTTGGTTGAATGAAATGTTTGGCCGAAAATGAAGAGATAGAATGAGTGGGTGGGGTAGATTGAATATAAAATTATAAAAAGATTACCATTTTGGGGAGTCTCAAGTGAAGTGAGACGGACCAAAATGGAAATAAGTCTCAAATGAGATGGGACGGAGGGAGTATACATTAAGCCCGTATGGACTCCGCCCTTCCTTGGACCCCACGCATAGTCAAAGAGCTCTTTTGTAACACCAGTTTTGTTATGGCAACATTTTACAGAGGACGACATCTTGAGTGCTGCCAGCATGTAGACATCTCCGTGTTCAGTAAGTTATGAATAATAAAGTTGTTTTACCTTAATAAAACATTCTTTGCAGCTTAAACCTTGAAAATCACGTGGTAAAAGACTTATATCAACGGATGGATAGACTTTGTTAAGAGATAGATTTGATCCCACGATTCTAGGACAGATGGTTATGGGTATATTTTCCAGACGGCGACATCTTGATCAACATGCAGACATCTTCACCTCTGGCAGAATTATCAATACTTATTTATAATTATCCTAACTAATTTTACTTAGTTACAGCTAAGTAAAAACGTGCTACATGACCTATTTTCAACAGAAGAGAAGACCAAGTCAAATATTTATCAAGATAATACCCGGATTTTTAGCATAGTTTGTTAGCTAGGGTATTTCTCTATCTTTTCTTACTTATTTAATGGGTTATGGAGAAAGACAATCACACACACTCTTTCACGTATTTTACCTCTGTAATCTTTCCATAATTCCAAGCTTGTAATCACTCTATAGATCAATACAATAGTTAGGGAAGGCAATTGTGCTCATAATCACTTCCCGAGGTTTTTCCTAAGAGATTATTATCTCAAGGGTTTTCCTCGTTACATGATCGAGTAATTCTCATTATTTTCATAACATTTTTAATTATATTCCATGGCACCCTCCTTAGCATAATCAAAATCCGATTCACGCATTCCATTTTTCTCTATTATTGGATTTCATTGTTTTTTTGCCAAAACAATTTGGCGCCCATCGAGGGGCCTTTGGTTTTTAATTATTTGGGTTATCTTCAAACAACCACGTCTACCCAACCTATGAGCTCGACCTCCGGCAAAGCCATCGTCACAACAGGTAGCATGAACATTCCGCCTGGGGGCATCAATCTCAATAAGACGTCAGCTACCAGTCCCACGATGCCACCACCTTCAGGAACCGGCAAGAAGTAGTCATCTTCGACTCCTGATGTCGACATCAAGAACATGCTCATCCAGATGAAGAACCAACTTGACAGACAACAGGACAACACCTCTCTGATGGCTGACACCTTAGTGAAGATGCAGAAGGAACAGAAGATGTTAACTGAAAGGATGGATGATGTCTCCCCGATTCGCCCCAAAGTTCTCAATTTCGATCTTGGGGGAAGTTTACAGGTCTTCAATGAATTAATCCATATGGCTTCAGCAACTTATGCAGGGATCATGACATCTCCAATGATGACGACACCTTTTGCTTCTAGTATCTTTGAGTTACCCATGGAAAGAAACACCTATGTTCCGCCTTCTACGCATAACATCTTTGGAATGTCACCAGAAGGAGCCACTTTCACCAATAGCACCGTTGTGACATCTTCCGCTGACAACGCTAATCCCTTTGGTAATATCAATTCAAATTATATTTTTGATAATACTGCTCGTGCTACTAACCCTTTTGCAGGTAACTACATCGCAAAGCAACTTCAAGAATTAAGGGATATGGTCATGAACGTGCCCGGTGTCACTCCTCCCATTCGACAAGTTTCATCAACATATTACAACCAGTCGCGCTTTGTACCAGCCATCGCACATGTCAACATCCCCAAAGGATTTACCGTTCCAACCATGAAGCTGTATGACGGAAGCACTGATCCTGAGGAACATGTCGTCCACTACCAGGAGAAAATAGTCTGAATACCTCTTCAATTCAGAGAAGCTTGCTTGTGTAAAGGGTTCGGCTCAACGTTGGTAGGACCAGCTTTGAAATGGTTGATTCGTCAACCACCAGGATCTATTGGGTCATTTGCTCAGCTTGTCAACATGTTCAACAACCAATTCTCTTGTAGCAGACAGTTTGAGAAGCTTACCAGCGATCTTTACCGCATTATCCAACAACCTACCGAGGCTTTGAAAGACTACGTCAACAGGTTCAATAAAGAAGTCTTGGAAATTTTCAACCTTGATATGGCAACGGCAACGGAAGCCTTTAGAATGGGTCTAAAGAAAGATTCCCCGTTCTATGAGGAATTGGTGATGAACCCTTGCAAGAGAATGGAAGATGTACGCAACAGGGCATCAAGATTTATCAGACTTGAAGAAGACAAGGTGCAACAAACAAAGGCTTATGGAAAAGCGTCAGCGTAAGGATTCCCAGATCTTGGAACGCTATCCATCTTAAGACGTACTTCATATGTCAGTATCATTTCAAATTGTCGACATCTTAAGATAATAAGTCAGGTATGAACTTACCTCGATATTTGAATAAACTTTACTTTATTTCCATTCATTTTAATAAAGTTATTTATGCAAGTTTACTTTCATTAAATGAAAGTGACATCAGTCAAGATGTCACGTACTTCTAACATGTCATTTTGCAAGATTTTAACATTTTGAATAAGACTTCGAGACTTTACGAAGACAAACGTGTGAGACTGGCCGTCTCATCTTCAGTTTAAGGCACTTAAGCCCTTCAAAGGTTTAAAGAAATTAATTTCTTTCGTTTCAATTAAGGTTGATACACCTTCGCCTGGAGCGCACGATTTCAATGTTGGTTAAGGTGAGGAATGGGCACGTATGTTTATATGTACGCACCCCCCATTTCTACTTAATCAAATATTGACCATAAGAAAATTCAATTGGTTATGGCATTGACATGTCATCTAAAGACATCTGGTTTTTGGCATTAACATGTCAACTAAGTGATATAAAGATTTCTACATCTTACACAAGAAATTAACATCCTGAATAAAGCAAAGAAACAATAAAAAGAACAACATCTATGTTTAAAGTATGAAGTGCAGGTCATCTTAAGGAGAAACATACTTGTAGACATATTGATGGAAGACGACACCTTGCAATACGGTTGTTTCTTCTTGGTTTGCCTAAAAGATTTTTTGAAACTTTTTGAAGAAGAGAAAATGTTCAAATCTTTAGAGGATGGAAGCACTTCTACCAAGCAGTTGTCCAACCAATGACCATCATCACTTTCGAGGTTTGAAAAACTTACCTCTTAGTATTCCGTAACAGGTAAGTTTTGGGGGCAATTGTTATGGCCATATTTTACATTTTATAGAGGACGACATCTTGAGTGTTGCCAGCATGTGGACATCTCCGTGTTCAGTAAGTTATGAATAATAAAGTTTTTTTACCTTAATAAAACATTCTTTGCAGCTTAAACCTTGAAAATCACGTGGTAAAAGACTTATATCAACGGATGGATAGACTTTGTTAAGAGATAGATTTGATCCCACGATTCTAGGAAAGATGGTTATGGGTATATTTTCCAGACGGCGACATATTGATCAACATGCAGACAACTTCACCTCTGGCAGAATTATCAATAATTATTTATAATTATCCTAACTATTTTACTTAGTTACAGCTGAGTAAAAACGTGCTACATGACCTATTTTCAACAAAAGAGAAGACCAAGTAAAATATTTATCAAGATAATACCCGGATTTTTAACATAGATTGTTAGCTAGGGTATTTCTCTATCTTTTTTTACTTATTTAATGGGTTATGAAGAAAGACAATCACACACACTCTTTCACATATTTTACCTCTGTAATCTCTCCATAATTCCAAGCTTGTAATCACTCTATAGATCAATACAATAGTTAGGGAAGGCAGGTGCTCATAATCACCTCCCGAGGTTTTTCCTAAGAGATTATTATCTCAAGGGTTTTCCTCGTTACATGATCGAGTAATTCTCATTATTTTCATAACCTTTTTAATTATATTCCATGGCACCCTCCTTAGCATAATCAAAATCCGACTCACGCATTCCATTTTTCTCTATTATTGGATTTCATTGTTTTTTTGCCAAAACAAGTTTCATCTATCATACAGTTTCATCTATCATCCCCTAAAAGTACAAAGTCTAATGGCTTAATCCGGAAAGACGTATGTTAGCCCCAAAATTAGTGCCTAGTATAACTAAAATGGCCTTAGGCAATTTTTGGTGTTATAGTTGAATTTAGATACGTAAATTGAGTGGCCTGAGTATTGTTTTGCCTTGAGAGTGAAAATACTTCCATAGATTAATAGAATTGTCAAAGGCCATAAAACTTCCAAAACAATAATCACCGTGATTATGAGATGAAAGATATGATGCATCACTGCTGGGAATCCTAATTGCATAATCAAATTATTTCAGATCAAAAATATTCCTCACAACATATTTCAATCTGCTACAATATTACTGATTTAAGCTAATTAAAAAAAAGATTTGAAAATTGATGAAATAAAAAAAAAAAAAAAAAAATGGAGACTGATATGCAACAAAGAATTCTCAAATTTGGAACTTAAAAGAGAGGAAGAAACCCAGAAATGTAAAGTATAACTACAGATCTCAAACAAGAAACACATTAGCAGAGAGAAAAGATAAATCTCGTATATCCAATTGCAATTTGCACCTAAGCAATCAAAGCAGTTCTATGTTTTCAAACTTAACAATCAGATTCCATCATCTTATAGCCCTAGATCCGAGGAGATCAACCAAGTTGGAAATAAGCTTTGAGAATACTGACTTGTAAACTTACCCGTCAATGGCAGATCGGAAGCAAGGGGGACGGCGACGGCGGCGGTGGGAAGTAGGGATGCCAATGTACTGTGATTAGGCGAGTGACAGGTACTGGTCGGTACTCGGTAGTAGTAAAAATGTGGGTTTTTTTTCCTTAGAAGCCCTTCATACAAACTAGGCCCGGCAATTGTGGCCGGTTACCCGTTAAGTTAGCGGGTTAAAGCTCACTCATCTCAACCCGCGAAGCTTAACGGGTCGATCCGACTCAACCCGTCCGTTTCGACCCGTTTCAACCCGCGAGAACAAATAGCTTGGGTCGACATCCTAAGGTAAAAAAAAACAAAAATATAAACGGGTCAACCCGTCACAACCTGTTACTCGCCCCGTTTGACCCGTAAATTTAAACGGGTTGTGGCGGGTAGACCCGGCTTAACCTGCCAACCCGCTAGAACCTGACCCGACTTGTCCAATTGCCAGGCTTAATACAAACGTTTGTTATCTATGAGAACTCTGAAATTTTATTTATTTCTTATACACCCTTGGGACGAAAATACTCCATTATGCCCTCTTATACGCGGGATCTGCTTGTTGCTTTGAGTTCTAGGACACATTCCGCTTTGAGATTCATATCCCAGAGTCATTAAAATTCTCAAAAGATTCATATCTCAGAGTCATTAAAATTCTCAAAACTAACTTTCATATACTTTGAGAGCCATGTCTCAAAGCCATGAAAACTCAGAGAATTAACTCTCAGACACTCTGATACTCTCATAGCTATGTCTCAAACATTCTGATAGCTATGTCTCAGAGTAAACAAATTCTAAATCTCCACTCTCATAGGCAAAACTGTGATAGTTGTGTCTCAGAGTAAAAAAAAGGCATGTTTAGGAAAATCTTTAAAAAAAAAAAAAAACACTTTGAGAGTTATGTCTCGAACCAATTTTTAGCTCAGATACATTGAATCTGAGATTTTGCTGAATAATGCTCAACCAAATATTAAATCAATTCAAGCATTTTTAATGAGTAAACTACCAAACTAACCCGCGTACTAACTAGTTTTTTCATATTTACCTGCGTACTAACGAAATAATCAATCTAACCTGCGTACTATAAACAAAATAGCATAAATAACCAAAATCGTTAAAAATGTTAATGAAAGTTAACGAGTGTTAGTTTTTTAACATATTTTACTATCATACTTTTCAAATTGCCCCATAACCTAACAAATTTGAAATTCATTTAATTAAGTGCTAAAATGACACAATTACCCTTATTATATTTATATTTGCAACAATTAGTATCCCAAGATTTTACCCTCTTCTTATTTAAAAAAAATAAAAATAAAAGATTTTACTTTTTTCTCATTAAATCAAATCCTCTCTCTCTCTCTCTCTACCAAGCACCTTCTAGAGAGAAGTGAGAGCATCTCTCCACCACTTCATCTGCCACCGTCGAGCGCCACCTCCGCCGCCGCCCTTCGCCACCATCCGCCGCTCTCTGCCTTCCGCGGTCACCTCCCTCCGTCTCTATCTCCGCCATCTCCGTCGTGTTTGAGGCATCTTTTTGTATCTCCTATCTCCTCTCTCTCTCTCTCTCTCTCTCTATCTCTCCTCTCTCTGGGATTGTTTTTGGTTATGTATCTTTGTAGATCTAGAAAGATCTACACAGATCTGTAAACCTTATTTTCTCTCTCTAGGATTTCAATCTCCCATTTCTGCAGCATCCCCATTTCCAACCATAGTCTTCTTGTCCTATTCCGAGTTCACAAAGTGCTTTACTTCCCAATCGTACCCTATGTCGAAAATTTTGCCCTCGATTTTTGAGACTGGTGATGAATCAATGTCGGATTTTTAGGGGTTTTCTTTTGCCGGTGTTGATTCTTCTTCGGATGACTCGTAACCTTCCATCCATATTTCGGAAGGAGTTACAGTTATGATTGTTGAGATCTTCTTTTGCTTTTGTGGGAATGTTTGTGTGTGCTTACAATTGTGTAAATGGCGTGTTTTTGTTTGGGTTCAGAGATCTCCTTTTGCATTGTAGATGCACTTATAATTTTCTTGTCAAGGCAGATTTGAAGTGATTCTAATGTCAATGGTGGTGGTCAGCGATGGCAGGTGGTGGTGGTCAATAGTGGCGGGTGGTGGTCAGTGGTAGCGGATGGTGGGGTGGCGTTTGTTTTGGGACGGTGGGCGTTTTAAGTAATCATAAAAAAGAATGAAATTGAAAATAAAATACTAATTTTGTGAAAGGTACTCCCTCCGTCCCGGACTAAGGTTTTTAGTTTGACTTTACACGGAGATTAAGAAAAAATAAATGTTGTGAGTATGAAAAAGTAAGTAAGAAAAAGTAGGAGAGTTAAAGTGGGCAAAGAGTTTTTGTTGTGAGAATGACAAGTGGGTCCCATAGTCCATTTTAGGTAATAAAGCAACTAAAAACCTTAGTCCGGGACAAACCAAAAAGGAAAGTAAGAACCTTAGTTTGGGACGGAGGGAGTAATAATAAAATAAGAGTAATTAGTTCATTTTAGTACTTAATCAAGCGAGTGATGATTTGGTTAGGTTATGGTGGCAATTTGAAAATTATGATTGTAATATTTGTTAAAAAAACTAATGCTCGTTAACTTTCATTAACATTTTTAACGATTTTGGTTATTTATGCTATTTTGCTTATAGTACGCCGGTTAGATTAGTTATTTCGTTAGTACGCATGTAAATATGAAAAAACTGAATAGTACGCGGGTTAGTTTGGTAGTTTACTCCATTTTTAATTGTGAGACTCAGAACCATGTTGACCAAAAAATCCAAAAATAACAATAACTGTATGTAAAGAAACTTTAAAATGAAGCAAAAAATCAACAAAACTATATAGATTTGAGTTTAAATTAACAATCATCCAACGCTCCATTTCAACAATGAACTAGATCAAAACTTTACAATTTTATTATACCAAACACTATAAACTTCAAGAACCAAAACCATAACTAGATCTGCAATCGGAGATGGCTTGACGCTTTTCAAATCTATGATGGGGTTGTGCTGCGCTGGAGGACATAAAGGACATGGGACCAGTTATGTATCTATTTACCTTATTTAGTTGATTGTAATTATCTCCATATTTGTATCATCTTTACCTAATATAGAGGAGCCTAGGGTTGAATATAAACTTGTAATTCATTCATCAATAACATCAATTCATTCTAACCTCATATGGTATACAGAGCATAACGATCCAATTTTTTTCTACTCCTCTCCAGCCGCAACCCTACCTCGCATCCTCTCCTTCTCCTTCTCGGCAACCTTCTGATGGCCTCCCCTGATCTCTCCGTCATCCCTAACACTACTGAACCTAATGTCCCTCTCAGCGTGATCTCTCTTGCACATGTTCTCAAACTCTCCTCCACCAACTATATCTCCTGGAAAATCCAAATCGAGGCAACTCTCATTGGCCATGATCTCTACAAATTCATAGACGGTACCCACCCTACTCTTCCCAAACAAATCACCCCTACCACCGCCGATACACCAGCCACTGCTTCTGATGCCGCCACCCCTTCCAAACAAACCACCACCTTGAATCCTACCTACACCACCTAGTTCCGCCAGGATAAACTGATTCTTGGTGCCCTTGCTGGAACCCTTTCGGCCAACATTGTTCCTCTCATCTCTCAATGCCCTACCACCCTTGATTCTTGGCAAACTCTAGCCAAAAACGTACGCAAACCCCTCTAAAGGATACCTCAAACAAATCAAGACCACTTCAAAATCATCCCCAAAGGCTCTCGCTCCGTTTCTGATTACATGCAAGAAATTAAAACTTGTTGTGATCAACTCTCGTCTCTTGGCCGGCCTCTTGACTCTGACGATATAGTTGACAGAGTCCTTGACCTACTTAATGACCCCGATTACGATATTGTAATCTCTGCAGTTCAAAGCCGTGATACTCCGATTCCTTTGATGAGCTTCATGAAAAGCTCCTCAATAGGGAACTCTCCATCAAACACAAATCCAAAAACCCTACCCCTTTTCCAACTACCGTCAACTATGCTGCCAAACCACCCTCTCGTTCCTTCCCTCCCCGCAACTCCTCTCTTAATCCGGGCCTCTTATCCACAACCACCCATAATACCAATCCCTCTACCTCTCAGCAATCTACTTCGTTCAAGGGGCATTGTCAATGATGTCGCACCCCTGGTCATTACCTCTCTCAATATCCAGCTTTTCACTCTCAATACCCTCACGTCACCATCCCAACTACACCCTTTTCCAATCCAACCCATCCTCCCAGCCATTCCTTTAACCTTAATCCTCCTTCTGCCTATGCCGCCACCACTACCCGCCCGTCTACTCCCTCCTGGTTACTTGATAGTGGAGCTACGCATCATGCAACAAATGATCTTGAAACTTTGGCACTTCATTCTCCGTACGTTGGTACTGAGGAACTGATTATTGGAGATGTTTCTGGTCTCCCTATTACCTATAATGGTTCTACCTCTCTCTTTACTCCCTCCTCTAAATTTTGTCTTAATAATGTTCTTTTGTTCCTTCCATCTCCCGCAATATTATTTCTATTTCAAAATTCTGTCAAGATAATAACTCCTCCATCACTTTCTTACCCTCTTCTTATGTTGTGAAGGACCTATCCACGGGCACCATCATTCTCTAAGGTCCAACTAATTCTGGTGTCTACGAATGGAATCCTGTCACTCCTAGCGTTCACTCTTCCGTCTTGCAGTCCACCATCAACTGGCATCATCGTCTTGGTCACCCGTCATCTTCAATATTACGTTATCTCAGTCATAGCTTTAGTCTACAAATTCCTATTTCTAGTTCTTTTCATTGCAATTCTTGTGATTGTAATAAGAGTCATAAACTCCCTTTTTATCATAATTCAATAAAATTGTTTGGTCCTCTTGATATATTATACAGTGACGTGTGGACTTCTCCTATCTCTTCCTATGATGGCTTTTAGTACAACATAATATTTGTTGATCACCATTCTAAATATATTTGGTTCTACCCCCTCAAACATAAAAATGACGCCACCACTGTTTTTTCTCACTTTAAACTCTTAGTGGAAAAACATTTTAATCGTCCCATTCTCACTATTTACAGTGACAACGGAGGAGAGTACATTGGTTTCCATCTCCTTCTTGCTTCTCATGGTACAGACACATCTCCACCCCTATACCCCTGAACATAATGGGTACTCAGAACGCCGTCACAGACACATCGTTGAAACTGGTCTCTCTCTTCTCACTCACTCGTCCATGCCTCTAAAATACTGGCCTTTTGCCTTTTCTACGGCATGCTATCTTATTAATCGAATGCCTACCCCCACCTTAAAACTCAACTCTCCTTTCCTCACTTTACATAAACATCCTCCAAACTATCATAAACTACGAAGCTTTGGTTGCTTGTGCTACCCGTGGCTCCGCCCTTACAATACTCATAAACTTGAACCTAAATCAAAACCTTGTATTTTTGTAGGTTAATCCTCTACTCAGAGTGCCTACTATTGTCTCGATATTTCCTATCATAAAATATTTACTTCTCATCACGTAAAATTTATCGAACACAGTTTCCCCTTCTCCCATCTATCCGCCTCTCCTCCTACATCCAATATGGATGAGTGGTGCACCATACAACTCCCTCTCCTCTCCCCCCAATCCACAGTTCCTACTCCTACAAACTTTTATCACGCCCTCCCCACCTGTTCTTCCAGCACCACCTACCTCTCCACCCGCACCTTCTGTCCAATCGGACCCCCTACTGCCTCACCCGACAACCCCACCTTCCCTACACCAAACACCTCGGCAGCCTCTCCTTCTGCCAGTTCCTCTCCCACAGCCACTACTTCCACCTCTGATCCTTTGCCTCCATCCACAATTGCAACCTTGCCTATCAAATCTGGCCCTGTCACTAGTTCTTAACACAACATTCGCAAACCAATTACTAAACTAAATCTTCACATCTGTCTTCCCTCTTCTGTCCCAGAACCAACTACTATTACCCAAGCTCTCAAAAGAAAAGTGTGGCGTGATGCCATGCAAAATGAATATGATGCTCTAATAAAAAAACCATACTTGGGATCTTGTTCCCCCTTCCCCTTCTCAAAACCTGATTGGTTACAAATGGGTCTTCTGCACTAAATACAATTCGGATGGAACTGTCGATCGCTACAAGGCCCGTCTTGTTGCTAAGGGTTTCCATCAACGCCCAGGTCTTGATTTCTCTGAAACTTTTAGTCTGGTCATTAAACCTACGACTGTTCGTCTCATTCTTTCTCTTGCTATATCCAATCGCTGGTCTCTTTGCCAAATTGATATTAACAATGCCTTTCTTCAAGGCTCTCTACTTGACGATGTTTACATGTCCCAACCTCCTGGGTTCTCTAGTCCGTCTCACCCCTCCTATGTTTGTAAACTCCGTCAGGCTCTCTACGATCTCAAACAAGCACCTCGTGCTTGGTATAATGAGATAAGAAATTATTTACTCTCTCTTGGGTTTACCAACTGTGTCTCTGATTCTTCCCTCTTCATTCTCCGTCACTCTCTTGGTCTCATTTACCTTCTCGTCTATGTCGATGATATAATTGTTACGGGCTCTAATCCTTCCCTTCTTCACTCTTTTATTTCCACTCTTTCCTCTCATTTTTCTCTTAACGATCTTGGAACCCTATCTTAATTTCTTGGTGTGGAAGTTCTACCCCATCCCCATGGTATTTTTGTAAGTCAACAAAAATATATTAGTGATCTTCTTTCTCGTGCTCATATGTCCGCTGCTAATCCTGTTCCAACTCTTATGGCTCCTAATCTCGCTCTCTCTATCAACTCAGGTACTCACCTGTCTAATTCCACTGAGTACCGTGTGCTAGTGGGTGGTCTCCAATATCTTTCCTTAACACGTTTTGATATCTCTTTTGTGTTGGAGATTATGCCCTAGGCCCTTGAGAAAGGCCTTGCGTTACATCATGTTCTCATTTGTTATGGAGATAACAACTTTGGATTATTATATGTTTTACATGTTTATTATAATAATCCCCATCCCTAGTACTTATGAAGAACTAATATAAGTTTAATCGATGATCATATGATGATCATGTGTATGTGATACAAATTAAACTTATGGGTACTCGTTGGTGAACAAGTACTGGACATGACCCACCTATGAGATTTATGTCATGGTCAAATGTTATAATTAAATCTCATATAGTTATATCATTTGATATCCTTATGACACGCCCCCAGGTCCCGGGATCCCTTAATAGAACCTCGAACCCGGATGCGCGTGACTAACGAGAATCAAGAAACTAACAAGAAACCGGATGATAACTGTTTATAACAAACTGACACGATATATATACTCTAGAGTAAGGAGCTAAGATAGCTCACACCACGAATTCTAGACAAGAAAATTAAAACCAATACACAGCAGAAGAAATGCCTAGCACATAAGCTGGCATTACAAGATGTCTAGAGAAACAAGAGACAACAAGTCTACCCAAAAATACTGAGTTACAAAACCCATAATACATCGTCCTCACCAAAATGTAAAAGGACCACGATCCCCAAAAGAATAACCACTTGCGTAGTAAGCTCCCAGCTATGACGAGCCTCACTGCGCGCTATCACTAGCCTTCCTTTGATCTAACGAAAACAATTAAACAAGAAACGGGGTGAGATAAATCTCAGTAAGCTATTATATGCAACTACATGACATGTTATCATGCAATTCAAGTAGATACTCACGTAATCATATATCAAGTATCATCAAGTAACAAGTATATGAGAGGCTAAGCCGCTCATCAAGTAGCACATAAGGCTAAACAAGCAAGTTATAAAGGATATTGATTCCTTCCTTATTCCTCCCAAGAATACCATTGTTGTCGTACCTTTTATTACTTTGACAAATCACAATCAATATCAAGAAACTGCTTATTCAGTATATATCAGAAGACCCGGTAACCAGTGTCATTCCCAAGATCAAGACTCACGAGGTGTTCAAGAGTTTAGCATTCACTTAAGTCAGGCATATTGCTCCAACCAAGGAAGCTATGCCCTTACTATGGCCGGTAGTAAGCGCAAATACATAGGGACCCGATTATCACTTAAGCCCCAGCTCTCGCGATAAGCGTGAACCTATATATTTCCGAACAAGCAAGGAGAACCAGCTGGACTCACACAAGAATGTACAAGTAGGTATTTACTTGAACTACGGGAGAAGAAATAATCCAAAAGTAGTGGACTAGCTCAAAGTCACCTTGTTATCAAGCAACTATATGCAATGTTTGCACACATACAACAAGAACATGTCTCATACAAGTTAGTGTTTGTTCATAGCACTTTCTAGTTCATTACCATACATATGTATTAGCGTCAAGTCATGTACAAGATTTTATTATCTCATATTCAAGTCTTAATCCAATTCTTTGGATGTTCAAGTCATGTACAAGATTTTATTGTCTTATACTTCAAGTTATAACTACAATATTTGGATATTCAAGCATGTATAAGAGTTATACATTTACTCTTACAAAATCCTAATCCTATTCTTAAGATGTTCAAGTCTAAAACTTTGTTCTAATGCCCCTAAGGTTCAACAATCATTGGTTTCAAGACCAGTATAACACATTAGTGCTTGTTCATAGCACTTTCAAGACATAAAGAAAAGTTACTACTCTTATACTTAAGTTCTCATTTTAATTCAATAAGCACTCATGTTCAAGGCCAAGTTCTAATGCCCCAAAAGGTACATATACACTTGCTAGGACATCTTATACTAAGGCTATATGCCTTAGGAGGGGTAAGCTTTCATTACAATTTAGATTTAAAACACTTTTGTTGAAACAGGGGACCGGGCGGGCGCCTACAATAGACCGGGCGGCCGCTCATTATAGCACTTTTGAAACCAAAACTTCTGATGAAATGGGCAGGCGCTTGGTATCTATGTGGGCGGGCGCCTGGTACAATTTTCAGCAAACACTAAATTTCTTTCCAGTCCTAAAATTCCCCGTCCCAAGCGTAGGAGTAACTTTTTACTAACATATTAACAATTCCTAGGAAGGCATATCAACCTCAACAACTTATTTCAAGTTTCTTTCATTACTTTTACCTAGTAGGATATACTCCCTTTGTCCCAAAATTACAAGTATCACAGAAATTGCCCCAAACACGAAATTGACAAACAAAAGTATTAGGAATAACATATATGCATGTTATTATAAGCAAGGGGGAGCTAATAACTTACCTAGTACGATATCAAGTTTACCCAAATTAATTTATGTTCGGCCTGGAACGCTCTATTCAACGCCACGAATATTTATCCGGGATCGGAATCGAGAACAGAGGGATAATTAAGCTCGAGGAGTCGAGAATAGGATAAAAACCTAACCCTAGCTTTTCTTTTTCACAGAGAGAGCGTAAGAAAGTTTGAGAATAATCATTCCCAGGCAATTTCAAGAAGATATACATTCAACTTTCCAAGAATGACACCTAGGCTCCTCAAGTTTCACTTTTAACAAAAAGGCCCCTAAAGTCAAATTTTCACAAATGACCCAAAAGTCAAAACTAAACATTTAATCACCTTAATATTCTAAAGCAGTTAAGAAATTAACCCAAGTAAAACTAGAACATAATATGCAAGTTCAAGTATTTAACAAGTAAGTCAAATATTTAACAAGAAATAGGATGGGCGTTACATCCTCCCCACCTTAAAGACAATTCGCCCACGAATTTTACTTACCAAGATTTTCAAATAGGCTCGGGTATTTATCTCGCATCTCTTTCTCGGTTTCCCAAGTAGCCTCTTCTATTTCATGATTTGATTCACAAGGACTCCAATCACACAAGTCTTCTAACAATTTCCATTCACGAATCATCAAGCAAGAAACATAAGTCTTTCTGCTCAGTGCATCTGCCACAACATTTGCCTTTCCTGGATGATAAAGGATAGTACAATCATGATCCTTCAATTTCTCCATCCATCTACATTGTCTCATATTAAGTTCATTCTGAGAAAACAAGTACTTCAAGCTTTTATGATCAGTAAAGACTTCAAATTTGGTTCCATACAAGTAATGCCTCCATTTATGCAAAGCAAAAATAATCGCAGCCAACTCTAAATCATGAGTAGGATAGTTCTTTTCATAAGTAGATAATTTTCGAGAAGCATAAGCTATTACCTTGCCATCTTGCAACAGAACACAACCCAATCCTTCTTTAGAAGCATCAGTATAAACCATGAAGTTTTCAGAACCACTAGGCAAAGCCAAGACTGGAGCTGTAGTCAAGCACCTTTTCAACTCTTGAAACCTTGCTTCACACTTGTCATTCCACTCAAAAGAACTAGCTTTTGAGTCAAATTAGTCAATGGAGTAGCAATCTTAGAGAATTCCTCAATAAACCTCCGATAATAACTAGCCAAGCCCAAGAAACTACGGATCTCTGTTACTGTAGTTGGCCTCTTCCAGTTTACAACTGCTTCAACTTTGGAAGGATCTACTGCAATACCAGTAGCAGACACGACATGTCCCAAGAATGAAACCTCTTCTAACCAGAAAGCACATTTGCTGAATTTTGCAAATAATTGATTCTCACGAAGAACTTGCAATACTACTCTGAGATGTTGTTCATGCTCATCCCGTGATTTAGAATACACAAGAATATCATCAATGAATACCACCAAGAAACAATCAAGATATGGCTTGAAGATACGGTTCATCAAATCCATAAATACAGCTAGAGCATTTGTCAAACCGAATGGCATAACAATAAACTCATAATGCCCATACCTTGTACGAAAAGCTGTTTTTGGTATATCCTCAGATCTGATTTTCAACTGATGATAACCACTTCTCAAGTCAAGCTTTGAGTACACCACTGAACCCTGATGTTGATCAAACAAGTCATAAATATTAGGTAACGGATATTTGTTCTTGATAGTTACCTGATTAAGATCTCTGTAATCAATACACAATCGCAGAGTTCCATCTTTCTTTTTGACAAATAACACTGGTGCACCCCACGGTGATACACTAGGCCTGATGAAGCCCCTTTCAAGCAATTCCTCAAGCTGTGTTTTTAACTCTCTCAACTCAGCTGGAGCCATTCTATAAGGTGCTTTAGAGATTGGTGTTGTACCTGGTAATAACTCAATACATAACTCAAGCTCTCGATCAGGTGGCATGCTATACTCAGAAGAGAATACATCTGAAAATTCAGACACAACAGGAATATCTTTCATCTTGGGAACAGATAAACTCTTGTCAAGCACACATGCGAGATACCCGGCACAACCACGAGATAAAAGTTTTCTAGCTTTTAAAGCAGAAATAACTAGCACATAAAGGCCTATCACCTTCAAAGGTAAAATCAGGCAAACCAGGTATAGAAAAAGTTACTACTTTTCTATGACAATCAACAGATGCATGATGCACATAAAGCCAATCCATGCCAAGAATCACGTCAAAGTCCCTTATAGGTAACACGACTAGGTCAACAATAAGGGCATGATCACCCACAAGAACCTCACATTTCTTGTAAACCTCAGAAGCAAACATGCAATCTCCCATAGGGGAAGATACTTCTAGCACATAAGGCATAGAATCAGGAAAAACATGCAAGTGCGACACAAAATGAGATGCTACATAAGAATGAGATGAGCCTGGATCTATCAAGACTCGCGCTCTCGTACTAGAAAGTAATATAGTACCTCCTATGACCGCAGAAGACTCAGCTACACCCTGCTGATCTAGAGCAAACACTCGACCCTGAACTTTAGGTCGACCCCCACTATCTCTCTTAGTACCTGAGGCCTGTTGACTTGCACCCCCAACTTGACTTCCTTTGCCTTTAGGACAATTCTTGATAAAGTGCCCAGTTTCACTACAAGATAAACATCTTCCTTGCTTTAGCCAACACTTGTCTTCAGAATGGACTTCTTTCAAACAATAACCACATACTCTCCTGGGACCTTGGACTATTGTCCTCGAACCAGTTGATACACTACCTTTACTTTCAGATGGCTGTCGGAATCGACGATCTTGGCGGCTAGATTTACCACCCTTAGAACCAGATCCCTGTGCTTTCTCTGATACACGACCTGTCATGGTTGTTCCCAACTTCACCTTGTGTTCTTCAATGTCATTTTCAATAGCATAAGCCTTCTCTGTAACACCCATCAAATTTCTTGTTAAATATTTGACATATTTGTTAAATTCTTGAACTTGCATATTATGTGCTAGTTTTATTTGGGTTAATTTCTTAACTGCTTTAGAAAGTTAAGGTGGTTAAATGTCTAGTTTTGACTTTTAGGTCATTTGTGAAAATTTAACTTTAGGGGCCTTTTTGTTAAAAGTGAAACTTGAGGGGCCTAAGTGTCATTCTTTGAAACTTGAATGTTTATCATGTGGGTTTGCAGAGAATGAATTCCCCATTCTCAAACTTCTCGTTCTTTCTCTGAGGCAAAAGCTAGGTTTAGGGTTTACCCTATTCTCGACTCCTCGAGCTTAATTATCCCTCCGTTCTTGATTCTGATCCCAGATTAATATTCGTGGCGTTGAATAGAGCGTTCCAGGCCGAACAGAAATAAGTTTGGGTCAACTTGAATTTTGACTAGGTAAGTTATTAGCTTCCCCTTACTTGTAATAACATGCATAAGTGTTATTCTCGATACTTGTGAATGTTAATTTCGTGTTTGGGATGATTTTTGGGATACTTGTAATTGTGGACAAAGGGAGTAAAATTCTTCTGTGAAAGGGAATAATTATAAATGAAAGTAATGGTTTTGGAACTTGTATGCACTCTTTAGTATTGTTAAATGTTAGTAAAAGTTACTCCTACGTTTTGGGACGGAAAATTTCTTAACCTGGGAAAGGAATAAAAATTTCGCATTTTGGGTACCTTGTGCGACCGCACAAAAATCCTTGGGCGACCGCACATCTTTCTGAAAGTTTTTTCAAAGAAATTGACCTGCTTGTGTGCGACCGCACAAGTCATTTTGGGCGACCGCACAGTTATCTGAAAAACAAAAATATTGTGTAAAGTTTGTATAAGTTGGAAGTAACCCTAGTTAAGGTATATAACCTTAGTATAAGATGTCCTAGCAAGGGTTGTGACACCTTAGGGGCATCAGAACTTGGTCTTAAACATGTATACTCATTGAATTAAAATAGGAACTTAAGTATAAGAGTAGTAACTCTTCTTTATGTCTTGAAAGTGCTATGAACAAGCACTAATGTGTTATACTTGTTGTGAATCCAATGATTGTGCACCTTAAGGGCATTAGAACAAGGTCTTAGACTTGAACATCCTAAGAATAGGATTGGGATTTGGTAAGAGTAAATGTATAACTCTTATACATGCTTGAATGTCCAAAGATTGGAATTATAACTTGAAGTATAAGACATTTAAAATCTTGTACATGGCTTGAACATCCATAGAAGTGGATTAAGAACTTGGATATAAGATAATAAAATCTTGTACTTGACTTGACACCAATACATATGTATGGTAGTAACTAGAAAGTGCTATAAGTAAGCACTAACGTGTATGAGACATGTTCTTGTTGTGTATGTGCAAACATTGCATACATTTGCTTGATACAAGGTGACTTCTTGATTACTTGAAGCATGTTCCTTGTTGAGCTAGTCACTACTTTTGGATTAGTTCTTCTCCCGTAGTTCAAGTAAATATCTACTTGTACCTTCTTGTGTGAGTCCAGCTGGTTCTCCTTGCTTGTTCAAAAATGTATAGGTTCACGCTTGTCGCGAGAGCTGGGGTTTAAGTGACAATCGGGTCCCTATGTATTTCCGCCTGACCCCTTACTACCGGCCATAGTAAGGGCATAGCTTCCTTAGTTGGAGCAATAAGCCTGACTTAAGTGAATGCTAAACTCCTGTCTTGAACACCTCGTGAATACTCATGAGTCTTGATATTGGGAATGACACTGGTTACCGGGTCTTCTGATACATACTGAATAATCAGTTCCTGTTATTGATCGTGATTGTCAAAGTAATACAAGCTACGACAACAATGGTATTCTTGGGAGGAATAAGGAAGGAAGCAATATCCTTATTAACTTGCTTGTTTAGCCTTATGTGCTACTTGATGAGTGGCTTAGCCTCTCATATACTTGTTACTTGATGATACTTGATATATGATTACTTGAGTATCTACTTGAATTGCATGATAACATGTCATGTAGTTGCATCTAATAGCTTACTGAGATTTATCTCACCCTTTATTTGTTTAATTGTTTCCCCCCCAGGAAAGGAAGGATAGTGCGCAGTGAGGCTCGACATAGTTGGGAGCTTACTTCGCAGGTCGTGATTATTTTGGGGCTTGTGTCCTTTTACATTTGGTGAGGACGATGTTTTATGGGTTTGTAACTCCTTATTTTGGGGTAGACAGTTTTGTTCAGTTCTTGTTGTCACTAGACATCTTGTATAGTACTCTTGATGCCAGCTTATGTGCTAGGCATATCTTCCGCTGTATGTATTTAAGTTTGGTTTTAATTTTCTTGTCTAGAACTCGTGTTAAACAAATGTCATTAAGTTTCTTGTTAAGTTTCTTGTTCCTCGTTAGGCACTCTCATCCAGGTTCGAGGTTCTATTAGGGGATCCCGGGACCTGGGGGGCGTGTCAGGTTGGTATCAGAGCTACCCTGGTTTAGCTACCCTGTTTAGCTCCCTTGGTTTGCTCTAAGTCTGGATAGGGTCTATGGCCTAGGTATGGGTGAGTCTTGGGGTGTTATTAATAACGCTGAGTGTTTACCTACAGGTACAATGAGTTCTGAAGGTACAAGTGGTAGTAATCAGCTGAGATCTATAACTCCTCAAGAAGAAATGGTTGATAATGTAGACTGGGATTATCCTAATTGCCTTACAAGGTTCTTGAAGCTGAAACCTCGTAGTTTGATGGGGAATTTGATGCCAAGAAGGCAGAAGAGTGGATTGAAAGTATTGAGAAGATCTTTACAGCCTTGAGATGTGCAGGTGGTGATAAGGTAACCTTTGCAACCTTTAAACTTGAGAAAGCCGCTGAACATTGGTGGCAAGTGTTGAGTAAAAGTTGGGAACTGGAAGGTGTACCTGTTGGTAGTGGTTCCCTAGGCACGTTTAATAAACGTTGTAATTGTTATCATTTATTTCATATCAATAAAGAGATGTTTTGATTATTATTGTTGTTCATGTTTACTTATAATAATCTCCGTCCCTAGTACTTGTTAAGCACTAGTATAAAGGCTAAATGATCATGGGATGATCATGTTAGATTTATGGGTACTTGTTTGGAACAAGGTACTTGACATGACCCGCTCTATGAGATTTATGTCATGGTCCATGTCATACATATATCTCATATTAGTTATGTCATTTGAATCCTTAGACATGAAGTTATTATAGTCTTCCACTTGATGAACATTATGTTTGACATATTTAAACGCTACTTTTAACCGAGTAGTTATAAAGGGTATGATTGGCATAATCGGATTCACGTAGGGAAGAATAATAAGCTAAATGGATTTGTCCCTCCTCGGAGAGATGTCAAGCTTGGGCCTCTCGTAGGAATGATGTTGATGAAATGTTCGGCCGGACTCAAATGAATTGTTGGATCAATGTCATTTGGATTATCAACATATTCGGAATCGAGAAAGTATTGAACAAAACAAGTTGACTCTTTGACCATGACTTGTGTTCAATGACATCGTAGACAAAAGGATTATGACATATTCTAAAGGAATGCGAACTTGTATCTAGTTATACTATTTGGGTAGGTATGACGGTTTGCTAGAACCTAATCATATCTTATGGTTTCATGTTTGAACCCATTGCCAACTTAGTATAATCCTAGAGGGTCACACACAATAGAACGAATCATTAAAAGGACTATATTGGAATTTTGGAAATTCTGGACATTCTGGGAAGTGGGCGACCGCAGAGTATGGACTGGGCGCCGCACACTTAGCCCATTTTGTACCAGTTTTGTTTCAGATAGTTGTGCGACCGCACAGAGGTTTTTGGGCGGCCGCACAGTACTGTCGGGTGGCAGATTCCTAATTTGATTAGGAAACGAATTTTGGACGGATTTTGACACAAGTTTCCTATTTGGAATAGGTCATACTTGTGTATAAAAGACCAAATTCGGCCAGCACTCAAGGCTAATGATTTTGTGAGTCTCAAAGAGTTTGAGAAAGGGTTTATTTTATTCTAAGACATTCTTGGTTAAAGAACAAAATAATACACAAAATAAATTCCATATAGTTCTTTTGATTGTGAAAAAGTGTTTCACAATTTGGTCTAGCAACCAAGATCAAAGAAGTTCCTTTGATATTCGTTCGAAGTGTGGAAACCGCTAGAGGGTGAAAATCATGATCTTCAAGGTTCGTGTTTAAGCTTTGTGATCGTGATCAAGTCTTCAAATCTCCACCAAAGACCAAGAGAAAATTTGATAGGCATCAAGGGTTAGTTTATTCCTTTATTCTTATGTTGTATTTTATTTAATCATATGAACGGATCCATGGCTTTGGGTTTCAAAATTTTAAATGCTAATTTCCGCTGCGCATGTTTGATCGAAACCCAACAGTGGTATCAGAGCCCCGTTCATGTTGATTATATCAATACCTAGATCATGTTATGTGTATATAAATTGTTTATGGGCCTTGCATGATATGAATATTGGAATATGTGATGTTTATGTGTTATGTGATTTTATGTGGTTTATTGTTTTGCAACTTTAATCGCACGATTTAATCGCAATAAATAAATTATGGTGGATTCAGAATTGTTGATTATTAATTTTTGATTGAATCAAAGTTTTAATAATCGGGGAAAAACAATTTTGAGACAAAATTTTCGAACTTTGAAAATTCTGCACATTCTGATGGCACCGGGCGACCGCACAAAACGCCTTGGGCGGCCGCACAGTTTTGGGCGACCGCACAGGGGTTTTTGGGCGGCCGCACAAGGGGATCAGAAGGTCTGATTTTGGTTGAAAAACAAAATCTGGAATTTTTCGAAAAATTCAACAAAACCAGTAACAGAACCAGTCCAGACTTGCTGATCTGGAATGGGTTTTGGGTAGTTGGTTTGTGTGTGGATTTTGGGGTTTGATTTTCCTATTTGTTTTAGTCTTGTGATTCCTAGATTGGTTCAAGTTTTGGATGGCTAATCTGCGTTCATCGAGATTGTGTTTCCCAAAATTGATCGCAATCAAAGTTTCAAAGATAAAACGAAGTTAGAATTATGAAGAGTTCATAATTGCTAAAATTGAGAAACAAAGTTCTTGATTCAAAGTTTGGAGATCCATGTGGAATTGTGAATGCAATTGGCCTACGTTCATCGAGACCATCTATTGCTTAGTTTCGGCCACATGGACTACTTTCTTGGTTTCTTGAATTAGTGAGGGATTGTGGTTGCCAAATGGCTTAGTTCGACCGCACTTCTTGTTGTCTTGATTTGGAGATAATAACCGAAGTTGAAATGGTCTCATCCTCATAATTATAGAGAAACTAATGACACATAAATACCATGCTTAAATTAATGGAGAATAATTTAGTAGCTAAACTTGATGTGTAACATGTTTATATTATGTGCTCATAAATGTGTTATATGCTGTATGTGATGAACCTTCAAATAAAGTTTTAAGTCCTTTTGCCATGCCATGATTAAAACACTTGTTTATACATGAGTAATTTTATGTGGGCTCACCAAAGCGAGGTGCATTGATTTTATTCATGTTTGAGCAAGATGAGTGAATAAGAGTTTCCTATGCGTTTAAAATGGTTGGACTTAATTAAGCGTCAAAACAGTTTTGGGCTTAAGGCAAAGATGAGATTTAACATGCTTTTTGAAATTGGATTTCTTAAAGAATCTCATGAAAAGAACTGAGAGTCATATGAGATATGATTGACAAGAGTTGTCTACCTAATTGATTTAATTTTGAGCGGTGCGCCAAAGCGTACTCAAAAATAGATTAAAGCGGGATCTCTACTCATTTAAATTATACTATACATTGGATGTATAAAGAAGGTTGTATAATTTAGTGGGAGTATTTTGTTTTAAAATACATTAATTATCTCTTTAATGAAAATCGGTACTTATTAAATTTTGGAAATTTTGCATATTTGTAGATAATGACTAATAACACTCAATCAATGTCGTTGCGATCAATCCTTGAGAAGGATAAGCTCGAAGAGAATGGTACCAACTTTATGGATTGGATCCGTAGCATAAGAATTGTTCTTAGGCAAGAAGATAAGTTGTACATTCTCGATGGGCCTCTCCCCGCTGAACCACCACCTACTGCCCCTAGGGTAGAAAGAGACAATTACAAGAAACATCGTAATGATTCAAGAGATGTAAGTTGTCTCATGCTTGCTGCTATGTGTTCAAAACTCCAACAAAGTTTGGAACATTTGGAAGCCTATGAGATAGGCGTGGAGTTGAGAACCATGTTTCAAGAGCAAGCTAGGCAAGAGAGGTACAAGACCATTGTTGCATTCACTACTAGTAAAATGAATGAAGGGCAACAAGTGAGTCCTCACTTTCTTAAAATGAAAGGTTATGTAGAGCACCTTGAGAAACTTGGCTATCCAATCCCATTGGAGATAGCCACGGATCTCATTCTTAATTCATTGCCTAAAAGTTATAATCAGTTTGTAATGAATTATAACATGCATGGAATGGATAAGAATCTCTCTGAGTTGCATGGGATGCTCAAAACTGCAGAGTTGAAAATTGTGGAGAAAGGTTCTCCCGTGCTCTTCGTTCACGATGGGAAGAAGCCTGGTGCCAAAGGCAAGGGTAAGGCAAAAGTTTTCAAACCCAAGATAAGCAAGGCAAAGGTTGCCAAGGCTTCTGAGGCAAAACCCGATACACAAAAGGATGCAATTTGTTTCCATTGTCAAGAAATTGGTCATTGGAAACGTAATTGCAAGGCTTTCTTGGAAGAGCAAAAGAAGAAGAAGAGCAGCAAGGCTGCGTCGACTTCAGATATCTATATGATAGATATTCTCCTTTCTACCACTGATTCTTGGGTATTGGATACCGGATGTGGTTCTCACATTTGTCTAAATGTGCAGGGACTAAGGAATAGGAGACTGCTTAAAGAAGGTGAAGTAGATCTACGTGTGGGGAATGGAGCAAGAGTTGCTGAATTAGCCGTAGGGACTTATGAAGTCACTTTACCTTCCGGATTAATTATTGTTTTGAACAATTGTTATTATGTTCCGGATTTAAGCAGAAATATTATTTCAATTTCTTGTTTGGATAATGAAGGTTTTAAGTTTCTTATTGAGAATAAGAAATTTTCTATTTATTTAAATGATGTGCTTTATGGTATTGCTAATTCATTTAATGGCCTTTATATCTTGGATGTCAAGAATGAAAATAATGTCTATCATGTAAATAAGAAATCTAAACCTAATGATGTAAATCATACTTATTTGTGGCATTGCCGTCTTAGTCATATTAATGAGAAGCGTATCTCAAAACTCCATGGGGACGGACTTTTGGGTTCATGTGACTTAGAGTCATATGATACTTGTGAGTCGTGTCTTCTTGGAAAAATGACTAAGACACCTTTTACCAAGTTGGGTGAAAGGGCAAGCGACTTATTGGGGTTGATACATTCCGATGTATGCGGACCATTAAGTAGCAATGCTAGGGGAGGATTTCAATACTTCATAACCTTCACTGATGATTATAGTAGATTTGGGTATGTTTACCTAATGAAACATAAAAGTGAAGCATTTGAGATATTTAGAATATTTCAAAATGAAGTAGAAAAACAACTTGGCAAAAGTATAAAGGCACTTCGATCAGATCGAGGTGGTGAATACTTGAGCCAAGAATTTGATGATCATCTAAAGAATTGTGGAATAGTTTCACAATTGACTCCACCTGGAACACCACAATGGAATGGTGTGTCCGAGAGGAGGAATCGGACTTTGTTAGACATGGTTCGATCAATGATGAGTCAAGTTGATCTTCCAATATCCTTTAGGGGTTACGCTCTAGAAACCGCTGCTTTCACACTAAATCGTGTTCCAACTAAATCGGTTCAAAAGACTCCATATGAGATGTGGAACGGAAAGAAGCATTGTCTATCTTTCATGAAGATTTGGGGTTGTGAATTTTTTGTCAAAAGACTTATCTCAGACAAGCTTGCACACAAATCTGATAAATGTATTTTCATGGGATATCCTAAGAAAACTAAAGGATATTACTTTTACAACCGAGAGGACAACAAAGTGTTTGTTGCCCGAACTGGTGTCTTTCTAGAGAAAGAGTTTCTCTCCAAAGAAATCAGTGGGAGTAAAATAAATCTTGAAGAAATTCGAGACCCAGAAAATAACATTGAACCAATAGTGGAACAAGAACAAGAACCACAAGGAGTTGTGGAACCTGTTCAAAATACACAAGCAACTCGCAGATCTAGTAGGTTACGATCCGAGCCCGAGAGATATGGATTTCTCGTAACGGATAATAATGAGGTAGAAATCATTGAGAATGATGAACCGTCAACCTACCAAGAGGCGATGTCCTCTCCTGATTCGGACAAGTGGCTTGGAGCCATGGAATCCAAATTGCAATCCATGCAAGACAATCAAGTTTGGAATTTGATTGATGCGCCCGAAGTGTAAAAACCATAGGATGCAAATGAGTCTTCAAGAAGAAGACTGACATGGATGGGAAGGTGCATACTTACAAAGCTAGGCTTGTAGCGAAAGGTTATAGGCAAGTTCATGGTATTGACTATGATGAGACCTTTTCACCCGTAGCAATGATCAAGTCTATAAGAATTTTGCTTGCCATTGCCGCATATCATGACTATGAAATATGGCAGATGGACGTCAAAACCGCTTTCCTGAATGGAAAACTACAAGAGGATGTGTATATGACACAACCAGAAGGTTTTGAACAAAATTCTAAGTATGCAAATTGCAGAGATCCATCTATGGATTGAAGCAAGTTTCTAGGAGTTGGAATCTCCGTTTTGATGAATCGGTCAAAGAGTTTGGTTTCATCAAGAACGAAGATGAGCCTTGTGTATACAAGAAGATTAGTGGGAGCATAGTGCTATTCCTTGTTTTATACGTGGATGACATATTACTCATTGGAAACGACATTCCTACACTTCAGTCTGTGAAGACTTGGTTAGGAAAGTGTTTTGCAATGAAAGATATGGGTGAAGCCGCATATATTCTTGGCATTAAGATCTATACAGATAGATCAAGGAGGCTACTTGGTTTAAGCCAAAGTACATACATTGACAAGGTCATTAGAAGATTCCGTATGGAAAATTCTAAGAGAGGAACCTTGCCCGTGTTACATGGAGTTTCTCTAAGCAAGACTCAATGTCCTAAGACAAAAGATGAGCGTGAGAAAATGAATGATGTTCCATATGCTTCGGCAATTGGGTCCATCATGTATGCCATGATTTGTACTAGGCCGGATGTGTCTTATGCTTTGAGCATGACAAGTAGATACCAATCCGACCCTGGCGAAAATCACTGGATAGCTGTAAAATCGATTCTTAAGTACTTGAGAAGAACTAAAGACTCGTTTTTGGTCTATGGAGGAATGGAAGATGATCTCGTTGTAAATGCTTACACGGATGCAAGCTTCCAAACCGACAAAGATGATAGCCGATCGCAATCGGGATTTGTGTTTATGTTAAATGGTGGAGCTGTAAGCTAGAAGAGTTCCAAGCAAAGTACAACCGCTGATTCTACAACAGAAGCTGAGTATATTGCTGCATCGGATGCTGCAAAGGAAGCTGTTTGGATTAAGAAGTTCATAACTGAACTTGAAGTGGTTCCTAGTATTGCTAGTCCAATAGACCTTTATTGCGACAATAATGGTGCTATTGCTCAAGCAAAGGAACCAAGAGCACATCAGAAATCCAAACACATACTTAGGCGTTTTCATATCATTCGAGAGATCGTTGATAGGGGAGACGTAAATATATTCAGAGTACCTACTGACGACAATGTTGCGGACCCGCTAACAAAGGGACTTCCACAAGCTAAACATGATGGTCATGTTAGGTCCATGGGTATTAGATACATGGGAGATTGGGCCTAGGGCAAGTGGGAGATTGTTGGTAGTGGTGCCCTAGGCACGTTTAATAAACGTTGTAATTGTTATCATTTATTTCATATCAATAAAGAGATGTTTTGATTATTATTGTTGTTCATGTTTACTTATAATAATCTCCATCCCTAGTACTTGTTAAGCACTAGTATAAAGGCTAAATGATCATGGGATGATCATGTTAGATTTATGGGTACTTGTTTGGAACAAGGTACTGGACATGACCCGCTCTATGAGATTTATGTCATGGTCCATGTCATACATATATCTCATATTAGTTATGTCATTTGAATCCTTAGACATGAAGTTATTATAATCTTCCACTTGATGAACATTATGTTTGCATATTCAAACGCTACTTTTAACCGAGTAGTTATAAAGGGTATGATTGGCATAATCGGATTCACGTAGGGAAGAATAATAAGCTAAATGGATTTGTCCCTCCTCGGAGAGATGTCAAGCTTGGCCTCTCGTAGGAATGATGTTGATGAAATGTTCGGCCGGACTCAAATGAATTGTTGGATCAATGTCATTTGGATTATCAACATATTCGGAATCGAGAAAGTATTGAACAAAACAAGTTGACTCTTTGACCATGACTTGTGTTCAATGACATCGTAGACAAAAGGATTATGACATATTCTAAAGGAATGCGAACTTGTATCTAGTTATACTATTTGGGTAGGTATGACGGTTTGCTAGAACCTAATCATATCTTATGGTTTCATGTTTGAACCCATTACCAACTTAGTATAATCCTAGAGGGTCACACACAATAGAACGAATCTTTAAAAGGACTATATTGGAATTTTGGAAATTCTGGACATTCTGGGGAAGTGGGCGACCGCACAGTATGGACTGGGCGGCCGCACACTTAGCCCATTTTTGTACCAGTTTTGTTTCAGATAGTTGTGCGACCGCACAGAGGTTTTTGGGCGGCCGCACAGTACTGTCGGGTGGCAGATTCCTAATTTGATTAGGAAACGAATTTTGGACGGATTTTGACACAAGTTTCCTATTTGGAATAGGTCATACTTGTGTATAAAAGACCAAATTCGGCCAGCACTCAAGGCTAATGATTTTGTGAGTCTCAAAGAGTTTGAGAAAGGGTTTATTTTGTTCTAATACATTCTTGGTTAAAGAACAAAATAATACACAAAATAAATTCCATATAGTTCTTTTGATTGTGAAAAAGTGTTTCACAATTTGGTCTAGCAACCAAGATCAAAGAAGTTCCTTTGATATTCGTTCGAAGTGTGGATACCGCTAGAGGGTGAAAATCATCATCTTCAAGGTTCGTGTTTAAGCTTTGTGATCGTGATCAAGTCTTCAAATCTCCACCAAAGACCAAGAAAATTTGATAGCCATCAAGGGTTAGTTTATTCCTTTATTCTTATGTTGTATTTGATTTAATCATATGAACGGATCCATGGCTTTGGGTTTCAAAATTTTAAATGCTAATTTCCGCTGCGCATGTTTGATCGAAACCCAACAGTACCACAGACATGGGAGAATTTTCTTAAAGCATTCAAGTCACAGTTTATTCCAACAGTGGTCCAAGATAAAAAGGAAATGGGATTTCTTAATCTGGAGCAAGGAAGTCTGACAGTGGCAATACTCAAGCAAGTTCACAGAATTGGCGAGGTATTGTGATCACTTAGTTCCAAACGAAGCCAAGAAGGCACAGAGGTTTGTTAAAGGGTTGAGGACTGAGTATAGGAAGCAACTTCTTTCTCTACAGCTCACTAGCTATCATCAAGCAGTGGAGAAGGCTTATACTATTGAAAATGATATCGAAGAACACAAGGTGAAGTTGGGGACAACCATGACTGGTCGTGTATCAGAGAAAACTCAGGGATCTGGTTCTAAAGGTGGTAAATCTGGTCGCCAAGATCGTCGATTCTGACAGCCAACCGAAAGCAAAGGTAGTGTATCAACTGGTTCGAGGACAACAGTCCAAGGTTCCAGGAAAGTATGTGGTTTTTGTTCGAAAGAAGGTCATTCTGAAGACAAGTGTTGGTCAAAGCAAGGAAAGTGTTTAGTGTGTGGTGAAGCGGGGCACTTTGCTAGAAATTTTCCTAAAAGTAGAGGAAATCAAGTTGGGGGTACAAGTCAACCAGCCTCAGGTTCCAAGAGAGATAGTGGGGGTCGACCAAAAGTTCAGGGTCGAGTGTTTGCTTTAGATCAGCAGGGTGTAGCTGAGTCTTCTGCAGTCATAGAAGGTATTATATTACTTTCTAGTACGAGAGCGCGAGTCTTGATAGATCCAGGCTCATCTCATTCTTATGTGGCATCTCATTTTGTGTCGCATTTGCATATTCTTCCTGATTCTATGCCTTATGTGCTAGAAGTATCTTCCCTATGGGAGATTGCATGTTTGCATCTGAGATTTACAATAAATGTGAGGTTCTTGTGGGTGATCATGCCCTTCTTGCTGACCTAGTCGTGTTACCTATAAGGGACTTTGACGTGATTCTTGGCATGGATTGGCTATATGTGCATCATGCATCTGTTGATTGTTATAGAAAAGTAGTAACTTTTTCTATTCCTGGTTTGCCTGATTTTACCTTTGAAGGTGATAGGCCTTTATGTGCTATACATGTTATTTCTGCTTTAAAAGCTAGAAAACTTTTATCTCGTGGTTGTGCCGGGTATCTCGCATGGGGTGCACCAGTGTTTTGTCAGAAAGAAAGATGGGACTCTGCGATTGTGTATTGATTACAGAGATCTTAATCAGGTAACTATCAAGAATAAATATCCGTTACCTCATATTGATGACTTATTTGATCAGCTTTAAGGTTCAGTAGTGTACTCGAAGCTTGACTTGAGAAGTGGTTATCATCAGTTGAAAATCAGATCTGAAGATATACCAAAGACAGCTTTCCGTACCAGGTATGGGCATTATGAGTTTATTGTTATGCCATTCGGTTTGACAAATGCTCTAGCTGTATTTATGGATTTGATGAACCGTATCTTCAAGCCATATCTTGATTGTTTCGTGGTGGTATTCATTGATGACATTCTTGTGTATTCTAAGTCACGGGCTGAGCATGAACAACATCTAAGAATAGTATTACAAGTTCTTAGTGAGAAACAATTATTTGCAAAATTCAGCAAATGTGCTTTCTGGTTAGAAGAGGTTTCATTCTTGGGGCATGTTGTGTCTGCTACTGGTATTGCAGTAGATCCTTCCAAAGTTGAAGCAGTTGTAAACTGGAAGAGGCCAACTACAGTGACAGAGATCCGTAGTTTCTTGGGCTTGGCTAGTTATTATCGGAGGTTCATTGAGGGATTCTCCAAGATTGCTACTCCATTGACTAATATGACTCGAAAAGCTATTTCTTTTGAGTGGAATGACAAATGTGAAGCAAGTTTTCAGGAGTTGAAAAGGCGTTTGACTACAGCTCCAGTCTTGGCTTTACCTAGTGGTTCTGAGCATTTCATGGTTTATACGGATGCTTCTAAAGAAGGATTGGGTTGTGTTCTGATGCAAGATTGCAAGGTAATAGCTTATGCTTCTCGAAAATTATCTCCTTATGAAAAGAATTATCCTACTCATGATTTAGAGTTGGTTGTGATTATTTTTGCTTTGCATAAATGGAGGCATTACTTGTATGGAACCAAATTTGAAGTCTTTACCGATCATAAAAGCTTGAAGTACTTGTTTTCTCAAAAAGAGCTTAACATGAGATAACGTAGATGGATGGAGAAATTGAAGGATCATGATTGTACTATCCTTTATCATCCAGGAAAAGCAAATGTTGTGGCAGATGCACTGAGCAGAAAGACTTATATTTCTTGCCTGATGATTCGTGAATGGAAGATGTTTGAAGACTTGTGTGATTGGAGTCCTTGTGAATCAAATCATGGAGTTATCTTTGCTAATATAAAAGCTACTTCAGATTTAATCCAACATATCAAAGAAGCTCAGGTAATTGATTCTGAATTCCAGAAAATCATTAGTGGAATGAATGAATGAAGGAAAGCAACCAGATTTTTCTTTCAACAGTGATGGAATTCTTACCTTTCGAGGCAGAGTTTGTATTCCAGTTGATCTTGAGATTAAGAAGAAAGTTCTTGAAGAGGCTCACAAAGCCAAGTATACTATTCATCCTGGAAGTACTAAGATGTACCAAGACTTGAAGAAACATTTCTGATGGAACAATATGAAAAGAGAAATTGCTGAGTATGTATCCAAATGTTTGACTTGTCAACAAGTAAAAGTGGAACATCAATGTCCAGCAGGTTTGTTGCAACCATTGGAAATTCCAGAGTGGAAATGGGAGCATATTACTATGGATTTTGTGACTGGTTTACCACGTACCAGACGAGGCCATGATGCTGTTTGGGTTATAGTGGACAGGTTGACTAAATCAGCTCACTTCTTGTCTGTTTCCATGGGATATTCATTATCTCAGTTGGCATCTTTGTATGTTCAGGAGATAGTCCGACTGCATGGGGTTCCTGTGAGTATTGTATCTGACAGAGATCCTCGTTTTACTTCTCGATTCTGGCAGGCTCTTCAGGGTGCCATGGGTACTAATTGAATTTCAGTACTGCTTTTCATCCTCAATCTGATGGGCAATCTGAGAGACTTATACAGATTCTTGAGGATATGTTACGTGCTTGTGTTATTGATTTCAAAGGCAGTTGGGATACTCATCTTCCTTTGGCTGAGTTTGCTTATAATAACAGTTTTCAGTCTAGCATTGAAATGGCTCCATATGAGGCTCTTTATGGCAGAAAATGTCGATCTCCTATATGCTGGGATGAAGTGGGAGAAGCTAGAATCTTGGGTCCTGAAATGGTTCAACAGTCAGTTGAGAGTGTGAAACTCATTCGAGATAGATTGCGCACAGCTCAGAGTAGACAAAAGAGTTATGGCAGATCATCGTAGAAGGGATCTTGAATTTCAGGTAGGTGACTTTGTATTCTTGAAGGTCTCTCCTCGTAGAGGTATAAAGAGATTTGGGAAGAAAGGAAAGTTATCTCCTCGTTATATCGGTCCATTGAGATTCTTGAAAGAGTTGGTAAGTTGGCTTATAAAGTGGCTTTACCTCCTTCTTTATCTGGTATTCATGATGTATTCCATGTATCTATGCTTCGCAAGTATATGGCAGATGAATCACATGTTCTTGAGTATGAGGCTATTCCATTTCAGCCTGATTTGTCTTATGAGGAACAGCCTGTTGAAATTCTTGATTGGAAAGAGCAAGTCTTGCGTACCAAAAGGATTCCTATTGTGAAGGTCCTTTGGAGAAATCATGAAATTGAAGAGGATACTTGGGAAACTGAGAAAGAGATGCGAGATAAATACCCGAGCCTATTTGAAAACTTTGGTAAGTAAAATTCGTGGGTGAATTTTCTTTAAGGTGGGGAGGATGTAACACCCATCGAATTTCTTGTTAAATATTTGACATATTTGTTAAATTCTTGAACTTGCATATTATGTGCTAGTTTTATTTGGGTTAATTTCTTAACTGCTTTAGAAAGTTAAGGTGGTTAAATGTCTAGTTTTGACTTTTAGGTCATTTGTGAAAATTTAACTTTAGGGGCCTTTTTGTTAAAAGTGAAACTTGAGGGGCCTAAGTGTCATTCTTTGAAACTTGAATGTTTATCATGTGGGTTTGCAGAGAATGAATTCCCCATTCTCAAACTTCTCGTTCTTTCTCTGAGGCAAAAGCTAGGTTTAGGGTTTACCCTATTCTCGACTCCTCGAGCTTAATTATCCCTCCGTTCTTGATTCTGATCCCGGATTAATATTCGTGGCGTTGAATAGAGCGTTCCAGGCCGAACAGAAATAAGTTTGGGTCAACTTGAATTTTGACTATGTAAGTTATTAGCTTCCCTTACTTGTAATAACATGCATAAGTGTTATTCTCGATACTTGTGAATGTTAATTTCGTGTTTGGGATGATTTTTGGGATACTTGTAATTGTGGGACAAAGGGAGTAAAATTCTTCTGTGAAAGGGAATAATTATAAATGAAAGTAATGGTTTTGAACTTGTATGAACTCTTTAGTATTGTTAAATGTTAGTAAAAGTTACTCCTACGTTTTGGGACGGAAAATTTCTTAACCTGGGAAGGAATAAAAATTTCGCATTTTGGGTACCTTGTGCGACCGCACAAAAATCCTTGGGCGACCGCACATCTTTCTGAAAGTTTTTCAAAGAAATTGACCTGCTTGTGTGCGACCGCACAAGTCATTTTGGGCGACCGCACAGTTATCTGAAAAACAAAAATATTGTGTAAAGTTTGTATAAGTTGGAAGTAACCCTAGTTAAGGTATATAACCTTAGTATAAGATGTCCTAGCAAGGGTTGTGACACCTTAGGGGCATCAGAACTTGGTCTTAAACATGTATACTCATTGAATTAAAATAGGAACTTAAGTATAAGAGTAGTAACTCTTCTTTATGTCTTGAAAGTGCTATGAACAAGCACTAATGTGTTATACTTGTTGTGAATCCAATGATTGTGCACCTTAAGGGCATTAGAACAAGGTCTTAGACTTGAACATCCTAAGAATAGGATTGGGATTTGGTAAGAGTAAATGTATAACTCTTATACATGCTTGAATGTCCAAAGATTGGAATTATAACTTGAAGTATAAGACATTTAAAATCTTGTACATGGCTTGAACATCCATAGAAGTGGATTAAGAACTTGAATATAAGATAATAAAATCTTGTACTTGACTTGACACCAATACATATGTATGGTAGTAACTAGAAAGTGCTATAAGTAAGCACTAACGTGTATGAGACATGTTCTTGTTGTGTATGTGCAAACATTGCATACATTTGCTTGATACAAGGTGACTTCTTGATTACTTGAAGCATGTTCCTTGTTGAGCTAGTCCACTACTTTTGGATTAGTTCTTCTCTCGTAGTTCAAGTAAATATCTACTTGTACCTTCTTGTGTGAGTCCAGCTGGTTCTCCTTGCTTGTTCAAAAATGTATAGGTTCACGCTTGTCGCGAGAGCTGGGGTTTAAGTGACAATCGGGTCCCTATGTATTTCCGCCTGACCCCTTACTACCGGCCATAGTAAGGCATAGCTTCCTTAGTTGGATCAATAAGCCTGACTTAAGTGAATGCTAAACTCCTGTCTTGAACACTCGTGAATACTCATGAGTCTTGATATTGGGAATGACACTGGTTACCGGGTCTTCTGATACATACTGAATAATCAGTTCCTGTTATTGATCGTGATTGTCAAAGTAATACAAGCTACGACAACAATGGTATTCTTGGGAGGAATAAGGAAGGAAGCAATATCCTTATTAACTTGCTTGTTTAGCCTTATGTGCTACTTGATGAGTGGCTTAGCCTCTCATATACTTGTTACTTGATGATACTTGATATATGATTACTTGAGTATCTACTTGAATTGCATGATAACATGTCATGTAGTTGCATCTAATAGCTTACTGAGATTTATCTCACCCTTTATTTGTTTAATTGTTTCCCCCCCCCCCAGGAAAGGAAGGATAGTGCGCAGTGAGGCTCGACATAGTTGGGAGCTTACTTCGCAGGTCGTGATTATTTTGGGGCTTGTGTCCTTTTACATTTGGTGAGGACGATGTTTTATGGGTTTGTAACTCCTTATTTTGGGTAGACAGTTTTGTTCAGTTCTTGTTGTCACTAGACATCTTGTATAGTACTCTTGATGCCAGCTTATGTGCTAGGCATATCTTCCGCTGTATGTATTTAAGTTTGGTTTTAATTTTCTTGTCTAGAACTCGTGTTGTGAGCTAGTATAGCTCCTTACTCTAGAGTATATATATCATGTCAGTTTGTTAAACAAATGTCATTAAGTTTCTTGTTAAGTTTCTTGTTCCTCGTTAGGCACTCTCATCCAGGTTCGAGGTTCTATTAGGGGATCCCGGGATCTGGGGGGCGTGTCATTCTCCACTGCTTGATGATACTAGTAAGCTGTAGAGAAAGAAGTTGCTTCCTATACTCAGTCCTCAACCCCTTCACAAACCTCTGTGCCTTCTTGGTTTCATTTGGAACTAAGTGATCACAATACCTAGCCAATTCTGTGAACTTGGTTTAGTATTGCCCCACTGTCAAGCTTCCCTGCTCCAGATTAAGAAATTCCATCTCTTTTCTGTCTTGGACCACTGTTGGAATAAACTGTGACTTGAATGCTTAAAGAAAATTATCCCAAGTCTGTGGTACCCCTTCCAGTTCCCAGCTTTTATTCAGAACTTGCCACCAATGTTCAGCAGCTTTCTCAAGTTTAAAGGTTGCAAATGTTACCTTATCACCACATGCACATCTCAAGGCTGTAAAGATCTTCTCAATACTTTCAATCCATTCCTCTGCCTTCTTAGCATCAAATAACCCCGTCAAAGCTACGAGGTTTCACTTCAAGAACCTTGTAAGTCGATTAGGATAATCCCAGTCTATATTATCAACCATCTCTTCTTGATGAGTTACAGATCTCAGCTGATTACTACCACTTGTACCTTCAGAACTCATTGTACATGTAGGTAAACACTCGGCGTTAATAACACCCCAAGACTAACCCATACCTAGGCCATAGACCTATCCAGACTTAGAGCAAACCAAGGTAGCTAAACAGGGTAGCTAAACCAGGGTAGCTCTGATACCAAGCTGACACGCCCCCAGGTCCCGGATCCCTTAATAGAACCTCGAACCCGTTGCGCGTGACTAACGAGAATCAAGAAACTAACAAGAAACTGATGATAACTGTTTTAACAAACTGACACGATATATATACTCTAGAGTAGGAGCTAAGATAGCTCACACCACGAATTCTAGACAAGAAAATTAAAACCAATACAGCAGAAGAAATGCCTAGCACATAAGCTGGCATTACAAGATGTCTAGAGAAACAAGCGACAACAAGTCTACCCAAAAAATACTGATTTACAAACCCATAATACATCGTCCTCACCAAAATGTAAAAGGACCACGATCCCCAAAAGAATAACCACTTGCGTAGTAAGCTCCCAGCTATGACGAGCCTCACTGCGCGCTATCACTAGCCTTCCTTTGATCTAAGGAAAACAATTAAACAAGAAACGGGGTGAGATAAATCTCAGTAAGCTATTATATGCAACTACATGACATGTTATCATGCAATTCAAGTAGCTAGAGAAACAAGCGACAACAAGTCTACCCAAAAATACTGAGTTACAAACCCATAATACATCGTCCTCACCAAAATGTAAAAGGACCACGATCCCCAAAAGAATACCACTTGCGTAGTAAGCTCCCAGCTATGACGAGCCTCACTGCGCGCTATCACTAGCCTTCCTTTGATCTAAGGAAAACAATTAAACAAGAAACGGGTGAGATAAATCTCAGTAAGCTATTATATGCAACTACATGACATGTTATCATGCAATTCAAGTAGATACTCACGTAATCATATATCAAGTATCATCAAGTAACAAGTATATGAGAGGCTAAGCCGCTCATCAAGTAGCACATAAGGCCAAACAAGCAAGTTATAAAGGATATGCTGTCCTTCCTTATTCCTCCCAAGAATACCATTGTGTCGTAGCTTTTATTACTTTGACAAATCACGATCAATATCAAGAAACTGCTTATTCAGTATTATCAGAAAGACTCGTAACCAGTGTCATTCCAAGATCAAGACTCACGAGGCGTTCAAGAGTTTAGCATTCACTTAAGTCAGGCGTATTGCTCCAACCAAGGAAGCTATGCCCTTACTATGGCCGGTAGTAAGGGGTCAAGCGCAAATACATAGGGACCCGATTATCACTTAAGCCCCAGCTCTCGCGATAAGCGTGAACCTATATATTTCCGAACAAGCAAGGAGAACAACAGCTGGACTCACACAAGAATGTAGAAGTAGGTATTTACTTGAACTACGGGGAGAAGAACTAATTCAAAAGTAGTGGACTAGCTCAACAAGGAACATGCTTCAAGTAATCAAGAAGTCACCTTTTCAAGCAACTATATGCAATGTTTGCACACATACAACAAGAACATGTCTCATACAAGTTAGTGCTTGTTCATAGCACTTTCTAGTTCATTACCATACATATGTATTGGCGTCAAGTCATGTACAAGATTTTTATTATCTTATATTCAAGTCTTAATCCAATTCTTTGAATGTTCAAGTCATGTACAAGATTTTATTGTCTATACTTCAAGTTATAACTACAATATTTGGACATTCAAGCATGTATAAGAGTTATACATTTACTCTTACAAAATCCTAATCCTATTCTTAGGATGTTCAAGTCTAAAAATTTGTTCTAATGCCCCTAAGGTGCACAATCATTGGTTTCAAGACCATATAACATATTAGTGCTTGTTCATAGCACTTTCAAGACATAAAAAAGTTACTACTCTTATACTTAAGTTCTCATTTTAATTCAATAAGCACTCATGTTCAAGGCCAAGTTCTAATGCCCCAAAAGGTACATATACACTTGCTAGGACATCTTATACTAAGGCTATATGCCTTAGGAAGGGTAAGCTTTCATTTCAATTTAGATTTAAAAACACTTTTGTTGAAACAGGGGACCGGGCGGGCGCTTACAATGGACCGGGCGGCCGCTCATTATAGCACTTTTGAAACAAAACTTCTGATGAAATGGGCGGGCGCTTGGTATCTATGTGGGCGGGCGCCTGGTACAATTTTCAGCAAACACTAAATTTCTTTCCAGTCCTAAAATTCTCCGTCCCAAGCGTAGGAGTAACTTTTTACTAACATATTAACAATTCCTAGGAAGGCATATCAATCTCAACAACTTATTTCAAGTTTCTTTCATTACTTTTTACCCAGTAGGATATACTCCCTTTGTCCCAAATTACAGTATCACAGAAATTGCCCCAAACACGAAATTGACAAACAAAAGTATCAGGAATAACATATATGCATGTTTTACAAGCAAGGGGGAGCTAATAACTTACCTAGTACGAAATTAAGTTTACCCAAATTAATTTCTGTTCGGCCTGAAACGCTCTATTCAACACCACGATATTTATTCCGGATCGGAATCGAGAACAGAGGGATAATTAAGCTCGAGAGTCGAGAATAGGATAAAAACCTAACCCTAGATTTTCTTTTTCACAGAGAGAGCGTAAGAAAGTTGAGAATAATCATTCCCAGGCAATTTCAAGAAGATATACATTCAACTTTCCAAGAATGACACCTAGGCCCTCAAGTTTCACTTTTAAACAAAAAGCCCATAAAGTCAATTTTCACAAATGACCCAAAAGTCAAAACTAAACATTTAATCACCTTAATATTCTAAAGCAGTTAAGAAATTAACCCAAGTAAAACTAGCACATAATATGCAAGTTCAAGTATTTAACAAGTAAGTCAAATATTTAACAAGAAATAGGATGGGCGTTACACTTAGACCTGAGATTATCATGGTCTTCCACATGATGAACATTATGTTTGACATAGTAAATCGCTACCCTTACCCAGGTAGTTTAAAGGCTATGATTGGCATAATCGGATTCTTGTAGGGAAGAATGATAAGTCAAGATGGAATTTGTCCCTCCTCAAGAGATATATCTGCTTAGGCCACTCGTAGAGTGAGATTGATGAAATGCGTGGCCACGCTCAAATGAATTGATGTGATCATATCATTTGCTCATAATCAATCTACTCGGGATCGAGAAAGCATTGACCAATAAGTTGACGTCGACCATGACTTATGTTCAATATGATATCGCGTGACAAAAGGATTGTGATATGTTCTATGAGGTACGAACTTCGTTAAGTTATATTAATTGGGTAGTCATGATGATTGCTAGAGTCCGCTCATGACTTATGGGTTTGACCTTGGTTGGACTCATTGCCAACTTAATATAATCCTATGGAGTCACACACAAAAGAACGAATCAAGAAAAGGCAAATACTGAGTTTCTGGCGGGCACGGTCGTACCAGTTATAAAGCACGACGATCAGGCTCGGACCAAGTGGCACGGCCGTGCCATTTGGTGAGCACGACCGTGCCAGAGTTCCTGGAGCCAGATTTTGGTAAGTTTAATTGGGTGACGGTATTAAGTCTCAAGAGTCCTTAAGGGTTAAGGATTTTTTTAGTATAAATAATCCTCTTTCACCAGCCATTAAACTAATGTAATACATATGTTTGAGAAACATATTCTTGAGCCTAGATTGAGAATCAAAATCTCAAGAACACCAAAATTCATATAGCCTTTGAAGATTAGAAAAGTGTGTTTTCTAATGGGTCTAGAAATCCAAATCTAGAATTGTTCTAGATATTCGTACGCGTGTGGATACACATAGAGGATGTTTGCTTTAGAATCTCAAGTTCATGTTCCTGTGATCCTGATTCGAAGAACGCGAAGAACGAGGAGATCAAATCTTAAAGCTTGAAGACTTGAAGATTTGAAGATCCATAAAATTTTAAACGCACAACATGGTTAGTATTCTAAATTCATCTTGATGTTAATTTAATCATCATGAATGGATCTTGGGGCTTAGGGTTTTGTTTTTTTTATTGCCGTCTTCCGCTGTGCATGGACCCTCAAAACCCAACACTTTGCTGTAAATAAACTATCTCAGTTTATGCACCGTCCCACTGATATTCACTTCTCTGCTCTTAATCAAGTCCTTCGTTACCTTGAGGGAACCCTTTCCCATGGTATTCTTCTTCGTCCTAGTCCCTCCTTCAATCTTCATGCTTTCACCGATGCTGATTCGGCAGGCGACAAGGATGACTACATTTCTACTACGGGATACATTGTTTACTTGGACAAGAACCCTATCTCTTGGAGTTCTCAGAAACAAAGGACTCTTGCCCGGTCTTCTACAGAGGATGAATATCGTGCTACTGCCTCTACCACAACTGAAGTTATTTTGATTCATAACCTTTTACAGGAACTTGGCTTGTCACCGCCTAGCATACCCACGGTTTTCTGTGATAACCTAGGCGCCAATTATGTACCAACCCCAAGTTCCACTCACGCATGAAACACCTTGGACTGGACTATCACTTTGTTCGTGAACTCATTCAAAACCAGTCCCTTCGTGTTTCTCATATCTCGGGTGATGACCAGCTTGCCGACGTCCTCACCAAATCTCTTCCCCATACACGATTTCAAAATCTCATATCCAATAATGGCCTTGCTCTTCGACCGTCCATCTTGTGGGGGCCTGATAGAGATTCAAAAAATCGTGATCAATCTTAGTCAATATTGTTATGTATCTATTTGCCTTATTTAGTTGATTGTAATTATCTCCATATTTGTATTTATCTTTACCTAATATAGAGGAGCCTAGGGTTGTATATAAACTTGTAATTCATTCATCAATAACATCAATGCATTCTATCAATTCATTCTACTCTCATAGGGAGGAGAAACTCTTCAATCAGAAATGTCCGTATCTGAGACATTAACACAAGAGAGGAGGGATGGAGGCTTTAGACAGTCGAAAAAAGTATGTTGTAGTGGAGATGAGTGGGCGACATAAATTTGCGGGATTCCGACAAGGAGATGGTCGGAAGTGACGAATGAGGTGTAAAGCCCCGAATTCTTAGATTTGATATGAACCATAGAATTCGACACGTCACAAAAACTTAAAGACGGGTAAAATTTAAAACTAATATACAACTACACTCCTTTAACGGATTAGGAGTTACACTACTAAGGATGGTTCAACCCTTGACCACCTCAAACCACTTTACATAACCAAAAACTAACTTCTACACTTCTATTACTCGGCCTACAAGCCGGTAAACAAAAGGAGACAACTTTAATTACATATATACAACTGTACCCCAAAAATTCTGAGTTTAACATACTCAGTCTAACCAACGTCCTCACAAAATAAAAGGATAATAACCTACCCAAAAGGAATCTCCCTTCTCACAAGCTGGTTACTACGATCCTCACCTCGAGCTATCGTTAGCCTGCTGAGAATCTAAGGAAAACAAAGAAACAATAAACGGGGTGAGATAAAATCTCAGTAAGTTATTACTATCATAGCATGATATGCATACATATAAAAATGAAGCATGGAAGCAGTCATTAACAACATATATATCAAGTAGCACATCACATGAGTAGCTACTCCTACTCATAACACAACACATAAAGATACGCACATTACAAAGGATATTTCTTTCTCCTTATTACTCCCTACACATTCATAACGCTGATGTCGATCTTCATGTTGAAGGCCGCTTCACTTTATCAAAGGAGACCCGTTACCCAGTATCTCAACCCAAGAACCAAGAACAAAAGAGATATTCAATCATTGTGCTTAATGCTCCAATCATTGATAAAGCTAGACCCTACTGTGATCAATAGTAGGAGCAGTCGGTCACAGATGCATAGATTCACGGTTATTACGTAGCCCCAGCTCCCATAATAAACGCGAACCTATACACCCCCGAAACACATAAACCAGCTGGACTCACAACCAAGTACACAAGTAATATTTATTTGACATTAAGAAACTAGTACTAGGCTCAAAGTAAGGGACTAGACCATCTACCATGTTCATCACTTAAGCATAATTGCATCAAATGATCAAGTCCACTTATAACATATTTAGCATGTATCATTTACCCATTCACCTTCTAGTAATCATGAAGAGTGTAAACAATCACTTACTTATCAATATAAGCTTTCATAATGCATACAAAGTACTCCTTATCAATTACCAATACTTAGGAATAAAAAGGATCAAATAAGGCTGAAACAGGGGAGGGGTGCGCACGCCTCCCCTCCAAGGGTGCGCGCGCCTCCTCTACTCAGAAATGAGGCCTTGACAATAGCTACTAAGGGTGCGCACGCCTCCATTTCAAGGGAGCGCGCGCTTCCAACTACTGAAGCTATGGAAATTTCATATTTTATAGGGTGCGCACGCCTCTCCCAAAAGGAAGCGCACGCCTCCTTCCAAAAACCCAAAAATTCAACTTCAGATAAAGGGTGCGTGCGCCTCCTTCTCAAGGGTGCGCGTGCCTCCTAGGCGAAATTCAGAATATCAGCATTCAGTTTCTGGGTTTTCTTGCCCAAAACTTCCTTTTTTTTACAACAATTACTAAAACCCAGAATTCCTATTACCATCTACACTTGCTGAACTTGTTTCAGGTGTCTAACACACCAAAACCAACAGATAACCATCCCCAATACAAACTTTAACTCAGAACTTGGAATTGAATGACAAAAACCTAAAAAAAATATTTCTTGCCTAAAACTTCATAAAAAACCCAATCAAATCCCATCTTGCATCTATATACATCCTACCATTCATGAATACCCATAAAAACATGAAATTTAGGGGAATTTAGTAACTTACCTAACCCGGAAAAGTGTCAAGAAAACGGAAATTGAATCGGTAGAAATACTCTATTCAATGCCCTGAACAATTATATATATTTAGAATTTGAAATAGAGTAGGAAATGAATTTAGGGGAATTTATACAAAATATTTTCTTACCTTTCTTTTTCCCAAGCAAGAACAATGGAGAAATGGTTTTTAGTGTGTGTGTGTGTGCTGAGCAAGGAGATGGAGATAAAATCTCCATCAACTTGTAACTTTACCCTTGGACCCCCTCAAATTTCATTTTGAGCAACCAAGTCCAAGAATTCTCCATAAGCCTTTAAATCACACTAGTTCATTAATGCAACTTAACAAAGTTCTACTAACACATAAACTAACATATATTCCCAAATAATATATGCAAGCCATAAAATCTTATCTATCGTATCAAATTCACACATAAATCACATAATAAATTTAAATCATATAATATGAAAAATATGAAAATAAAATTGGGTGAGGCGTTACATGAGGGATGGTCAGATTTTAAATCTGAGACATTAACGCAAGGGAGGGTGGATAGAGTCTTCACTGTGGAAATAAATATAGTTGTTGTGAGTATCACATGTGACGTCCAATTAAAAAGTAAACAAAAAATTTTTCTTTTCTAGGTTTTTTTAATATAAGTTGGGACACCCAAAAAAAGAAATTTTTGAAGTATAAAATGGACAGAGGGAGTATTAGTTGAGCAATGCTAAGGGCACAAAACAAGTTCACAAAAGTATGTATACAAAATGAGGTAGCGATATTTTATTAGTTTTAACAATTGATAACCTATTGCACTCCAATTAAAAGCGCTAACAAAATCATGACACGTCATTTGTGACCAAATTTTGTGGCATTCTTTTTGTTACTTTAGTATTACCCGTATTATTACCCAAATTTTGCCGGCTATTGCAATTAAACTCCCATAATTTCATTTTTAGCAACTTCTTTCCTCCACATTGCCTTTTTGTTGCAATCAATGTAAACTGAGATAAAAGGCTAACTTTTGCTTCAAAGAAACTCAATCACATGTCATGTACATATATCTTATGGGACAAAGATGACAACTCACATGGTTCGTTAACGATCAACCCATAACCAAATATGGAAAATTAACGAAGACAAACTAACTACCATCCCGAAATCGCTAGACACGTGTCTACCACCAACATCACTGTCATTACACCACAACCAAAACCACCACCACCACTACTTGTATATTAATATCAAAACCTTGACAATCAACTTCAGTTGACATATTTTGTCTAATTCCATTCCTATTTGAAGTCAAATTACAATTAATTCATGGATGATATTCTTCAAACATTAAACAGAAAAAAAGGCGTTAAAGAAACCCAGATCTGGGAATAAATAAATAATAATAAAAACCTTATTAAAAAAACAGTCAAAAACACAGATCTATTTGGAGTGGGACGAGTGCTACTTGACGCGACAGGCATGGCGGATGCTATAAGAGAAGGTGGGAGGCGAGGGTGGTGTGTGGTCTAGGCGTGGGTGTCATTAGAGACGGTAGGTGTGGGGAGAATTTATAGATCTTGTTCGGGTTTCAATTAGGGGATTAGTTTATATATATATATATATATATATATATATATATATATATATATATATATATATATATTTTGGAAAAGACTAAGTTGGTAGCCACATGCTTTAGGAAATGGCTATTTCACCCTTTAAAAATAATGTGATAGGCACATAATATTATTATACGAAAGTTAGCCTTTTAACTCAATTTATATTGGATTGCAAAAAGAAATCAATGTGGGAAAGGGTTGGTAAAAATGAAATGTTGGGAGTTGAATTGCAGTAGTTGGCAAAGTTTAGGTAGATAATATGCAATTTGCCCTAAAAAATTACCTTTTCTTTTTGGATTAAACTCACAAGCCAGTTGTTTAACTACATATCAGTGTTATTATTATGTTTTTCATCTTAAATCATAATCGTAAGAGTAAGTTTTATGGAAAACATGTTTTTCTTAGTGTTAGGGAAAAACATGTTTTTCTTAGTGTTAGGGAAAAACATGTTTTAAACAGGCGGTGACAATTTTATAAATAAATTGGCGTTTGTTTTAAAACAATGGTGACATTTTTATAAATAACTAGCAATCGTATATCTACATCGTGAATGCCAATTCTAATATTACAAAGTGCTAGTGTTATTTATTGGCGTTTAAAAATATAGAAACTGACACTTTTAATAATTGTCAGTGTTATTGCTACAAAGTGCTAGACATCTTTATTGGCATTTATAAGCATTGACACTAGCACTTTTAATGTTAAAAAATGACAGCCATTTATACTAGTGCTACTGAAGAGTTATTTTCTTCCGAGGAAGCTAATAATCACACGAAAAAGATTCAACAAAAAAAAAGTTCTTCAGAAAAAAAATTTGTATCTCAAGTGCGCAAAATGAAGATGGTTGCATTTGCAGCTACATTTATTGGTGCATATCATTGTGATAAGTATATTTACAAATCACCATGTAGACCATCTGATATAGGAGGTTGGAAGTTCGTTAAAGAGATTCTTAAATCTCAATCGGATACACGTTCTAACGAGATGTTTCGCATGCGTAGAGAATCTTTTTTAAACTTGTGTTCATTGCTACAAAATGATTATGGATTCACGCACAGCAGACACGTTAGAGCGGAAGAGAAACTAGCAATGTTTCTCTTGTTAGTTGGTCATGGTGTTGGTCAAAGGTGTTGTGGAATAAGCCCTCCCAACACCCAAGCAAATCACAAGAAATCACCGCACCACAAACAAGCACAAGAAATAATAAAGCAAAGCAAAAGACAAAAGAACACAAGAAATTGTTTATCCAGTTCGTCAATATGTTTAACTACGTCTGGGGGAACTACCAAGCCAGGATCTTGCACTATAATATGTTAAATCTGAGTTACAATGAGTATGGGGGCGGAACATTGCTTAAATACACACCTTATAATAAGACCTAAATATTACCCGACTTTCCCCTGCTAGTTGTAGCTAAAGCTGATCCCGAAGTAGATGGTGTCCCCAATTTCTTCATACGATTTTCCTCGCCTAAAAGAAAGTCCTTAACATCATCATACTTCAATTTATTCTTACCCGCTGAAGCATTTAACGCTGTCACCGTTCCGCTCCAACTTCCTGGTAAGGATGCTAAGAGTTGACAAGCATGAACCTCATCCCCAAACGTAATATCCAACGCCGCCAATGAGTCCACAACATCCATAAACTCATCGATGTATTTGGCTATGGATCCTCCCTCTTACATCTTGAGATTACCCATCTTGCTTACCAAATCAACCTTATTTACAACAGATGGAGTTTCAAATCTCTCAGTAAGATAATCCAATAGCTCCTTGGTGGTTTTCGCCTTCTTGGTAGTCTTCGCGATCCACTTTGACAAAGTAGATCGAACCACCCCTAGGGCTTTCCGATCCATAAGATCCCAATCTTCCTGTTTTTTGCTTTCCGGCTTGACTCCTGTTAAAGGCTTATAAATATCTTTGTTGTACAAGAGATCCTCTATTTGCATCCTCCGAAACGCATAGTCAGACCCATCAAATTTCTCCACCGCTTGTTTATCCCTGCCCATTCTTGATTGCTTGATAAACCCGAATCGCCCGATAAACCCTGATCGTTCAACCGGAGCTCTTGATACCAGTTGTTGTGGAATAAGCCCTCCCAACACCCAAGAAAATCGCAAGAAATCACAGCACCATAAACAAGCACAAGAAATAATAAAGCAAAGCAAAAGACAAAAGAACACAAGAAATTGTTTACCCAGTTCGTCAATATGTTTGACTACGTCTGGGGGAACTAACAAGCCAGGATCTTGCACTATAATATGTTAAATCTGAGTTACAATGAGTATGGGGGCGGAACATTGCTTAAATACACACCTTAGAATAAGACATAAACCTAAACATAAGAGAAATCCCGAAAATACTGCTATTTCCCGAATCCAGGACGCGACACCCGAGCGCCCGCTTGGTGAGGACCAAGCGCCCGCTTACTTCCTTCGCCAAACAACTGATTCTTTCTGTCGAGACCAGGCGCCCGCCTGGTGCAGACCAGGCGCCCGCTCGCTCGCGAAGCAGATTTTCTTCTCTTCGTTTCCTTCACGATCTATATTCCAACAAAAGGGTCGTTCAAGATATATTTCAAAAGTCGGGTGAAACAGTAAGTAAGTATTTTCATGAAGTTCTTCGTGATACTACAAAAATTTCTATGTATTGGATCGTGCCATCAGATAATACCAACACACACGACCATATCAGAAATAACACAAAATATGGGCCCTACTTTAAGGTAATATTTTATTTTGCGCGTGTAACATTTATTGTAATTTTTAAATATTTCATTTGATATATTTGAGAATTACAGGATTGTATTGGTGCTATAGATGGCACACATGTACAAGTTATTGTTGTTGTTGAAGAGCAAGGTGTTTATATTGGTAGAAAAGGATATGCAACTCAAAATATAATGGCAGTGTGCGATTTTGACATGTGTTTCATTTTTGTGCCTGGATGGGAAGGAAGTGCCCATGACACTCATATTTTTCTACACACTCTTCGAGATCCATCATCAAACTTTCCTCACCCCGTTGCTCGTACGTTTCATATTTTTATTTAATGTATATTAAAATAAATTCATCACTTTGTCTTTATATATTAATGATATATTTTTTGCAGCTAAATATTATTTGGTTGATGCGGGGTATCCTAATAAAGTAGGATTTTTAGCACCATACAAAGGGGAGACATATCATTTACCTGAGTTTCAACTCAGTCAAAAATATACAAGAGAGGTTTAATGAAGCTCATTCTTCTTTACGAAGTGTTATTGAGAGGACGTTTGGAGTTTGGAAAGCAAAGTGGAGAATATTACGTCATATGTCGTACTATCCCTATGAAGATTAAGTGTGCATCATTTCTGCAACAATGGCAATTCATAATTTCATTAGACGAAGAAATCTTGCTGAAGATGACTTTCAATATTATGACAATCGACCTAATTTTGTTCCAAGAAATGAGCGCGAAGAACCTGGAACGGCCAACTACCAACCAGGCGTCCCCATTGTAGGTACTGAAGATCCAGAAATGAATGCTTTTAAAAATAACATTTGTTTTCAAATTTGTAATAGTCAATAAAATATTGGAGAATATGACTCGTTAATTGAATATTACTCATATATGTAAGTTTCTTTGCTTTTTATTATTGTTTTTCATATTCAGAAATTTATTTAATTTTATAATTTAATTGGATTTTATTTCAAGCTATCCTGATTTGTATGGCAATACATATATTTTTGTCCCAAATAATTGAATTAATATAATTTAAGTATGTTAATAAATGCATAAAATTTATATTCCAATCCAATACTAATATAATATAATTTTATAATGTTAATTACATGATGTAGTGACATATAACATATACATATGAGTTCATTTATAATTTAATTTGATTTTGTTTCAGCTTTTTTAACAAACATGCACAATTAGCTTATGACAGCTCATAAGTGTTTTACAAAAGCAAAAACAAATAGTATTTTGATAATCATCAATAAGTCGACGAGCAATCAGCAATTAGTTATCAGCTGCGACAAACGAGCCTTTATAAACATTGAAGCTTGAAGCTTTTACTAAGTGTTAGTGCTAGTGTTAAAGAGTGTCGATGCTTGTGTTAAAAAGTGTCAGTGTTAGTGTTGAAGATTGCAAGTCATGTGTTAACAACGCCAGTGCGTTCAATAAGTTCTAGTTATTTACAAAAATGCCACCACACGCTTTTAAAACAAGCGCCAGTTATTTACGAAAATGTCACCGCCTCTTTTAAAACATATGTCAGACATTTACAAAAATGTCACCTCCCATTGTTTTTAAAAAACACATTTTTCCAATCTCTTAAGGAAAAACACGTTTTTCCAATCTCTTAAGGAAAAACACGTTTCTTACTAGATTTTCACTGTATGTATAATATTGATATTTGATTATAACTCAAAGATACAAATATAAATTTATCCTTTTAATTCGAAGAGTGTTGGGGGTAGCGTTAAAGAGTGTTTTTCATGTATTAATCGTCCAGTATGTTCAATAGGTTTTAGTTATTTACAAAAATGTCATCGTGCGTTTTTAAAACAAGTGTCAACTATTTACAAAAATACTTCCATACCATTTTAAAACAAGTTTCAATTATTTTAAAAAAAATAAAATACCACCACACATTTAAAAACATGTTTTGCTTAATTTCTTTAGAATTCACTTTTTTTTATTAGATTTTCACAAAAAGAATTTATTTTATTTCTTAACAAACAAAAGAACAATTTTTAATTAAGCATGCTTTAATGCTATGGGATTCTCTATCATAACTTACCTCGAGTAGTTGCACTTGCAAGATACCGACCAAAATTTTCTTCTCATTCGTACATTAAAATATGAATGGATAATTGGATATGGATTACCACATGGATTGGGTGGAGACTCCACGTACGAGTCATACGTAATTTCTTTTCTCATTCGTACATTAAAATATGAGGCAGTCTCCTCCACACTTGTGCGATCGCCGGACAGGGTGTGCGACGGCTCGCATGTGAGACGAGCCGAGCCGAACCGAACTATTTTTTTTCAAAATTTTTTGCTCGCCAACAAAAGTAACACTTTTTATAAAGGAATGTAACATTTTTTTTTCCTTCAAAAATGTACCACACAATTTTGATGAAATATGAATTAAAGATAACATAAGATTGACAATTAAATTAATGTTACATATTATAATAAATGAATGAAATATTTTTTTTCTCAATTGTAACAGTTTATTCTCTTAAATGTAACCTTATGTCTGAAATGTATTAATTTTTATTTAGAAAGTAACAATTGAAATACAAATGATTATATACATGACTTAAAAATATACCACTTTTTATAAAGGAATGTAACATTTTTTTATTTTATTTTTCAGATGTGACACTTTTTTTTTAAAAAAATCAATAACATAAGATTGACAGCTAAACTAATGTTACATTTTATGATAAAAATGAATGTAACATTTTTTCTCAATTGTATCAGTTTATATTATTAAATGTAACCTTATTTATATCTGAAATGTAACAATTTTTTTTTGAGAAAATAACAATTAAATGAAACCGATTATATACATGAAATCTTATACTTTTTTTTAAGAATAAAAGTAACATTTACTAAATAAAACTGTTACATTCATCTATATATAAAATTATAATCATATATGCACTTTGTTACACTTCAAATATTACTTTTTCTAACCACAAAAACTATCAAACTATTTAATTTTTTTTTTTTTTTTTTGCAAAATTGCTGTTACATTTGACAATAAAGTGTTACTTTTTAAGGATGAAACTGTTATTTTTATCAGAAAAGAGTGTTACATCGTAGTTGACGAGCAACTCAATTTTTTGTGTGTTAAAAGTTTGTCTTTTTTTTAAAAAAAAATAAAAAATAAAATCAAACCATATCATGACATGTCTAGTTTGATTCGTCTCGTTGAGACGAACACATCATTTTTTTAGATTTTTTTGGACTTATAAATCTCAAGATATTACATTTTAAAGTTATTGGATTTTTTTTTAAACTGCGACACATGTCGCGTCTGGAATGGAAGGCGAAGTTGGGGGGCGGGTGGGCGTAGCTGGAGTATGACCCGTGGGCGACCCGTCGCACCTTGTGTGGCAGTCGCATATGAGAATTTGTCTTAAAATATTTATAAAAAAATTCATTTTTTTTGTCTCAAGATAATGGTTGCAACAACTGTCAACCGATAGATGCATGAGAACTAATGAAAAATAAATATAATTCCACTCTTAAAATAGAGAGTTTAGACATTCGAACATTGATTTTAGGTCTTAAAACACCTAGAAATGATATAACGAGTTTAGGTCGTAAAACAATGAGTTTAGGAACACTTAGAATAAAACAGTAAATTTAGACCTTAAAACAGTGAGTTTAAGCTTTTAAAAAGTGAATTTAGGCTTTAAAACACTTAGTCTGTATATTTAAAAATATAATATTTTATAAGTTATGGAGGAACCAGTGTCCCCAAATTTCCATGTTAAAAGAATACTCATAATAAGAAGATAACTAATCATTTCGGGTAAACTTATTCTTATCTTTTTTTTTTTTTTTTTTTTTGATCAGACTCCTCTTACTCCCCCCGTCTTAGACTAAGGTTCTTACTTTCTTTTTTAGTTTGTTCCAGATTAAAGTTCTTAGTTGCTTTATTACCTAAAATGGATCATGGGACCCACTTGTCATTCTCACAACAAAACTCCATACCCACTTTATCTCTCATGCTTTCTGTTACTTACGTTTTCATACACACAACATTTACTTTTTCTTAATCTCCGTGTAAAGTCAAACTAAACTAAGAACCTGAGTCCGAGACGGAGGGAGTATTTTTTTTTTTTTTTAAACTTCTCTTTTCTTTTAAGAGTGCTTGAGTGCCGTGTGATAAACAAATGCACCATTTACATATACACCCAATTCCAAATTCCCAAACACTTGTTTTTATGATTTTGTAAATGTGTCTTCTTGCTCTACTCTCTACTCTCTACTCTCAATCCACTAACACCGCTGTTTATCCCTCTTCAATCTCCCTTCTCCAATTTCAAAATTGCACTGCAACAATAAGGAAGATGATGCATAAATTATCAAGATTGAGATCACTAGCCTACACACAAATTTTCAGCAAGAATCGAGCTTTCTTTTCTTCATCTTCTTTCCTCTTCGATGATACCCAATTACAGGTCTATCTCTCTCTCTCTCTCTCTCTCTCTCTCTATATATATATATATATATATATATATATATATATATATATATATATATATATATAAAATATAATATAATATATTTATATCGAGCATTCTCGGTTTGTGGGTTTTTGGTTTCGTTCACTTGTTTATTGAATCTTTATTTATAGGTATGAGTAATTATGCTGATTCTTTTGGGTTTCCATTTTTTTTTTTTCAATAATTTTTACTTGGGTTCTCTTGATTTTTGATATAAAAGTTTGGTTATTTGGGGAATTTTATCATGACCCATTTAGAATCATTAGTCTGATTGAAATTGATTGAAACAGATTTTATAAAGGGGAGGTTTTGCTTTACTAATTTAGCAGTTAAGAAGCCTCGTTTCCATATTCAATAGGAGATTCAATCAAGGGGAGATATTGGTTTATTGATTTCGGTAGTTAAGAAGCCTCATTTCCGTATCCAATAAGAGATTTGTTTACTGGAAATAAATCTTCTTAATTAAACTAGCCCTACATGCTTATAGCTGTTTTTTTTTTTTTTTTTTTTAATTATTTATACTGTCCTCCCTCCAGCAATCACATTTTTAGATTGTCCCTTCAATCCATGTATGTTAATTATTGTGCATGTAGGTTATTTCATCTGCCTGTAATCTATCGACCGACCATCTTGGTAGCCCTTTAAAATGAGCCATCTTTTGGGTCATCTATTCTACAATTCGAATTGAGTTCCTGGCCCGACCTTGCAATTTAGTGGATATATTGACTTTTAGTTAAGGTAGTTGACTTAATGCTTCTGAATCTTTGACGGGATGTTGTTGGACCATTTGTGGCACAAGACTTCTTCCAGCGTTGAGACATCTCAGCAGTCAGCAGTACTCTTACTTTATAGTTTTACATTAGTCTAAAAAAATGCGATCTTTATTACTCCCTCCGTCCCAAAATGATAGTCCCATTTCCAAAATTAAGGCTTCAAACTCCCCATAATTCCAAAATTTACAATGTAACCTTAAAATGTTTGAAAAGTCAAACAGGACTATGATTTTGGGACGGAGAGAGTATATTGTTAATACAAAAACATTGGATACCGTATCAGTCAGCTCAGCCTTCCCTGAGGGTTCTTTTGGTCAGATAAATATCAGTGATATGGAGGAGCATTGCGACAAAGGGAGGACCGTGGAAAAATTAGAACAAGATTAATAGTTGGGAATCAGGTCATGGTACAATTAGTAGGGTGGTTAGACTATCTTTTCTTTTTCGGTTGTACATTGATGTCATTTGAGCTCAAGATTGCTTCTGGTTGGTATTAAGAAGGATCTCTAGTGGGCTTTCATATATGATGTTGAGTCCAGGGCATGCAATTACCGTGTTTTCTAATTAATGAACTGTCTTGAACATCTCTTGTCTATTTTTCTTTAATTGGTTCAACTACCAGTCACAAACAACCAACTCAGTGAGAGATGATGGATTTTTATTGGTCAATTAACCTCCATTCGATGGGTCTAATAAAGAGTGATGGTTAAGCTTCATTTGGACAAAAGCTTTTGACACTTCGGAGGTGGTATTTCTTGAATATACGTATATGTCGCTCGTTTCATTCTTACACTAATATACTTATTTTTTTTAGTTTTCTCCTTTTTGGTTTATGGTGGGGATCCTCTTCCACAGTATCCTTTTGTAGGTTCTTACCTTTCAAAGTAGTACCAAGATTTGTTGTCCATGATCTCCAGTTCTCACATTTCTGGAGTTATTATGATCTTCATGCCTAGCTTATATGTATATTAAAGGCCAATCGACATTTGAAACCACTATAAGCTTCGCTTTTAACCACTCTTGTATTTTTTAGTAGTTTTAACCACTCTACTTAAAATACGCGTTCGATTTACCCAGACACCCTAACTTCATCCAAAATACTCCCTCCGTCCCATTTATATTGTCCAAATTTGAATTTTTCAGTCTACACAAGTGAACTTTGACCAAACATTAAAGTCAGTCTAATCATCCTACTAAATTTTTAGAAAGTGTTAATGATAAATAACTAAATAATTTATCAATTACAATTTTTAGAATTTCATTAAAATGATTAGATTGACATTAATATTTGGTCAAAGGTCACTTGTGCTGACAAAAATTCAAATGTGGACCATATAAATGGGACATAGGGAGTAGAGATTTTAACAAAATTTTAGAAAAGTTAACGAAAACTAAGCTAAGTTAACGAAGTGGAGTGTTATGTGGATCTAACGTGGATCATACCCACTCCACATAGATCTTATTATGGCCATCTCTCAATTATCATCGACGAATTCGTTGCAGCGAATTCCCGCGCCCTTCTTCCTCTCTTTTTCACGGCCCCCACAGTGACAGTTACAACTCCTCCGTGGTGCCTTATGCATTCTTCAAGAAGCTTTCGTCCAAGACAAAGAGGAGTATGACTTAGCTGACCAAGGACCGTTAACTATACCCTGTGACGAATTTGTGTTTGGGAACATACTTTGGGAAGAAGAATCAAGGGACACGAGGTCAGGGAAGTGGGCGCCGAATTCCAGAGAGGAGTAAGGGGAAAGGTGGGGGAGGGGGCGGTCGAAGTGAGTGTAAAGGGGTGGTGTGGGAAAGAGATGTGGCGTTGAACAGGAGGGGCGGTTGGAGTGAGTTTGATCCATGTTAGACCCAGATAAGACTTTGTGCAGGTCTTAATTGGTCATGTTAGTTTTTGTTAACTTTTCCTACAACAACAACAACAACAACATTACCCCAGTGCCGCAAAGGCTCCCACCTATGGTGGGGTAAGGGGGGTCGAATGTACGCAGCCTTGCCCCTGTATTAAAGCACAGAGAGGCTGTTTCCAGATGACCCATGATGAAAATTTCGTTAATTTTTCTAACATTTTTTTGATGATGTTAGGGTGCCTGGGCAAATCAAACGCGTATTCTAAGTAGAGTGGTTGAAACTGCTAAAAGGAACAAGAGTGCTTAAAAGCGAAGCTTCATCAAAGTACAGTGGTTTAAAATGTCAATTGGCCTATAATAATTTACCTCATTTTGTAGAACCACATTGGCAAGTTTTTTCTTCAAGCTGTCGTCATGCAACCACCCATATCTCATTTTCTTTGAATAAAAATTATTAACAGCGAAAAATGCACTTTAAATTCAATTAGATTCCTCCTCCTTCTCTATCAGATTTCTGCTGGTGCACCTTTTATGATTCTCTAAATATCTGTAAATCCTGAAACTAAATAGATAATAGGGATCAATATTTTGCTCAAATTAATTTCTTAATGTGGTATTTTGGTTATTAATATTAAGAAATCTAAATCACGCGTTTGAAAAGGAAATTATCTTTATAGTTGTTAATATTTTTATAAAGAGGATGTCCCATGCTTTATGCATGAGTTAGTTGCTAGCTACTTATAAAAAAAATGATATTTTTGCCTAGCATCTACATAACACCTGAAATGAGAAATAAATATCAAAAGTATTATGCTGATAACTTTATACAATCGTCATCAGTTCATGTTGTGTAGTGAGTTAATATTAGTCTGCCTTTGGTGTTTATCTAAATGTTTCTTGCAATGTTGACAGTTTAAAGAAAGTGTTGCACAGTTTGCTCAAGAAAACATCGCACCTCATGCATCAAAAATTGACAGAACAAATTATTTTCCTGAGGTTCGTCAGAAAATCGGTTTATTTTATCCCTTCATAAATCTGAATACAGAATTGCCCTTCATAAGTCTGAATACAGAATTGAATGTTTTTATTCTTTCGCCCAGGATGTTAACTTATGGAAATTAATGGGCGATTTCAATCTCCTTGGAATTACTGCACCAGGTAAAACTAGTATGATTCAATTATAGATCTTTTTGTTTTTTTGCTCTTCCTGGGCATTTCAAAGAAACAAAAGAAAATATAATTTGGGTAGAACTGGAACTTATTTGTTCACGTTGAAGGCGTGAGAAAGGAGATCCATCCCATCAGTGTGTGCTAGTATGTATGCTGGCACACTTTACTGTTCCATTATGTAGAAGTGAGTCATTACTCGTACTTTTAGGATGTTGCGACTAGTATACTTTCCATATGCTTACCCTATTACCATCTACACAAGCTTCTCTAGGACTTGAGGTGAATTTGCCTATGTTTCTCTGTTTATCGTTATTGTAAGTGCTGCCTATGATGTTTAATCTCCCAAATTCTCATCTTCTGCATAAGATTGTGACTGTTAATTGGGAAAAGAATTTAGATAGGGAGCAGAAAATTAACTTGATTCTTGATTGCTGAGCCCTTGTTCTGATATAAATGTGGGATGGGGACGTTTGGAGCATAAATGTAATACCATTTCAAAACTGACATGAATGGGTAAAATGTGAAGAGGGGGGCACATATCTCTGTTAATGTGCTTTTAGGGTGAATATCAAAGCTACTATATAGCGAGTTAGATGAAATCTGGAATCCATTTAAGAGACAGGAGTGCAAGCACATTCATTGAAGATAAAAACTAATGTCCATACCCATGGATGGTATGTTGGTAGTGTTGTAACGGAAGCGTTCAATACTAGTTTGATAATGCAGCGAAAGAACAAACAGATATACGACGAAAGTAAACAAAGAACACACAGGTATACGTGGTTCACTAACACCGTGTTAGCTACGTCCACAGGCAGAGGGCGAACATATTTTTACTATGGAAAAAACAGATTACATTACAAACTTCAGATTGTGTACCAAACTTCTAGACACCCTATTTAGAACAAATAATATACTCCCTCCGTCCCAAAATGATCTTCGCGTTTGACTATTCAAACTTTTTAAGGATATGAACACTTGCTTCACTAGCCATGTTTTGTTTATGCACTTTTAAGCATAAATTGTAGAAATGGGAAGAATTTTTGGGACAATAAGAAATGACAAATGAGAAGATCATTTTGGGACGGAGGGAGTATTACACCAACCTAACCATTCAGACGTGTTCCAAATGTGTTCTTGACAACCCATCAAGACCACCAGATTCAGATAGCAATTACCAGCTGAGCAGATCGACGAACTTGTCTCGGACTTCGAAGCGCTTCTGACTGTTCTTGGATCACCGACGAACACGGATCAAATACTAAGAACGGATTAGACATAAAACTCTCTCTCTCTCAATCTCTCGTTAATCAGCTATAATTTGGCTACTAGGTGGTAGCTAATATTTATACTAACCAAAACCTTGTCCTTAGGGAAACCGGAAACCCTAACCAAAACTGTTTTCTAAACAAACTTCCCATGCACAAACGGCCCAACCCAAAAGTCATCCGGGAGCCATGCGACAACATGGGAGGCGCATAGCCCTCCTCATGCAAGCGCATGCTCAGTGCATGGAACAAACCTAGATTTGCCCTCTCTGATGACCATGTTACAGACCATATGGTGTTATCCGGCCGCGTGGTCACTACCCGTGGAGTCATGCGGCCCCATGGTCCCGAAACAACTTTTTCCCAAATCAAGCCTAGAGATTCAAGGCACTCTCCCAAGGCCAGCAATTGGGCTTAACAGCCCCCTCCACGAGTTGAAGAACAACTGAGGCACTGGCTTTGTATAGGTACTATTACCTTGGAAGAAATATAGCAGTTGCATTATCCCTCTAAGTGCAAAAGCCTATTAGTATTCTGCACAACCACCAATGACCGCTGTCTTGATGATAGTGGGGAGTGCGTCAAGAACAAAAACTACCTAGAAATAATGGTTTTCCAAAAATTTCAAAAAAGAGGGATAAATAATTGCACAAGTACCCTTGTGTAGTGACATGAGTGTTATGAGAAGAATTATGGTTGTTGCACTATCCCTCTAATTTGGACATTCATTTTGGACGGAGGGAGTATTATTTAAGTTCATGCATAACCGTTTGCATGATAATAATTATCAACTGAGGCACTGGCTGTAGTGATTAGGAGTACATGCACTCTGAGATAATCAAGTGGTGCTTATCAGTGTTCACGATGCATGAGTCTATGCGTTGGGGAGTGAAAAGGGTTGTATATATGTGCCAGAGAGAGAGAGGGGGGGGGGGAGAGAAGGAAGTATCTTTTGTGCTTCAGTAGATCAAATTTTGAGGGTTGAGACTGATCTCAGTGAGGCCTACCACTGTGTGAACCTATGTCTCCTCTAAAGAGAAAATGGCAAAAGATACTTTTCATTGATAGAGTTACACAATATATATACAAGTGATCCTAGGGTTTCTTAACAGAGGATATGCACAATCTCCTAATCTATACAAGAGATAATATCAATCTTTACATTTGAAATGAAGATATTTACTAAATATAACAAACTATGATATGGAATGATCCTGTGGGTCCGGATCATGTGATCCGGATGTTTCGGGTGGTGATGATGCGGTCGATGGTGCGGTCGATGTTGCGGTCGATGGTGCGGTTGGACATGCGGTCGATGATGCGGTCGATGGTGCGGGTGGACATGCGGTCGATGTCGGACATGCTGATGATGTATTCTTTACACGCCCCCGCAAGACGGACGATCCAAGAGTAAGTCCGATCTTGGAGATTAATGCTGTGAACTGGGTACGAGGTAGAGGTTTGGTGAGGGCGTCTGCAAGTTGATCCTTGCCGGAGATATGCTGAACTCGAATGCTTCCAAGCTGAACCTGTTCTCGAACAAAATGAAAGGCAAGGGCAAGATGCTTCATACGAGAGTGGAAAACCGGATTAGCAGAGTAGGTGGTGGCCCCAAGATTATCAGAGAGTAGATCACCGGGAAGAGGAGAGAGAAAGACGAAGTTCAGAGAGAAGGTTGGTAACCCAAAGAACTTCAGCAGTAGTGGCAGCAATAGCCCGAAATTCGGCCTCAGTGGAGGACCGAGCAATGGCCCGTTGTTTCTTGGAGGACCAGGAGATGGGGTTCCTGCCAAGATACACGATGAACCGGTGGTGGAGATGAAATCGTCTTTGTCACCAGCCCAATCGGCGTCACAAAAAGCATGAAGAGATGTAGGTGAGGATTTATAGAGATGAAGACCGAGATGAATTGTACCATGAAGGTAGCGTAGAAGACGTTTTAGTGTAGTCTAGTGTGATTCTTGAGGGTGATGTAAGAATTGGCAAGTTTGTTTACCGTAAAGGCAATGTCAGGACGGGTGAGGGAGAGGTACTGGAGACTGCCAATGAGAGCACGATACTCCGAGGGGTTATAAATAGGTGTGCGAGGGGTAGCCGAGAGGGGTGGGTAAGTGGCCATGGGAGGTGGGGAAGCTTAGGTAACTGAGTAAAATATCATGTTGGTAAGAAGGTCAGTAATGTATTTGGACTGGGTGAGGAGGAGGCCGTTAGAGGTAGGGGTGACTTCGATGCCAAGAAAGAAGGAGAGGGGACCGAGATCTTTAAGAGAAAAGTGAGAGGAAATGCTTGTGATGAAGGAGGTAAGAAAAGTGGCGGAGGGACCAGTGATGATAATGTCGTCAACATAAACAAGAAGAAGAAGGGAGTGGGAGTTTTTGTTGTAAATAAATAGAGACGGATCAGCAATAGAGGAGGTGAAGCCAAAAGAGAGAAGAAAGGATTTAAGAGCAGTGTACCAGGCCCTAGGGGCTTGTTTGAGGCCATAGATAGCTTTTGAGAGGCTGCAAACGTGAGATGGGTGGGTGGTACTTTCAAAACCCGGGGTTGAGACATGTAGACTGTTTCAGAGAGATGACCTTGGAGAAAAGCATTATGATGTCTAGTTGACGGAGTGGCCAACCGTGGGTGATGGCAAGAGAGAAGATAAGACGGATGGTTACAGGTTTGACAACAGGACTGAAGGTTTCGGAGTAATCGAGGCCAGGTCTTTGATGGAACCCTTTGGCAACAAGGCGAGCTTTATATTTGTGGATGGAGTTGTCTGGGTTGTATTTGATCCGGAAGACCCATTTACACCCTACGATGTTGGGTGCCTGATGGGAAGGCACAAGAGTCCAGGTGTTATTACGGAGAAGGGCATTGTATTCGTCAAGCATAGCAGTATGTCAGTGAGGGTGGAGAGGGCTTGTTTGGTGGTGGTAGGAAGGGGGTGGGGAGGAAAGAGTGGTGAGATTGGCGTATTTGGGGTTGGGTTTACTTATGTTGTTGGACAGTCGGGTGATGATAGAGCGGGTGTGGGTAACAGGATTAGAGGGTGGGGGTGATGGTACGGTCGGGTGGCGGTCGGTTGGGGTGGGGATGCGGTCGAGGAAGTTTGAGGAGGTGCGGTCGGGTTGGGAGGGTGGTCGGTCGAGTGGGGTGGGGGTGCGGTAGGGTCAGTTTGGGGAGGTGCGGTCGGGTTGGGTGGAGGTGCGGTCGAGGTGGGGGCTGTAGTGGGGGAAGGTGGTGGAGTGATCAGTTGAAGAGAGAGATGGCACCATTCAGAAGAAGACAAAGAGGGAGGGGAGGTAGAGGTTTTGTTGAGAGAGGGGTAGGGAAGATAGTTTCAACAAACTGGACATGGCGAGAGGTGTAGAGTCGATTTGTGGATGGCTCGAAGCAGTGATAAGCACTTTGGGATGGAGAGTAGCCAACAAAGATGCATGGGGCGGATTTGGGAGCAAGTTTATGAGATGTATAAGGGCGAAGCCACGGGTAACAGAGACACCCAAAGGAGCGAAGTTTGGAGTAGTTGGGTGGAGTGCGGAAGAGGCGGAGATAAGGGGAGTCATGTTGGAGTGTAGGAGTGGGAAGTCGATTGATGAGGTAGACAGCTGTGATGAAGGCATGAGACCAAAAATGAGAGTGGTAGTTGGGCATGAGAAAGAAAGGGAAAGACCGGTTTCGACAATATGACGATGTCGGCGCGGCAAAGCCGTTGTGTTCAGGAGTGTGGGGGTGGGAGGTAAGGTGAGAGATCCCTTCTTGTAAAAGAGAGGGAGTGAGTTTGAGATACTCGCCACCATTGTCAGAGAAGAACTGTCGGATAGGGCGAGAGAAGTATTTTTCGACAAGGTTTTTGAACCTATAAAAGGTCGGGTAGGTGTCGGATTTATTTTTGAGAGGGTATAGCCATGTGTATTTTGTATAGTGGTCAACGAAAATGACATAGTATTTATAGTTGTCATATGAGTAAACAGGTGAGGTCCATACATCAGAGAAGATAAGATCAAGAGGTGCAGTGGAGTGAAGAGTAGAGATAGAAAAGGGAAGTTTATGACTTTTATTGATTTTGCAAGCATTACAATGAGAAAATAGAACTAGAGGATGGATAAAGAAAACTGTCTATCTAAGAGGGAAACAATAGGGGGGGAGGGGTGGCCTAGTCTATGGTGCCAAGATGATAGTGTTGAGGAGGCTGCAACATGAGCTTGTGGAGAGGGAGGAGTCCAAAGGTAGACGCCACGATCAAGGGTGCCTTGGAGAAGAACGTTGTTGGTCGAGATTGCCTTAATAAGAAAGGAAGATTGTGAGAACTCAACAGTGGCATGATTATCTTTGCAAAATTGAGATACTGAAAGAATGTTACGAGAGATACGAGGAACATGTAGAACATTGTTGAAAATGAGAGAGGAAGAAGGAAGAGTAAGAGAGAAGGAACCTATGTTGGATATGGGAAGAGCAGTGCCATCACAATGAGAACATCATCACTACCATTATAGGGGTGATGGAGAGAGAGGTTGGAGAGGTCACTAGTGATATGATGAGTGGCACCACTGTCCATTAGCCAAGAAACTGGAGGGGGCGGGGTAGGAGCGGTGGCGGTGTTGGCTTGTGCGGTTGGAGCGGTGGACTGACGTGGGCGACGGTTGGAGGTAGGGGTGGGGGAAACGTGACGTTTGGGTAGTCACGGCGGAATTGGCGACACTCAGAGATGACATGGCCAATGTAGCGACAATATTGACACTCACCTTTAAAGGTAGTAGGGGAGGAGGAGTGGGCGGAGGGGGTGGTGGGTGTGGGTAGAAGGGGTGGAGGATTATATGGGCGGGGAGTAGATCGGGGTTGGAACTGAGCAGCAGCGGGGCAGTCATTGGAAGAGTAGGGTTGGAGTTCTGATGTGCGGCCGGTTAAGGTTTGGTGTTTGAGGTGTGAGCTCATGGTGAAGAAGCCTTTCGTGGAGAGCTTCAAAGGATATGGGGTGTCACGAGCACGGACAGAGTCAATAATGGATTTGTAGGGTTCATAGTCAAGCCTTGAGAATTTTGGGCTATGATGTCTTCGGAATCCAGGGTTTTTCCAAGAATAGCAAGTTTGTCAGTGGTGTGTTTTGATTGACTGCATGTAGTCAGTGATTGATAGTGAGGCTTTGGTGATGGAGGCAAGATGATCTTTGAGTTGGAGAATGTGGCCACGGAGGGATTGGCATAGGTGATTGAAGAGTGGCCAGGCTTCATGAGAGTTTTTTGCTTGGTAAACAAGGGGTGCTACTGCAAGTCAGGTGCAAGCGGGTGCCAAGAGAGGCAAGGAGGAGTCGGTCTTGACGTCTGCCGTGGGCAGGTGATATGGGCTGGGTTTGCGGTGTTTTTGGCGTCAGTGGTGATTGATTCGGGTGGGATGGGTAGGAACCATCAACATACTTGAGAAGGTCTAATCCAAAGAGAAGAGAGGTAAGTTGGGATGCCCAGGCAAGATAGGTTAAAGGTGTGAGCATTTTGCAGTTGGAGAGGTCGACAAGAATAAGAGGGTTGTTGGGGTCGACGGGGTGTGAAGGTAGGAGGAGGAAGAAGCACCGGAGTTGGTCATGGTGGGAGGCGGCAAAGAAAATAAGAAATGTGTTTGGATCGATTAGGGTTCTGGTACCATAAAGAGAAAATGGCAAAAGATACTTTTCATTGATAGAGTTACACAATATATATACAAGTGATCCTATGGTTTCTTAACAGAGGATATGCACAATCTCCTAATCTATACAAGAGATAATATCAATCTTACATTTGAAATGAAGATATTTACTAAATATAACAAACTATGATATGGAATGATCCTGTGGGTCCGGATCATGTGATCCGGATGTTTCGGGTGGTGATGATGCGGTCGATGGTGCGGTCGATGTTGCGGTCGATGGTGCGGTGGACATGCGTCGATGATGCGGTCGATGGTGCGGGTGGACATGCGGTCGATGATGCGGTCGATGTCGGACATGCTGATGATGTATTCTTACATCCTCAACTTTGCTACACCAGATCATATCAGGGGAGTGATCCAACATGATTTTAAGTGTTTTTCGCTAATATAGCGTAAAATTGTCAATAAACACCCAACCTACACCCATAATTAGGGATGGCAATTCTACCGAACCCGATCCGTATCCGAGACAATCCGGCCGGGATGGGTGGGTTTGATAACAACTTTTCTAACCCGGCGGGTTCGGATACGGGTTCAGTAGCTTCATGAGATCCGACCGTATCATCGCTACCGCGTATAACCCGAATAGTATTTATATTAGGCTATTTACTATTTTACCCTTACTTTCAATTATTATTACTCACCTACCCTATATATACTGTCTGAGGTGAGAGAGAGGTTTCTTAGGGTTTTCAATTTTCAAACCCGCCGTTTAATTAAGAAATCCCTAGCCCGACATCTACTCTCCCCCATCGGCAACCCACACCCCTCGCCGTCCCCGCGCACTCTCACTTTCGCCGCGGCGTTTCTCCCTCGTCTCCCCCCAACTCCGGCCGCCATCCCCCTACCTTTCTCCGGCGTCCTCTACAGATCCGGCAGACACACTGCAACACCATCTCAGCAGCGCCAGACACGGCGACCCCTGCAGATTCCGTCCGGCATCTCCAGCCGGCGAGTCCCCAATAGCCGCCATCATCTATTTCAAGTGCCATAGATCTGTACAATTCGGCTTCCAAGTGGTTGACATGGTTCTGGCATGCCCACATACGACTCTCTGTACCTGCACCATCACAGTTTCTCTACCCCTCTCCCAGATCCGGATACCTGTACCACTACCTTCTGATTTTCGGTGAACCTATTACAAATGCAGCAACTATGACCTCCGAATTCTCAATCCACTTCAGTTGCAGTTTGAGGTATAATTTTCTATCCTTATAAATTTCACTTTCTCAAAAAAAAAAAAAAATTAAACTGGGCGGATACGGGCGGATTCGGATTTGCCCATCACGGGATACGAACGGGTTCGGTACAAGCTGCGGTTGCCTTGGGTCGGATACGGGTTTTGCAATATCCGGACCGTATTCGACCCGTTGCCATCCCTACCCATAATAAGGGGCACAAAATTGAGTGTGCACGGGAAAATGGGGCTTGAAATAGTGAGTGGATAGTTGTTGTGATTTGATAAGTGGGTCCCATTAAATAAATAAGTATTATAAAGTTTCCATTTTGGGTAATGTGAGTTACTAATAGGACACTCAAAAAGGAAATTTGTGCCCCTTAATATGGGATGGAGGGACTATGTCATAAGTTGACAAGCGTGAACGCTCTACATTGGTTATGGTTCAAAAAGAGGTGTCAATGAAACTATTGACTTGTACATATTTGTTGTTATTGGCTGCCTCATGGACTTTGTGGGCCAGAGATTTTTTAGCAGCTAACGTAGTGTTGTTCCACTAATTAGAGAGCAGCCAATGAGGCTTGGAGTTCTTTGTTCAATATCATGTGAGGCATCTTGAAATGTTCCTTATTGTTCTAACCTGTCTGTTAACAATTCTTAATTACTCTTGTAAGTATTGTCATCTTAAACGCTTTTTGCATCATAGTTTTGCGACACATACCCGGCATTACCTAATAATTTTATTAATATTTACAGAGGAATATGGAGGACTTGGGCTCGGTTATTTTATCATCACTGCATAGCTCTCGAAGAAATTAGCCGTTCTTCAGGGTCGGTTGGATTGTCCTATGGTGCCCACACTAACTTATGCATTAATCAGTTGGTATATGATCTGACCTAAAAATTCTGTTTAGCCATCTAGGCAATAGTGACGAATGAATAAAAACTTAATGGTTTCTGTAGGTGAGGCATGGAAACCCGGCCCAGAAGGAGAAATATTTGCCAAAGGTTTTACTTTCTCTAGTGCTTTTCTATCTACTTTCTTTGTTTAATTGTATTCTTACTAGTCTTTGATTTTGAAGTTTTCATTCCAAAATGATTAATCTAGTGATTCTCTTTACTTGCCACATACATGCACACATGTGTTTGTGTGTATATATGTACGTATATCATATATGTAACTATAGGTGTGCACACATAAACCCCCCGTCCCGGAAAGTTAGTCCCTTGTTTTTATTGATAGTGTGAATGAAGTTTGAGCAATAATTTAGGTTACATTTAATTATCCAAATGAAAATCTAATTATTGTTATTGATGATATTTATAATGGCGTATCAATAACAAGTTTCAGATTTTCATTAGGATAAGTAAATATAACCTATAATATTGCTCAAGTTTCATTCAAACTAACAACGAAAACGTGGGACTAACTTTCCGGGATGGAGGGAGTACATCAAAAACTTTATTGATTTTATTTCCATTATCCTCGAGCAAAAAGGTCCACAGCTTAAGCTATAAAACTATATATTCTGTTAGTTGCAGCCATCCAATTCATAATGTGATTGTTTGTAAATGATACACAAATATAACTCCAATCAAGGGAAACGTCTGTTTCAACTCCTTCACAGGAACAATGGGACTCGAAACTGTAACTGTCTGCACACACATGATCACCTATTAGGGTCAAGAGTGGCACCCAATACTGCCTTAACCACTGGGGACCCACATCTAAACTATGGCCAAATTATATTCCCTCTCTCCCAAAATAATTATTGCTGTTGACTTTTCAATATTTTAAGGATGGCGCGTTACTTATTTGTACATTGTTTGTATAAAGTTAGTGATCACTGACTCTTGAGTGATAACTACTATGGTTTGAGACCCATCTTCCTTTAGTAATTTGCTTAATCGGTTTCGTTTGTTCTTTGAGATATCTGTAATAACTCCGTTTCCTACTTGTTGTGAAGCTAATCACTGGGGAGCATGTAGGAGCTCTTGCAATGAGTGAGCCTAATGGTAAGCTGTGTGAATTACTGCTCAATTTTTCTTTTTCTTAAAAGAATACTCCGTCCGTCCCAGAATAATTTACCTGCTTTTTTTGTCGTCGTTACGAATGAACTTTGAGCAATAATTTTAAGTTGATTTAAAATCTAAAACTTGTTATTGATAGTATTGTTGATGGTGCATCAATTACAAGTTTTAGATTTATATTAGTGTAATCAAATCAACCTATAATTATTGCTCAAAGTTCATTCATAATAACGGCAATAAAAGTGAGAAGATCATTTTGGAACGGAGGGAGTAAATAAATTCAATCTTCATAAAAGGTGTGGGCTTGATGTGAATTGTGACCAATTTCTGACCTTTTTTCAGCTGGGTCGGATGTTGTCGGCATGAAATGCAAAGCCGATCGTGTGGATGGGGGTTACATTCTAAATGGGAACAAGATGTGGTGCACAAATGGTCCAACTGCTCAAACCCTGGTACTTTTCTGTTCTCATAAGAATGTCGTCATGCTTTTTGGTCGCTCCTTCCCAAAATGATCTTCCTACGTTTTTTGTCGTTACAACGAATGAACTTGGAGCAATAGTTTTGGGTTGACTTGATTATCCTATTAAAAAACTAAAACTTGTTATTAATAGTATTGTGGATGGTGTATCGAAAGCAAGTTTCAGATTTTCATTAGTATGCTCAAATCAAATTAAACTTATTGCTCCAAGTTCAGTCATAGTAATGGCAAAAAAGTGAGAAAATCATTTTGGGACGGAGGGAGTATGACCTTTAAATTTCACCAAAATTGCTTTTATACTCCGTAATAAAGACTCTACCTACTTTGTTCTTCCAAAAAAAAAAAAAAGGATTCAAATACCTTGATTATGATGGAATTATCACTTCATGTGCATCATTTTTCTTCTGCTTTTATATTTGACTTTCATCAAAACTATGTTTTTTCATATATGAGCAGGTTGTTTACGCAAAAACAGACATTGCGGCTCGTTCAAAAGGAATTACAACATTTATCATTGAGAAAGGGATGCCTGGGTATACCTTCTATTCATAATAGTCAATAAAATGATGACCCACTTGCTTCTACATCTCCAATGTCTATATCTTCCTTTAAATTCTCATATGGCAAGCTAAATCTCGTATGTGATAAATTTTCGGACAGAATAAAACTAATCTTATGATGTTAAAGAGCTTAACACTCTCCATCACATGGGATAAACCAAGATGTATCACAAACAAAATAGGGTTGAATTCAAGCACTTGCATAACCAAAAAAAAGAGAGAGAGATACGAACTACTTGCGCAGAATGTGTGTGTGTGTGTGTGTGTGTGTGTGTGTGTGTGTGTTCATGTTACTAGCAAACCACATAGGTCATAATTTGTCTCAGTACATAAGTTTTTTTTTCAGATAATGAAATGGATGCCATATGTTTGTTATTCCATTACTTGATTGTGCTATCTCCTTTTTCTTTTCCCGTTGGTGGATGATAATGCGATAATTTATTGCCAATGTATCATAGCTTACTGATAGACGACGATATATAATTGTTTATGACCTTCACATTCAAAAAAAGTGTTTTCCTATTCATAAATTATGCAGAAATGAGTAAGAACATTCTTATATTTGCAATGAAATCACATTAGGGGTCCAAAGAAGAAGTATCTTGTAAACAGTTCTTAATGAGAAAATCTGTAGATTGAAGCTTCAGTCTTTTTCGCTGAGAAGCGATTATATTTTAAAACACTAGGGGAGAGCCTTTTTCTTTTCCAAACCCACATTGACTCCTCAAATTAATATACTCTTACAGTTTTTGCCATCCATTACATGATTGTTGAAATCTATTCCGTCCCGCATTCTAATGTATATACGTTCATGTTAGTCTGATAATATATCATACAGCACTATAAGTATAACCCTACAAAGTGAGAATGAGACAAAAATTGTGGGGGACAACTAAAGGGGTGGATGGATAGCTACGTTAACACAAGTAATGGAAATTTTCGTGTTGGGATTTGTGAAAAGCCCAGGCATCATGTTAAAATTTTGTAACTGATAGGACTCATAAATCAGGTCCAGGTTATCTAACCATTATACAAATGCTACCTGGTAAATTTTGGAACGGATATGACTCCTAAATCAGGTCCAGGTTATTCTAACCATTAGAAAAATGCTACATGAAGTGACACATACGTTTTCTGAAATGCTTGCTGTGCAAATGATCAAGTGGAAAGAATGAAATAGACCTAATGCATCTTTTTTTCCTTGTTCCTTATCTCATGCAGGTTCAGTACTGCCCAGAAATTGGACAAACTGGGAATGCGAGGAAGTGACACGTATGTCTGAGAAGCTCTTGGATCATTGACATGGTTTTGGATCTTTCGGTTCATACCCCCTCTGTCCCGGAATGTTTGTCTCATTTTGACCATGGGACAATCATTGCGGGACAAAGGGAGTATGTTTTTTCTCCAAGTTGTAGTTGATATGATAATTGGACTATTAATTCCGCAGATGCGAGCTTGTCTTTGAGAATTGCTTTGTTCCTGAAGAAAATGTACTTGGCCAAGAAGGGAAAGGTATCATCGAGGAGATGATTTCAAATGTTGAAATTATTCATTGTTTTGCATGATAAATCAGAAATTGAAATGTAGTCCCTCCATCAGAGAATGGGAGTCATTTTGATTCTTCGTCACGAAGAAAAAGGGACACTTTGGGACGGAGGGAATATATAGTTTCTCTCAGTGGGTCCATGAACTTGCTAATTTGTTTCATCTCTTTAATATTCCCTCTGTCCCGGAAAGTTCGTCCTATTTTGACTTTTTGTTCAACACATGTTAACTTTGTCCATACATGGGTGTCAATCTAGTGATCACAATGAAATTACTCCATCTGTCTTAGAAAGTTAGTCCTATTTTGACTTTTGTTCAACATAAATGAACTTTGACCAAGCATTGGTGTCAATCTAATAATCACAATGAATTTTAAACATTGTTATTGATAAATCACTTAATGATTTGTCAATTACGATTTTTAGAATTTTACTAGAATAATTAGATCTACGTCAATGTTTGGTCAAAATTCAATTATGTTGACCATAAAAAGTCAAAATAGGACTAACTTTCCGGGACATAGTGGGTATAAAAATTGTTATTGGTAAATCACTTATTGAATTGTCAATTACATACAATTTTTAGAATTTCACTAGGATGATTAGAACGACATCAATATTGGGTGAAAATTCATTTTTATTGTCCATCAAAAGTCAAAATGGGATAAAACTTTCTGGGACAGAGGGAGTATAACAGCAATTTGTATGTCTAACTTAGTGGAGAAGCCATGTTGTGCGTCAAGGTAGTCACTCGACCCCCTTGATTTTAAAGCTAAGTCAATTTTACCACCTTCATATTCATAAAAGTAACATTTTTATGCCTAAAACTGTAATTTTGTCAATTATGACCCTCTTGGTTTAGCAAAAAAAAAAAAAAAAAAAAAAAAAAAAAAAACTACTCCCTCCGTCCCAAAATGAACTTCCCATTTGACTACTCAAACTTTTTAAGAATTTGAACACTTGCTTCACTAGCCATGTTTTGTTTATGCACTTTTAGGCCCAAATTGTAGAAATTGGAAGAACTTTTTGGGACAATGAGAAATGGCAAATGGGAAGATCATTTTGGGACGGAGGGAGTATTATATTATAATTTTGACCCCCTTCAACTAAAGTCCTCGCTTCGCCACGTGGCCAATGTCTAAGAAGTTGCAGCCGTTTTAACGCTGATTGCTTCTGGAGTGTTTTCATAAATTTCTTGGTATTAAAGTTAAACTTTTATTGCAGGAGTTTATGTTTTGATGTCCGGCTTAGATTTGGAGAGGCTTGTGCTGGCAGCTGGACCTGTTGGAATTATGCAGGCATGCCTTGACGTTGTTCTTCCTTATGTTCGTCAAAGAGAGCAGTTTGGCACTCCAATCGGAGAGTTTCAATTTATACAGGTAGAGTACTTCTTTTTTAAAGAATAACATTCCGTCCCTATTAGTTACCTTGTAAATTCCTTAAAGTGTTTCTAAACTGTTAAATAAATTTCAGGGCAAGGTTGCTGACATGTATACCTCATTACAGTCTTCAAGGTAAAGATATGCCAGTTCTGCACTATTTGCATCTGATTTACTCTTCCATGGGAATGTGAACGTGTTTTTATTTTATTTCAGATCATATGTTTATTCTGTGGCGAGGGATTGCGACAATGGGAAAGTTGATTCAAAGGTGCTCTAGAATTATTATCCACATTTAAAAATTTTTTTTTTGTCCATTTTCTTCCTGAAACTTTACTTGCACCATATTCTATACCCCACCCCCATCCTTCTGATAATTACATTTCTTTCCTCTATAGTTGTCCCACTTGAAATTACACTTGCCTAAAGTAGAAATTTAATGCAGTAATATTTTCTTATTTTTTGGGTCCACTCATTATACTCACAACTACTATCTCACTCACAATTTCTACACCACTTTCATACTCACAACAACTACTTAACGGATTTGGGACTTGTGTCCGAATTCCTATTATAGGATATAACTCATATTATTACACCAATATGTAACTCATGTTATTATAATATTCTCTCATGATAGCTAAATGTAAAACATGTTACTACCTCCGTCCCAAAACGAATGTCCAAAAAAGTTGTAAATTTGCTCTTGCGCAAGAGCAAATTTGAATATTTTTGGACATTCATTTTGGGACGTTGGGAGTATTAGAAGATGTAATTCATGGTACTATAAAATGTTGTTGGAATTTGGCTCAATTTCTAGAAGGAATCAAGATGCAACGTCTCATGTGATTCATGAATATGATGGTTGATTTTCTTAAGAGACTTTTGGTGTTTTGTTATCTAGATAAGGTTTGAACTAGGAGATGTCTAGTGCTTATAAATAGAGACATGTAGAAAGAGTTCAAGTGTGCCTTGTGGTACCAAGAGTGGCCCCTCTTAGGGGAGAAGTGAGTTAGAGAGATGTGTACATTCTTGAAGGAGTTGTACTTATTTGTGAGAGTATTCAAGAATGTTGAGAGGATGAGGTTACCTCCATTCTTGTAATACTATTGTGTTAAGTGGTGAGTCTTTGCGAGTTTCTTGATTAAAACTCGTAGTGTTGTAATGATGATATTATAGTGAAGTTGGTCTGTGGACGTAGCCCATTGATGTTGGGGTGAACCACGTTAAAATCTTGTCTTATTTATCTTTCCGTCATGTTGTTCGGGTCCAAATTAATGTTGTAGCATAACCTAATTGTTGGTGTGCATGAGAACCGCTTCCGCACCGCGCACAACAAATGTAACCATATTTCTATAAATGATGTACTCCTATGCAGTCCGACTGCAAAGGTCCCGAGTCCACAACTTCACTACCAACATTATACTACTTTTCCTCAATTCCCATGAGTCGAATGTTTAGTATGATTTGAAATGGGATGGAGGGAATATACTGTTTCGTCTAATTATGATCTTCTATAGTACTCATTTACTTTTCTTGGTTAATAACTAACTAACTAACGCTCTAACGTTGCAACTTGTAGGACTGTGCTGGAGTTATCCTTTGTGCTGCTGAAAGAGCCACCCAAGTCGCACTGCAGGTTGAATAAACAAACTAGGATCACTAATTTCACAAGACTTAACTGCATGCACCTTTTCATTTTATTTTTTTCATAATAATAATAATAAAAAATCATGTCTTGAATAATGCGAATCTCAGTTCTATCTGGCTTTACATTTCAGGCAATCCAATGTTTAGGCGGAAATGGGTACGTAAATGAATACCCAACTGGCCGTCTTCTTCGCGACGCCAAATTGTATGAAATTGGTGCTGGAACAAGTGAGATCAGAAGAATGATTATTGCTCGTGATCTGTTTAAGGAACAGTGATGACATAAGTGTGGTCATCAATCTGTAGGTTCTTGAACTGATGAATCCATACACACCCTTTCAAGGGTATGCTCCATTTTTCTTCTTCTCTTTTTTTTTTTTATTAAAAAAAAAAAACTATATCCAAAAACTCCTAACATGTACCCTTGAAAATAATGAAATCAAAGGATTATCGATATGGTGTCATGTTTGTTCTAATGGTGCAGAATGTTCTAGTATCAAGTTTGCTTTGGTCGCGTGCAAAGTCAAATCAAGAACCTTAACCCGAGACGGAGGGAGTGTGTTTCAGTAACTCACATTGACACTTTATACATTCAAATTAACCCGAGACGGAGGGAGTATGTTTCAGTAACTCACATTGACACTTTATACATTCAAACTGGCACTTATAACATTTAAACAGAGACTTTAAGACCATCTCCAACAGTTTAGTGCAAAAATTGCACTATTCTTTATAATAGTGCAATTTTTACACCTAATATTTCCAACAGTTTGCTTCAAATCTTATACTAAATAAGAATATAATAACAATATTCATTATTGTTTCACATATATAAGTAGGTTATATAATTTTATATTGTAAAATATTTTCATATATATCAAAAAGAAAAACAAAAAAACGGATATTTAAAAAGAAAAAGAAGAAAAAGGGGATAGCGCAGCGCTATCCCTTGCACCAAATTTGAAGCAAGTGATAGAGTTGCTCTATTAATAGAGCAATGTTTAGAGCGCCATTGGAGTACAACAATACTCTATATTTGGAGTTTTAGAGTACCGTTGGAGATGGTCTAAACACTTGTTAAAGTGCTAGAGTTTATATAAGAAAGTGTCTGTGTTAATAAGTGCCCATGTGTATGAAAATAAGTGTCTAGTGTGTGTATTATAAAATGTGAGTGTTGGAGTTAAAGTTCTAATTTTCCAATTAAATCGAACTGCGCGGGCAAAAAACCCTTTTTCTCTATCATGGTGAACTGATTTTTTTTCAAGATTTTCATTAACAAATAGCAGTATACTACTTTTGTGTCCCCAAAAATTAGTCCCTCTTTTATTCGTTTTTATTACGAATGAACTTTGAGTAATAATTTAAGCTACTTTTTTTTTTTTAACTGTATTAATGGAAATTTACAACTAGTTATTGATACTCAATTATATATACTGTTAATCCCAACCTTTAGATTCTCATTAAGATAATCAATAGTAGCTTAAATTATTTCGTAAAGTTCATTCGTATTCGTAATAATAATGAAAAAAGTCAACATGCTAATATTTGCTTAATCAAAACAAATTGTCATAAGTTGTACCTGAGTTGTACCAAGTATGGAACCAACCCAAACTTCAGACACATACGATAACAAGGTTCAATACTAATATTTGCTTAAACAAAACCAAGGTTTCCAACTTCACATTGTCATAAGTTGTACCAAGGATGGAAACAACCAAAACTTCAGATCCAAAAGACAACAGGGTTCAATTGTAATACTAGTTAACAACATTTCTTCACAGACAGAGATTAATCTGGCTGGCCCACTGATGATGACTTGGCGGTATCGACCATTGCTGGTGTTTCCTCCAAGCAACTTTGAGTATCGTCGCTTATTATCCCAGACATGAGCTTCTCAACTTCTTCAGCTCGGTATATGTGAATCTTGGTCGCAATTCTAACAAAGTCACTGCAATATGAATCACAGTGGGAATTTCGGTTAATGCACAACTTCTGACGGTCACTTGCATTGTAGCATACTATCAAAGTAAGAATGTTCAAGTCAATGATATTCCATCCGTCCCAGAAAGACAGTTCCATTTTAGTTTTGGCGGTCAAATTAAGTGAATTTTGACCAACAATATATAAAGGGCAAACTCCGTTTTAGTCCATTGTACTTTGGGGTGTGTTTCACTTTTACCATCGAACTTTATTTTTTTCATTTTTACCATCGTACTAGAAAAAAATGGTGCCATTTTAGACCCAAAATTTAACGTCGTTATCTTTATTAACGGAAAATTTATAAAAACTAACACTCATTACATAATTAACAAATAAAGTAACAAAATTTGGTTAACATCAAAGTCCTTCATCCCAAAGTCAAGCAAAATCTGGGTTTTCTCTAGAATCAAAATCGAAACCCAAATTAGGAATGACTTGAGTGATGATTCCGACGAAATTGGGCAAAATCGGAACCGAAATTAGGAATGATTTGGGTGAAATCGAAACCAGATTAAGGAAGATTTGATTGATGCTTATGAAAAAATCGATACACATATTAGTGTAATATATGAATGATAAAATTTTTGGTGAAATCAAAACCAAAATTAGTACAAGATCTGGACGAAATTGATACGCAGATTAGGGTATTCTTTGGTGGGTTTGAATTCGAATTTGATTTTAAAACATGCTCAGAAGAATCAGAACAAAATTAAGGCAAGCTTTGGTGTACAAAATCGAAACCCAAATCTTACCCTAATCAAATCCCAGATTCGGGAAGATTTGCTGTGATCAGAACAAAATTAAGGCAAGCTTTGGTGTACAAAATCGAAACCCAAATCTTACCCTAATCAAATCCCAGATTCGGGAAGATTTGCTGTGGTTTAAGGTGGAGGTGGAACGGACAGGGAAGGAGATGGGGTTAAGGGGTTCGGGAAGAGAGAAGAGAGTTATTTTTCGTCTTTGATTTCTTTATCTTTTTTTTTCTTCCTTTGGACTGCCCAATATTTAATGAGTGTTAGTTTTTATAAATTTTCCGTTAATAAAGATAACGACGTTAAATTTTGGGTCTAAAATGGCACCATTTTTTCTAGTACGATGGTAAAAATGAAAAAAATAAAGTTCGATGGTAAAGTGAAACACACCCCAAAGTACAATGGACTAAAACGGAGTTTGCCCATATATAAAAACTAAATAATCCTGATGAAATTCCAAAGTTTCTAGTGATGCGTCATTTATTACTCCACTACAAGAACTATTTTAGAATTTCATTATGATTATTATAATTCTTTTTAATATATTGTTGGTCAAAGTTCACTTAAGTTTACTACTAAAAGCAAAATGAGACTTATCCTAATGTTACTCTTCTATTGGGAAAGCATGAGATTAGTGTGAAGGTGATATAATAATATGATACGAAGATAAAAGAGAGGCACTTACGAAAAAGGGTCATCCCCAACGACCATCATGTCATTCTCATCATCAGTGTACAAGATTCGCCATTCACTATCACGAGCATTCAACAGTCCCTCCATGTTAAATAGCTTTTCTAGGTCAACGAACAAGTCAACATAGCTTTGCATACGCGAGAGATCAATTGCTCTTCCTACCAAGTTTCCTTGCTTGTGAACCTTAACTCAATGCGACCAATAGGAGTGAGCGAGTATCCAAAGATACAAAACACAGCACATACTCCCTCCGCCCATAAAGATAATCCTATTTTTAGAAAAAAAAATTGATTGAACTTTGACCAATATGAAAGTTTAAAAAATGTTATTGGTAGTACTGCTCATTCATAACAAGTTTTGAGAATTCATTTGAATAAATAAATTATCATACAATTATTGGTCAAAGTTCGGTCAAAGTTATCTAAAAAAAGTGGAACTGTCTTTATGGAATGGAGGGAGTATCTAATTTAACATGGCAACTTAAAATGTACCTTTGTACAGCATCTTTTACTTGAACTTTGAGCATCTGGGATCGGAGCCTCAGTCAATGAGAAACCAAACAGTTTACATCCATTCCCCGTGCCATTTGACGAGTCATCATCCTCACTGGTCGAGTTTGACTCAGTAGTTGGAGTAGACATTTTTCCAACTGGGTTTGGTTCAGTGGGCCCCGCTATTTCATTACCAAGAATACCCTTTTGGTTGGAAAATGGATTGAGTGGGACCGTCTCTTTTGGGGTATTAGACACAATGATATTCTCCTTAGGTAAGTTAGACATGTGCAAGAAGGTTCCAGGATCTTGGCCAACTTTATTGACACTATTGTTAGGAAAAAACAAGTTTCTAGAACCTTCTGAGCCAAGGGGATAGAAACTCGGTTTGGGTCGTTCAAACATGTTGAGAATACTGCAACCCAGATCCTTTTTTCCCCAAGCACCAAGATTGAAATCATTAAGCGAGCAAATTTCTTGACCTTGCAAGACCTTTGGGAATCGAGTAGAAGCCAAAAATCCTGTGTTGTTGGTGGTGGTTGTGATGGAGGGCTGATGAGTAGTCTTCATATACTCGCTTAAGTTTGCCACAACCATCCCATTTGGAGCCAGACTTGGATGCACTATCGACTGCATCTCGTAATCGAATGGCTGACGGTTCATCTTATCACGTCCGTATAGAAATGATGCGGAACCTAAATTTTCTTGACCTTGCAAGACCTTAGAGGATCTTATAGATTCCTCAAAGTCTAGAAATCCACCCCGTGCTGCAAAAGAATGAATTAGAATAACACAATACTCCCACCGTCCCAAAATGATCTTCATGTTTTTTTTCACGTTACTGCAAAGGAACTTTGAGCAATGATTTTAGGTTGATTTAATTATCGTAATGAAAATCTAAAACTAGTTATTGATAGTATTGTTGATGGTGTGTCAATAACAAGTTTTAGATTTTCATTAGGATAATTAAATCAACCTAAAATCATTGCTCAAAGTTCCTTCGTGGTAACGCAGAAAAAAGTGTGAAGATCATTTTGGGATGGAGGGAGTAATATAGATGGGGGATCTGGTGCTACAAGAGCTCCCTCTATGTGTGGGGTCTAGGGAAGGGTAGTGCCCACATGAGCTTAATGCACACAACCGTCCGTTGCATTTAAATGCAAGGCTACTTCCGCAAAAAACAATGAAATAGGTACATATTAATATTATTACTCTCTCCTTCCCAAAATATATGTCACACTTTCCATTTTGGTCTGTCCCAAAATAAATGTTGCATTTCCACATTAAGAGTTTTAGTGCACTTTTACCATTGTACATGTAATGTTCAAATAAGTAAATTATGCTTCTTAAGAACATTGACAAGACAACTGCAACATTATTTTGGGACGGAGGGAGTATGATGCTTGTGATACTTGTTTAAGGGAAAAATTTGTACCGGTAACAGGACTTTCAGGTGGAGTTGGTTGCAGACTAGTCCGCATTTTCTTCATCCGTGGGGAGGATTGGATGCTCAACAGTGGGAGAGAACCAGAGAGATCCATCTCCCATGGAGAAACCCTTTCTTGATGGTCACAAGCAATATCTTCATCCCACCTCACCTGTTCACGATACATTGGGCCAGAAACCATAATTATTAAAGAACTTAATTTGAAGAAAATTCAAACTATAAACTACCCCCTCCATCCCAGAATAATGCTCCCACTTTTTTAGTGGTCAATATAAGTGAACTTTGAGCAGTAATTTTAGGTTAATTTAATTATCCTAATGAATATAACAAACTTGTTAATGATACACCATCATAAATACTGTCAATAAAAATTCCACATTTTCATTAGGATAATTGAGTTGATCTAAAACTAGTGCTCAAAGTTTATTCATATTGACCACTAAAAATGTGGGAATATCATTCCGGGACGGAGGGAGTAGAAAAAAACTGCATAAATTAAATTTTCTTGAAAAAAGTAACTATGCATGACGTACCGTTAAGCATCTCCATTTTGAGTTGGGCCATCTATAAGGATCCATGTCTCCCATGCCAGTCACTATGCCACGAAATCTGCAAGAAAAACGAACATTTCTTTAAGGAACATATTTTCAACAGCCTAAATTTTGAAAAATTCAATAAGATTATTCAATGCGATTTTACAAGACCTTCTTTCAGGAGAATCATCCATATTGAATTTCATATGGAATCTTGTGCCTGCTGATATCTGATTGGTGATGCTGTTTACGTACTTTGCATACGGCACAACAAAATCTGCATGACTAGCCCTGCATTTATCTAATTTTAGTAAAACATGTGCACAAGCTTTCCAAAATCTAAGACTGCTTAATTAGATTATTTGCAATGTTTCGGAATGACACGCGAATTGTAAATGTGGTCACAAATGGCATTCTGACAACATATATCCTCCCGAATGATGAGACTTCAAACAAACAAAACTTAACAGAAAAAGTCGGGCAACTACTTTAATTTGAATCCCTAACTCCAGGATTTTTGGGCTTTCTATCTCCTAAATTATTACTCCCTCCGTCCCATTTATATTGGCCACATTTGACTTTTTTGGTCAATAGAAGTGAACTTTGATTAAACATTGATGTCAATCTTTTCATTGTAGTGAAAATAAAAAAAATTGTTATTGGTAGATCACTAAGTGATATATCAATAACAATTTTATGAGTTTCACTGGGGTGGTTTGATTGACATTAATGTATTATCAAAGTTCAGTTTTCTTGACCAAAAAAGTTAAATGTGGCCGGTATAAAAGGGACTGAGAATGTAATAAATTATCAAACGTAAATGCATTCAAGAACCCTCTTCCATATAGTTTCTTAGAGCTTTCAAACGATCTAATTTTTATGAAAAAGAAAAAGTTCTACGCTAGTTTCAAATGTTTACAATATCTGCCAAGCGTTAAATTATGCTACTCCAATCGTCTTTAAAAAATAGATCCACTTCCCAGTTCGGGTTGTCCACCAAATTAATAGTCTCATTGGTAAAGAAAGGACATGATTGTGATCCAATATAAAGATATCATGAACAAGTAAAAGCAATGATTTTTAAAAAAATAAAAATAAAAAAAATCGACTTATACGTTTAACTTGTTATAACCAACTTGCACTAGATACAGTCTGCTAATATAAAAGGTCATTTTGTTTCAGATCTGAAAAAGGTGGAATTATCGGCCAATTAATATTTACCAATACATCACGAAAAGTGAAGTGTAAGGGTGTCACCTTGGGCTAAAGAAAACACGAAAAACAGTCTTGCTGGATATTGCATTGGCCACAAGAGAAAGAATGGATGGGTAAGAGTTCTGGTTCCCAATGACTGAATCAGGAAGACCATTTCTTGGTCGAGCAGCTCTTCTAACTCCCAGCCTCAATTCTCCGTTTTCATCCCTACAATAAAAATATAAATGATTTAGTGTTTGATGCATTGAGAGAAAAACTTCAAAAAAAAAAGGAAACTTTGTCATACCAACCTAAATATTTCATATAAAAAACTAAACGAAGCAAAATGTGAGGAAGTGACATACATATTTGTTGTTTTGTCATTCTGTTTTTTACTTAACTGTTTTCTCACGCTTAGCTTATTAGTAGGAATGGGCGAGAAACTTCCTAACTTGTCGTTACTATAAACGTTCAAGATGTTTCCCCAAACAACCCGACCAAATCATACCTACAAAGCACCTTTTTTGGCTTTGCTAACAGATCGATATACTCCCTCCATCCCGAAATGATCTTCACATTTGACTATTCAAACTCTTTAAGGATACGAACACTTGCTTCACTAGCCATGTTGTGTTTATGCACATTTAAGCCCAAATTGTAGAAATGGGAAGAACTTTTTGAAACAATGAAAAATGGCAAATGAGAAGATCATTTCTGGACAAAAGGGATTAATATTTATTTCTTAATCCCGAAATAAATAAAGAACAAGATATTGCAAGAGAATCTTGAATTCATGGAATCTATAAGGATCTACGTTCAACCCATGACTCATACATCAGAGTGGAGCTATCTTGGGATACATTTTGGTCCGACCTTTCTACTCCGAAGGGTTTAGAGAGAGAGATTTTATCTCTCAATTACGGAAACAAAATGGCATACTATATAAATATCACTTTCAGTAATACAACAGTTAAATTCTCTGAAAAAGCATGTATACCTAAGAAAGAGAACAGCATCTCCAGATACAAGATTCTTTTGGCTTACAAAGATACTCCACCCTGTAGTAAGCAAGTGTCGCCTCGGCTGGCCTGAAACGCAGTATATGATTATTTAAAATACATTATATTCCGCTCCTCATTTTCAACCGAGTAGAATTCAAATCCTTACAGGACCTTACCCCTGTAAATGTGCCTAAACTTCCATTCAACTCCATGGAGGTCCTTGGCAACTAGCTCCTGAGATGGCCTCTGCTGATTATAATCCTGAAAAGAAAAATCATAAAAAATCTCGTCTCACATTAAGTAGATTAATGTGCTACTTCTCAGTCCCAAAATGAATGACCTTTTCAATCCCAAAATGTGTCCTAATTGATTCTTAATTTTTTTTTCAAATTTTATTTAAAGTTGAAAACTAACATTATAAAAACGGATAGCAAGAATATTTATGAATTTTTACTATTAAATGTCAACATTTTTAGAGTATCCCTTAAATCGTAGAAGGTCGTTCATTTTGGTGAGGGTACAAATTAACAACAAAACTCGAACGGCCCAAAAATTAAAATCAAATTACCAGAGGTGGGAAACAGTCTTCAGCAGCTCTTCTAGGGACAGAGAATCCACCATGGGTGCTGGTATCAGAAGCAGTGAGTGTCTTGCAGAACATTTGAGGGGTTGTTTTTGTGGGTGTGACACCTCCCCCCTCCTCATCAGCCCCCATCCCATCAGGCAATTTGCTCAAATTCTTACCAAGAAACTACATTGTCACCCAAATAATCATATTATTGCATGTGTACTACGAAAATGAATAGTATTTTCAAGAATTTCTAGAACAATAGACAAACAAGAAGACAAGCCAAAATTGAATTCAAAACAACCTCCCACAAGAAGACAAAAGGTTAAAACAAGGTGAATTCTCCAATGTTATGAACAATTCAAACAAAAGATTGTGTTTTTAACTCATTAATTTAGCTCTAAGGGCAAAACTGGTCATAAATTTATCATGAGAATTATTACCTCAGGTAAAGGGAGAAGATTGAGCTGTGTGTAGACCTCATCATTTTCCTTGTTAGCCTGTTTCAAGAAATTGCACACCCACAAATCAAAATTGGGTCATGAACAAAATGACAAGATTTTTTTAAAAAAAAAAAAAATCAAGAAAATGAAAATGAAAAAAAAACTTACAAGGAGGTGAACATCAACAACTTTGCAGAAGATCTGGGGAGGGAGGGAAAAGGTGGGAATTTCAAGGGGTGAGAAAATGGAAGAGTGAGAGGCAGCTTGTTCTAAGTGACCTTGTGGGAAATAGACAACCACATTACCCTTCTTGGGGAGGGAGGTGAGGGGCCCAGCACAAGCATGCCAAAGCTCCATGTAAACTGGATTGGAAAAATGGGAAGATGAGTTAGAAGAGATTATTGATGAAGTTGATGAATGATCCCCATTACCACCACCACCACCACCACCTCCTCCACCCACAACTGCTGCATGGTTCAGATCAATTTCCATCACAACCAAGAAAATTAACACCCAATTCTTGAATTTTCAAGGAAAGTGAGGAGGGGGAAAATCAAGAATGGTTCTTGAAAATGAGGGAATTAGGGAAGTTGAAATCAAATGAAGTCAAGGGGAGGAGAAAAAGAAGAAGAAAGTCATGTTTTGGGAGGGTATGAGTAAAAGGGGTAGCAAAGAAGAAGGAGAGAAAAAAGGGGTGATGATGATGATGAAGAAGATGATGATTTTCTAACCCATTTGCAGTTTTGAGAAGAGGGAACAGCAGACATAGACAATTGCATATAGGTGGGTGTAGCACAAAAAGAAAAGGCAAAAAAAAAGCCAATTATGGGGGTAATGTCTTTTTTGGACTTGAAATTTTTCTTTACAAAATTGTGACAGAGAAAGGAGAGAGAGAGAGAGTAACATTGTTCTTCTGGGGACACATTATACTCCCACCGGCCCACTCGAAATAGGTTTTTTAATCCATTTAATTATACTTTGACCAATAATTTGAAAAAAAATAATGATGTTAATAAAAATTTAAAAACTGTTACTGTATCACGGTTACTAATAAACTCAATAACTATTTTTAGATTTTCATTAGGATAATTATTTTTCTTGAAATTATTGGTCAAAATATAATTAGATTGACCAAGAATCTTATTTCGAGTGGGACAGATGGAGTATAAGACAGTACATAATCCACACACTCCCTCACACTCACAAAGCTCTTCCCTTTAACACTAGCTAACTTTTTTCACTTCAATAACCAACCATTGGCTTAAGAATAATACTGAGCACAAAAAATTCACAAAATCTTAGGTGTAATGATTTTATTGGTGTTTTTAATTAGAGTGTGGCAGGTCATATTGATGCAACTAATAAAATATCGACACCACATCTTGTGAGCAAGATTTTATAACTTTATTTTGTGTCCCTAACATTAACATTACTCTTGGCTTAAATCTTAACCATTGTTTTACTCCCCGTCCTAAAATAAGTGTCTAAAAATATTTTAAATTTACTTGTAATCAAAGAAGTATGATAGATTAACGATTGGAGTAACTATCATGTGATTTTAAGGCCACAAGTTCGAGTCGTGAAAAACGATTGGAGTTGTTACTATGTGAGTATGCGAGATACGGTAGCATTAATTGTTTTGCAAAATCAGACCTATTCTCTCCCCTAAATATATAGTTAATCATCTATTAGAAACAATATACTCCTTCCGCAATATACTCCTTCCGTCCCAGACTAAGGTTTTTACTTTCTTTTTTGGTTTATCTCAGACTAAGGTTCTTAGTGTTGGGATTTTGGCTCAAATTCTAATCAAAATTGGATTGTGAAAATCATGCGTAGGAATTTATTTCCTAATTGGACAAGAAGTGAGAAGATTGTTTCCTATTGCAAGTAGGAGAGGAATTTGTGAGTCCTTATGGGTGTAGGACAAGGATTCTTTATTGTACTAGGAAAGAGTTTTATTTGAAGCCTTTATAAAGGGTGTGAGGGCTATTTATTTTTGTGTGTGCCTTGGTGGTGCCAAGAGGGGCTTCCCTTAGGGGAGAGTGTGAGGAAGAGGGGATTAGTGGGTGTGCCTCCCCTATACAAATAGGCTTCACCAATATGGGTTTTTTTGGAGAGTTCTTTGTGTGTGTATTTTCAAGAATGTTGAGAATGAGAGATACCTCCATTCTTTTAATACCAATTTGAGAGAGTAGTGAGTCTTTGCGAGTTTATTGAAGAAAACTCGTCATCTTGTAATTCCATGATATTATAGTGAAAAGTTGATCGGTGTGGACGTAGCCCATTGATGTTGGGGTGAACCACGTTAAATCTTGTGTCTTGTTCTTGTTTTGTGTGCGTGGGTATTTTGTTATCTCTTGTTACGATTTCTCTTGTTGGTGAGCGATCCCACCACTTAGTTGCTTTATTACCTAAAATGGACAATGGGACTCACTTGTCATTCTCACAACAAAAACTTTTTACCCACTTTCTCTCTCTTACTTTCTCCTACTTCACTTTTCATACTTACAACATTTACTTTTTCTTAATCTCCGTGTAAAATCAAACTAAGAACCTTAGTCCGGAACGGAGGGAGTATATATATATACAGCTAATTATATAATTATGAACAAGATTATTTCATAAGTCTTAACAAAGTATTTTAAAGCAAAATGTAACTTCTATAATCCAACTAATACACCTAAACATGAATCACAAATAAGGGTGATCCCTCCACTCAAAGTTTTTTTTTTTTTTTTTTTTTTTTAAGTTCTGATTTATTTTCATTGAATGCCAACAACACATACTAACTTTCTAATAAAAACAATTAAATCATGTCAATAAAAGCAACACACACCATTATAGCTTGTGACATTATCACTGAGAGACTTCATTATCTTATCTACAGGACCCCAGAAAAAGAAAAAAGAAATGGCCAAAATCTATAAACACTTTCACAGGATTATTTATTTATTTAAATTAACATCTTTTTCCCATTGAATAATGATGACAATAATCTTTACAGTTATTTTGGGTTCAGTTGTAAAAGCATGACAAATTTCAGCAGCAGACAAAGGCAACAGAGGCTCATTAAAGTTAAAAACAATGCCTCTGTTTAAAGACTCTTTAAGTAGTATGTGTATTTAAAAAATATCTTAAAAGCTGGCGAGTACTCTTTAGATACATAAACCACTATTTGTAGTATATTTTGCCAAAAAAATAATAATACTAGAGACACAAAAAAGTCACAAAATTTTGCTTACAAAATTTTAGGTGTAGTGATTTTATTGGTATTTTTAATTAGAGTGTGGCGGGTCCATTATCGATGCAACAAATAAAATATCACCACCTCATTTTATGAGCAATATTTTGTGACCATATTTTGTACCCCTAGCATTGCTTAAAAAAAAAAAAAAAAAAAAAAAAAACTTGTGACATAGCTTGTCTCAAAACCCATTTGGCCCACCATAAAGCAAAATCTTGGGAAAAACGCGTTTTTCCAAACGCTTAGAAAAAACGTGTTTTAAAAAAAAACGTGGTGGCATTTTTGTAAATAATCAGAACTTCTCAACGGTTCTGGATATCGATATACAGGCTTCTGGATATGAGATTTATAGCCAGAACCTTTGAAAGTGATAGACAGATGGGTCCTGGATATCAATATAAAGCCTTCTGGATATGAGATTGATACCCAGAACCTTTGAAAGTGATAGCCAGAAAGGGTTCTCTGGTTCTGGATATCAATATAAAGCCTTCTGGATATGAGATTGATAGCCAGAACCTTTGAAAGTGATAGCCAGAAGGGTCCTGGATGTTAGTATAAAGCCTTCTGGATATCAATATAAAGTCTTCTGGAGGTTTTGAAAAACACGTTTTTCATAACCATTAGGAAAAACGCGTTTTACAGGAGACCAACCCTAAAAAAAAGGGTTGGGCTCTTCTGAGACCGCCGTATGTTGTGCAACGGCTTACATTCAAGCCGAACTGATTCGCCAAGCTAATTATTTATTAATATATATATTTTTTGCCCCTCAACTTTTTTTTCCGCAATTTTTTACTCGCCAACAAAAATAACACTTTTTATAAGGGAATGTAACACTTTTTTTTTCAAATGTAATTTTTATTTTTTTTTTTTCAAAAATGTAACACAATTTTGCTGAAATAGATTAAAAATAAAATAAGATTGACAACAAAAACTAATGTTACATTTTATAATAAATGAATGTAACCTTTTTTTTCTCAATTGTAACAGTTTCTATTCTTACATGTAACCTTATATCTGAAATGCAACCGATTATACACATGAATTCTTACTCTTTTTTAAAGCAAAAAAGTAACATTACTAAATAAAAATGTTCATTCATCTATATAGAAAATTTTATTCATATATGCACTTTGTTACACTTTAATTATTATTTTTTCTAACCATAAAAACTATCAAACTATTTATATATATTTTTTGCAAAACTGCTGTTACATTTGATAGTAAAAAGTGTTACTTTTTTAAGATGAAACTGTTACTTTTATCAGAAAAGAGTGTTACATCTTAGGAGACTAGCAGCTCAATTTTTTTGTGTGTTAAAAACTATGTTTAAAAAAAAAAAAAAAAAAAAAAAATCAAACCATATCATGACCTATCTAGTTTGATTCGTCTCGTCTAAACGAACATAACTGTATTTTTTTACCCGCGACACGTGTCGCATGCTGTAGGCGCACTTGAGGACTGAGCAGGAGCTGATGTAGGCGGAGCGGGCGGGTCGGCGATGGATAGGCTGGTTCGACCTATGGAGGGACCATCTCACCTCACATGAGTTTTGTTCTAAAAAAAAATGAAATATAGTGTGTTTTTCTTAATTGATCCTAAAATAAAGATCGCAAAATCTTGGGAAAAACGCGTTTTTCCTAACTCTCAGAAAAAAACGCGGTAACATTTTTGTAAATAATCGGAACTTCTCAACGGTTCTGGATATAATTATAAAACCTTCTGGATATAAGATTGATAGCCAGAACCTTTGAAAGTGATAGCCAGAAGGGTCATTTTTGTAAATAATCGAAACTTCTCAACGGTTCTGGATATCAATATATAGGCTTCTGGATATGAGATTGATAGCCAGAACCTTTGAAAGTGATAGCCATAAGGGTCCTGGATATCAATATAAAGCCTTCTGGATATCAATATAAAGCCTTCTGGGTATTAATATAAAGCCTTCTGGGTATGAGATTGATAGCCAGAACCTTTGAAAGTGAAAGCCAGAAGGTTTTTCTGATTTTTTTTTTAGAGTAACAGAAGTGTTAATAAATAGCCAATGACAATGTTTAGGATGACCAATTGCTGTGTTACGAAGGTCCAGTGAGTGTGTTGAGAACCGCCAGATGATTTTGAAAAACACGTTTTTCCTAACCACTAGGAAAAACGCATTTTACATGAGACCAACTCAATAAAGATTGAGTTTATAATAAGATTTTTAGTGCAAATATATAATATAAAAATAAGTAATTTTTTTTAACTGAAATGTACCAAGTATTTATTTGGTATAGACACATTTTGTACATTATGATTTTGGGTACTTATTTCAAGAGTGGAATTAGGTGTTCTTTCGAAGTCGAGTTTACTATAACTAGTGGGTAATCCGTGCTCTGTACGGAAAAAGTAATTTACCAATTTTAGTATATTTGATTTCTTTTATATTTTTATTTAATAGTACTAGTTAATCTTAAATCATAATAATTGTATAATTTTTAACTATAATAATTATTATTAATAGTAAATATAATTTTAAAAATAAATAGTTAAATATTAATAGTTAGCTATTTATAGTAAAATATAATAGTTAACTACAATAGTTTACTATAATAGTAACTACAATAGTTAATTATAATAGTAACTACAATAGTTAACTATTATAGTAACTATTACTATTATAAGTATAAGTTAACTATTATAGTTAACTATTATAGTAATTATTACTATTATAAGTATAAGTTAACTATAATATTAACTATTATAGTTAACTATTATAGTAACTATTACTATTATAAGTAATAGTTAATTATTATAGTAATTATTAATATTATAAGTAATAGTTAACTATTGTAGTAATTATTTCTATTATAAATATTATTTATTATAATAGTTAACTATAATAGTTACCCTATATAGTAACTAATACTATTATCTAATACTATTAGCTAATAGGAAAAAAAAATGAAATGTCACTTATTTATTAGGGTGGAATTGATGTGGCATCACCAAATGCTTTCTTTCCCTATGACTTGTCCACATGGCAACACCATGGCTCTCTTCACCAACTATATATATATATATATATATATATATATATATATATATATATATATATAAGATTTGTTGTCTTTTCTCTATATTTAAATATATTGGTCCATTTTTTTTACTGTTGAAAAAAAAAAGATTATTTCAAATAGTTCGTCTCTGTATCATAAATGTCAGTTTTAATGTTACAAAATATCAGTCATTTATGCTGAGACTCATTAAAACTGACACTCATAAATATTCAGATTATTAGCATTTTTAATAAGTGCCAATGTGTATTAAATAATACCATTGTGTATTAAATAATACCAATATATGTAAAAAGTGTAAACGTGTGTGTTAAAAAGAGTCCGTGTGTGACTAAAAAAGTAGTAGTAATAATGTAAAACGAGTACAACTGGTACTGTTATAGAGTTTTCAGTGTGTGTGTTAAAGAGTGTCAATGATATTGTTAAAGAGTGTCAGTTGTAATGCTAATGAGTCTCGGCGTGTTCAATAAGTTCCGATTGTTCGCAAAAATGTTACCACGTCTTTTTACAAGAAGTTTCGGTTGATTTCAAAAATTTCCCCACATTTTAAAAACATGTTTTTTCCTTGATCTCTTTTAACAATCGTATTTTCTCCAGATTCTTACCTAGCTATATGATCCCTCTATTTTTCTCATTGACAAAAAATTATGTGAGAACACCATGACCCGTCTCAAGTAGAGACGGGTCATGTATCCGGGTTATTGGTGTATTTTTGACCCATGACCCGCAGGCAAAAAAAAAACTTTTATATTTTTATTTTGTTGTTTTTTCGGTTTGCTAAAAGTAATAGTTACTATAACTAAATGTTACAAACGTGTTATTTATATGTAACAATTTGTATACATAAAAGTAATACATATATACAGAAAAGTACAAGTGTTTTTTTATGTTTTCCTCATTTACCAAAAGTATTACTTATTATAACTAAAATGTAACGAACATGTTACTTATATGTAACATTATTTATACATAATTATAACACATATGTATATAAAATTAGTAATTCAACCTTTTACATTTTAGAACTAAAAACACTTGTGTTAGTAACATAGTAAAAATAAAAAAGTAACAATTTTTATAAATGAATGTTACATTTTACTTGTATAATAACATTGTAAAACAATTATGTTTATCTGCATAATAGTATATCCATATGTTTTCAAATAATAAGTTACAATGAGTTCAATTTATCATGATACATGTAAAAGTATTACATTATCTTTCGTATACTAAAGTGTTACATTTACTTGTACAAATAATTACATTCGTGTATATAAGTTGTTATTTTTCAAATGTTAATTTCTTTCAAAAAATAAAATCAAAATACTCAAAAAAAATCTGCAGAAACACTATTTGAGACGAATGAGGTTAATCCCATACCCATTCCTAAAAGTGACATCCCGAGATGAATGAGGTTAAGCTTATGGCTTTTAATGATTCGTTGGAAGAATCACCTATGTGAGAGAAAAGTGGGGCCGCTTCGAGGAGAATTGTGTGAGGCTCAATTCTCCTCTCACAGAACCAGGCATTGTGTTTCAGGGACACAAATGGACACATCTATGAGAATTTAATTGTGTTAGGGAGATACATGTGTAGAGTATATGATTGGCTACACAAAAAGCTGAACAGTTCAAGGACATCGTGTCTACTGATTAGCAAGTAGAATAAGTATACTTCTACAAAGGAAGGTTCAAAGGGCAACCCCTTCCTATCCTATGCAGGTTTTCAACTGTTGGACTTCCTCATCATTTCCTTCATGTGGGGGATTTGTTGGAAAACTGTGTATTTTGTGAAGGAAATATGATTTATTTCCGTGATAAATATTTTGTCAAATGACAAAATTAATTGTGGGTTTGTGTTTAGCTCCATAAGAACATTGAGATAATGTATTTATTTGTCCAATTTTATGTTTGGATGAATAAGACTTTAAGGCTTGAAGTTGGGAAAATGATTCATCCCATTTGAACTAGAATGTCAAGTGACTAACTCATCTCATTTGAACTAGTATGTCAAGTTACTAGCCTTATCTCCAAAATTAATAAAGGACTTATGGATTGAGTTTATCCTTTGATTATTTTGAGAAATTGAATGGTCCCTGGTTGGATTATAAAAGGAGCAACAACCATTTGTGATGATACACAGAAGTAACACAACAGATACACAAAAAGTGTTCCAACAATATCCACATTCATCCTTTTGTTGTATTTTTGATCATCTATTCCTTTGGCCTCTTGTATTGCATTTGGTGGTGATACTGTCCAGGCACAAGACAATTCGCCGGAGTCTCAAGGTGCTGGGAATCATCTGGCTCGTGCGAGTTATCCTGGGAGACTAGCGTCCACTCAACAATCTCTAGCACCATTGGTGAGGGGAAAAATAAGTCTTAATGACAGTGTGTTTAACACATGGCTCGGCACAAAGCGAAGCTATTATCGGTTTCAGTTTGCTATTCTCAATTTCTGTTTTAATTTAATTTTTAGTTTTAATTCTATTTAGTACTCCCTCCGTTCCGGGTAAGTTGCAACAATTTGCCATTTTGGGCATTCCACTTAAGTTGCAACAATTCCAAACAAGGAAACTTTTTTATTACTTTTATAATCCTCCACTCATTCTTTCTCTTCCTCCCAACCACTCATTATTCTCCATTCATTCTCTCTCTTCCTCCCAACCACTCATTATTCTCATTTCTTAATTTTTGTGCTTCCCCTTCCATGTTGCAACTTACCCGGAACGGAGGGAGTATTTTATTCTGTAATTTCGTTTATTTCCTGTAATTTCTTCCTACAAATAGTACAATAGTCGCATTTCTATGAAAACAGAAAGTTATTATTAAGTCTTCGATTATTCTTTCTTTTTTCGTTGGAGGGACATATCTTTTTTTAACACTATATCTCCCTATAAACTCATATTATATTACTTAAAAAAGAAGAATTTATTTTTAAAGGCAAAAAATCATACTCCTGACATTCTTAAATAAATGTTAATTTTTATTTAATGGACATTCCGAAACTATCTATTGTTTTGAAAATTTTATGGCAAAGAGGCATAGCTGTTTTTGCTACCACATTCAGATTTTTTGGTTTTTGCTAGTCTATAAGGAATAGTAAAAATGTTTTAATAAAATCATTTAGGTAAAAAATTTGTTAAAAAAATAAGACATCATTTTGGAATTCAATTTTTTGAAATAATACGAAAGCTGTTTTTAGGGCATCTCCAATGGTAGGTACCAAAACTAAATTTTGGTACCTACCAAAGGAGTTAACAACTCCAATGCACAAAACTTAAGGTACCAAATTTAGAGAAAGAGTTAAGGAAGGTACCAAATTTGGTACCTTCCTTAACTCTTTTTCTTTTTCTTTTCATTTTCCTTTTTCTTTTGTTTTTCATTCTTAAACAATTTACAATCCATGATCATATATCTCATTTAATATTTTTTTTTCATTCTTCAACAGTTTAGATAGCGAATGAAAATATGCTACGTATCAAAATAAATTATTTCTTTTTCATTTAAATTAAATAGTTTCTTTAATTATTATTTAAAATTGTTCATATTTAATTATTTAAATTATTTAATTAAAAAATAAATGTAAAATAATTAGCAATATAAAAATCAAAATTTGATTTTGATACCTACCAATGGAGTTGTAAGTACTTTTTACATATGTATCAAAATTTGATTTTGGTACCTACCATTGGAGATAAAAATTTGGTACCTTATGAATAGTGTTCAAAGGTATCAAAATTTGATTTTGATACATTTGCTTAACTCTCCCCATTGGAGATGCCCTTAGGAGTTATCCATCAGTCTATAAGTTAGAATTGTCATCATATTATTTAGTCATTCCATCAATCAAAAATCTCTGTCGAACATGTTGTAGAACCGAAAAGTTTAACTAAACTGACAATTTCAGAGGCCTAAAAATCCAACTTATTATAGTGATAACTAATTTTCTGTTAGACTTATTATTTTAACTACAATAAAATTCTTAGAATGGACAATCAAAAATCTCTGTCGAACATGTTGTAGAACCGAAAAGTTTAACTAAACTGACAATTCTTAGAATGGACAATCATTCTCCCTCTCAGCTCACTTGACACTTATTTTCATTTTGGTCCGTCTCAACTCACTTGACACTTCTCAAAATAGTCTACTTTTTATAATTTTATATTCACTCTACCCCACCACTCACTCCCTCTATTCATTTTCCACCACTCAATTTATTTAACCAACACTACTATTTACCCCACTCATTCTCTCTCTTCATTTTCCACCACACATTTTCTTTATTTTATTCTTTTTCTTTAGTTATTGTGCCCACCTTATTGGTGTCAAGTGAAGTGGGACGGAGGGAGTATATTAAAGTTGGTGAGGAGAGTTGTGGGTTTGACATGTGTACATGTTTAAATTTGGAGAAACCACATCAATATCATCTTAAAATGTAATGACTTTTGATGTTCTCATTCTTAGCTAATACTATTAGTTAATCATATTAGTAATTACTCCCTCCGTCTCAGCTCACTTGACACTTATTTCCATTTTGGTATGTCCCTGCTCAGTTGACACTTCCCAAAATAGCCTATTTTTTTTATAATTTTATATTCACTCTACCCCCCACTCATTCTCTATTTTCATTTTCCACAACTCAATTTATTCAACCAATACTACTATTTACCCACTCATTCGCTCTCTTCATTTTCTACCACATATTTTCTTTATTTTATTCTTTTTCATTAGTTATTGTGCCAACCTCTTGGGTGTCAAGTGAGGTGAGACTGAGGGAGTATATGAGTTAACTATTACTCCCCCGTCTCAAAATAGATGTCGGTTTGGAGTGTTTCATACATATTAAGAAATGACATTAATGCATGTAAAGAAGTCTCAAATACCCCTAAGTAATTCAACTATCTAGGTAATTAAATGGTTAGGTAAGAGATAGTTCACTATCATTATTAAGGGTATAATTGGTATAGAGCAATAAAAAAGCTTTGAAAATAGTGAAACAACAAGTATTTTGAGACAAAATTTAACTCCTAAAACGATATTTATTTTGAGACGGAGGGAGTACTATTAATAGTATAAGTTAACTATTACTATTAATAGTATTAGTTAACAATATTAGTTACAATACAAGTTAAATATTACTATTAATAGTATTAGTTAACTATAATAGTTACTATATTAGTTAACTATTACTATTAATAGTATTAGTTAACTATAAGTTACTACTCCCTCCTTCTCACTATGTTTGGCCACATTTTTATTTTGGTTTGCTCATTTTGTTTGGCCACTTATAAAACCAATGTAAATTTATACATTATTTTCCTATTATACCCTTCGTTTAGTTTAACATCTTGCAAACTAATTAATATTAGTTAGTATAAAAACAACGCACAAATTCTCATGTACATATAATTAAAGAAGGGTATACTAGGAATTATTGAAATTGAACAAGCCATTAATTGGGGTTTCTTAAACTACAAAATTTTGTCTTGTGGCCAAAGATAGTGAGACGGAGGGAGTATATTTTTTTTGAAAATTGAATTTTATATTAATTATAAAGGAAAGTTGGCTCAGGGCCTACAAAGTTCAAGTACATTTACCTAGCAAACCTAGCATTTTTATGAGCATAATTAACAGTTTCCTGTCTACCTTACAAATGCTAATGTTAGAACAGTTTTGAGCTAGGGCTTTTATATCCTGGATAAGTGGATCAAGACCCGATGGGGTGTCCTTTGATTATTTAGGAAGAAGCTTGCTTGTTGTGAATCCGTTAGAATCTCGAGATTTCTATAATCATGTTTCAGTGCCCAGTCCAGTCCTTTTAGGATTGCTAAGCATTCTGTATGTATACTCGAGCTTGATCGATGAGAGGAGCTTTTTATGGCTATTCTTCCACTTGTGTTGTCCCATAATTCCCAACCAATACCCGCCCAGGCCGCTCCTTTCTTCCATGCTCCATCCGTGATCAAGATGTGGTTGTTTCGTGGTTCTGTAAAGTGTGCCCTAACACACGTTAAAAAACCAAAAACTAATTTAATATTCTCTCTCAGTATTTAATCTAGTGGTCAATTTTTTTTGGAAACATTAACAATATTTTGCATCAGTAGATTATCTTAACGAAATAATAAATTCATATTAATAATGTTTATAATGGCGTATCAAGTATAAATTTTATTCAAAATATTTTTTTTCTTAATCTTTAATCAAAATTAACCAAGTTATCTACGAAATGTAAAATTAGCCTAACTTTTCATCAAAAGAGAATACTACATTATTTCCCAACAGTTTTAATACACAAATGACAATTTGTAGACGAGATACTACATCGATTTTAAATTAAAAATATGGCTTCGTTTGTTTTTTTTCTAATTAATTAAAGTGAACTTTGACTAAATTGATATTAATTTATTTTTTTAACAAGATTTTAAAACAATTACTTATATACTGTTTAATTATTTATTAAAGATAATCATTTAAATTTTAATAAAAACTCAATTTAAATGTATTTGTAATATTGATAATTACAAATTGAATGAAGAGGTGGTCTCTTGTGAGAACACTTAGATCCGTCTCATAGTAGAGACGGATCGACCCATGTCCCGTGTACAATATTCTCCGCGAAGCATAGGATCCCAACTCATGCTCCACTCAAAATCTTCCGCGTGGCAGCGACCCATTACCCAAAAAAAGAAGAGATTACGATCTTTTTTTAGTTTTTTTTTTTATAATTTTTTGACAGTTTTTTTCGTTTGCAAAGTAATACTTAGTATAACTAAATGTAACAACTATGTTACTTATAAGTAACATTGTTTATAAGTAAATGTAACACCTGTTTAAAAAAAAAAAAACTCATTTTACTCATCTTTCAACTGTATTAATGTTAGTACCCGATCTGAAAATGAGTTTATTAGGGTTTTCCCAAATATACAAGGATTTTATAGGAATTAGAAACCTTGCAAAGACTTGTCCCGGATTCCCAAAAATAGCTCAATGTTCTAGAAAACATTAAATATGGACATTTAGGGTTGCCTTGTATGAACAGTAAAACCCTAGCTTGAATTTCAAGTCAGCGCGCAACGATGGCCACGCGGCCACTTTCGCCGCCGCCCTCCATCTTGGCCACGCGGCCACATCCGCCCCGGATGATCTGGACCGTCAGATCTCTCCATCAGTTTCCTATTTAAAGACCTCCCTTGCCTCATAATTGGGGGATCCGAATTTAGAGCTCACAAGTGATGATTTTGCTCCCAAATCAAGTCATTCAAACCTCCAAAAACACTCTCAAGAATCCCAAGAAGATCCAAGGTTATTTCTTGCCAACAAAGGTAAGTTTTCTAACTTTTTCTTCATGTTCTTGTCATATTATTAGTTTAGATCCATAATATTCATATTCTTAATATGTTTATTCATGTGTTCTTTATAATATTCATGTTCCTAACATCTTTATTCATATTTTCTTCATGACATTCATATGTTCATAATATGTTCTTCGCATATTCATCATATTCTAGGTTAAAACCTTATTTATGCTATATTTAGGGTTGCGATCTTCATGTTAACATGTTATTTCATAGCCAATGATGATCTAGGGTTCATCAACCCAAGGATGATCTAGGAACTACTTCTAAACCCTAATCTTTAGGTAATTCCCCCCTCATTATGCATGATCCTGATTCTTCTGCCTATTCTAAATTCTTCTCGAACTACGCTGACCTGAGCTTCTCACATTGAGAGGAACGTAGGCAATCTTCGGATCCGGTCTCAAACACTAACACACTACTAACACATTCATCATGATAGAAAGACCGATCATTCGGGCAATAGGAGTGATAACGTCCAATATTCCTCTCTTGTTGTAATTTGACCCCCGAACCCATTAAACATGCTTTTTCTCAATGTTTTGGCTATAATTAAAACGGCGTGGCGACTCTCATAATTTTAATGTTACTATGAATATTCTCAAATTCAATCACACGTATTCACAATTAATAACTATGAATACGTGTAACACTAACAATAACTAAATATAATTACTTGATAAAAAAAAACTAAATATAATTATCTTAATACTGAAATGTAATATTGTTTTTGCAATTTTTTTTTAGTATTTTGATTTATTTTTTGAAAGAAAGTAACATTTGAAAATAACAACTTATATACATAAATGTAATTGTTTGCACAAGTAAACGTAACACTATAATAGACGAAATTGTAACAGATTTCTATAGATAATGTAATACTTGTACATGTATCATGATAAATTGAACTCATTCAACTTATTATTTGAAACATATGGATATACTATTATACAAGTAAAATGTAACATTCATTTATAAAAAATGTTACTTTCTTATTTTTACAATGTTATTAACACACGTGTTTTTAGGTCTAAAGTGTAAAGGGTTGAATTATTATTTTTCTATACATATGTGTTACAATTATGTATAAACACTGTTACATATAAGTAACACGTTTGTTATATTTTAGTTATAATAAGTACTCCGTATTGTTTTTGGCAAATGAAGAAAACATTAAAAAAAAAATGTTACTTTTCAATATATATCTATTACTTTTATGTATACAAACTGTTAGATATAGGTAACACGTTTGTTACATTTAGTTATAGTAACTATTACTTTCGGCAAACGGAAAAAACACCAATATAAAAACCTAATATATTTTTTTTCTCGCGGGTCATTGATCCAGGTCGAGGGTCAAAAACACACCAATAACCTGGATTCATGACCCGTCTCTACTATGAGACGAGTTTTGGTATTCTAATGCAAGTTTTTGTCCTGAATGAAAGTACTTTGTCTGTCCACTGGAATAAATGTTTTTTTTTTTTTTTGTACGGCAATACCAAAGAAGTTTGAGTAATAAAGTTAAGTTGATTTAATTATCCTAATCTTGTTATAAATATACCACTATAATTATTATTAATATAATTTATTAAATTTTAGGTTGGTTAAATTAGTTTAGCATTTTTGTTACAAAAAATCATACTAACGTAAAAAAGATATTTATTTTGAAATAAATGGAGAATATTTTAAAGGCAAGGAAATCTTATATATATACTCCATCCGTTTCACGTCACTTGAGACTTTTGGTCAACTTAAGATCGTTTTGACCAAGACTTTAAAGAAAATTTGATGATCTTGATAAAAATTTAAATTTTTTTATTGAGAGTGTTTTTATGGTGAATCATTTTATAATTTTTAAATTTCCATTAGAATCATAAAATTTTCTATAAAGTCTTGGTAAAAACGATCCTAAGTTGACCAAAAATCTCAAGTGACGTGAAACAGAGGGAGTGTATATTAAAGTTGGTGAAGAGGGATATGGTGTTGCCATGTGGACAAGTCATGGAGGAAGGATGAATTTGGTGATGCCACATCAAATCTACCCTAATAAATAAGTGAATTTTCATTTTATTTTTCTATTAGCTAATAATATCAGTTATTAAATGAGGCAACTATTATAGTTAATTATTATAATAAATAATACTTATAATAGTAATAGTTACTATAATAAGTAACTACTCCTTCCGTCCCAGAGTATATGTCCACATTTCCTTTTTAGGCTGTCCCAGAGTATATGTCTACTTCCTAAAATAGCAAAAAATCTTTACTATTCCTCCCACTCATTCTCTCTCCTACTTACTTTTATACTCACAACACCAATCAACTTACTATTCCTTCCCACTCATTCTCTCTCATATTTTACTTATATATTCACAACACTTACATCACTTCCACCATTTCTTAATCTCCGTGCAAATAGAAGGGTGGACATATACTCTGGGACAGAGGGAGTATTACTTATAATAGTAATATTTACTATTGTTGGGGTAATGCCTTTGAATTTGGGACACCGAGTTAAAGGTTAAACGACAGAGAAATCTCGTGATTCCGGGACGGAGCAGACTGGGTCCGGGCGCACTAGGTGAAAGACCCGGCCAGACCAGATGGGGTCCGGGCGCACCAAGGGTGAAGACCTGACCGGACCAAGGCAAATAGGCGAATCGAAAATCTTATGTCGGAAATTAGCTTTTGGGAATTGAAGTTGATCCGGGAGGGTAGTGTAGGGAATCCGACCGGACTAGGAAAGGTCCGACCGGACCAGTGGACACACCCGAACGGACCATAGACCAAACATCAGGAGGATTTCAGACGACTTGCAGTTTCGCAGAAGAGAAGGTTTTCAAGTCAGTTTCGTACTAGAATTCCAAGTTCCTATCAGACTTTGAGATAGACTTCACCGGTATAAATAGAGACCATTAGTTTAGATCAAAGTTAGCCGAAAGTCTCAGATAAATTATTAGAGTGCTCAGAGCGAGGTCTGTAATTCTACAGTTACACAGTCAGGAATTTTGTGATCAAAATTCGTGTAGCAGAAATAGTGTGATCTTGTAATTGTTTCTCCAGATTGATAATAATATTCTCTCCCCTCCCCGTGGACGTAGCCAAGTTGGTGAACCACGTATATCTGTGTTCTTGTGATTGTTCGCTTTTCTTATCAAGTCTTGTTATTGCTCTAACAACTATAATAATTAACAATAATAGTAACTATTACTATTATAATAGGACTCTTACTCTGGAACGTACCAAAATGGAAAGTTGGAATCTTACTTTGGGACGGATGGAGTAATAGTTAACTATTATAGTAACTATTACTTATAATAGTAATAGTTACTATTATTGTTAACTATTATAGTAACTATTACTATTATAAGTATTATTTATTATAATAGTTATCATATAAATTAACAATTATAGTTAACTATTATATCTAACTATTAATAGTTAACTATTTATTTAATAATTATATTTAACGATTAATAGTTAATTATTATGTTAAAAATTATGCAACTATTATGATTGATGATTAACTAATATTATTAAACAAAAATATAAATGGACAAAATATAAAAAAATTAGTAATTAGTAATTAGTAATTAGTTAGTTATAAAATATAAGAGTGAGAATAAAAAGGGCGGAGAGAGAGAATGTTGCGGATTAAATGGGACCGGTGTGGAGTTTGGCAGCATGTATCGTGGGTGGGCGTGTTAATAGTTACGACTCAGTGAGTCAGTCAGTCTTTTACCATGATCTCTCAAGTCTCGTCACTCTATTTCCTCTGTGCTTTCGTTACTGTTGTCCTTTCCACTTGTTATTGCTCTAACAAGTGGTATCAGAGCTCTGGTAGTTCCAGAGCTTTGGTTCGTGGTTGGAGGTTCAGGGATTCCGCTGCAGAGAAAAAGAAGATGGGTTAAGGAGCAGATTCGATCGACAAGTTCAATGGGAAGAATAGTTTTTCTCTCTGGCAGATCAAGATGAAGGCTTTGTTGATAGACAAAGATTTATGGGAACCGTTGGAGACTGCCATCAGGGATCGCAAGGATCCCAAGGGTAAGGTAGTCACCACAGAAGGTACAGCAGAACAGTCAGAGAATGACAAGATAGCAGCAGCGAAGGAGGTGGCGGCATTGAAGAAGTTAGATCAGAAGGCTCACGTCAAGATCATCAGACAGTTAGATGATGAGATCCTAACCAATGTTACAGGAACAGACTCTGGAAGCGATCTTTGGTTAAAGTTGGAAGATATGTACATGACACGTTCATTGACCAACAAGTTATACCTGAAGAAAAATCTATATGATTGTCGTATGACAGAAGGTACGCCCATAAATGATCATCTTGACAGATTTACTTCTGCATTACTTGAACTGCGTAATATAGGAGAAGTTGTTGATGACGAGGATGCAGCCTTGCAGCTTTTAGTATCTTTACCTATGTCTTATGAACATTATGTCGATTCGTGCATAAACCATAAAAATGGGATCTCTCTAGAGGAAGTAAAAACTTCTCTCAATACGAGGGAATTGCGTCGAAAGGCGAGAGGGAATGAGGTAGGTACCCAGTCATCAGGTATAGTTTCTAGTAGCAGTAATAGGGGTTCTAGTGGGAAGAAGAACAATCAAGGTAATTCTTCACACAAGAAGGGTCCGAAACCTGGGGATATCTGTAATTTCTGCAAAGAAAAGGGGCATTGGAAATTCGATTGTCCCAAAAAGAAGCAAGGCAAGGAACCAGTCATAGCAGGGCCATGATGGCCAGAGATAGCAGTTCAGAAGAGGATTATGCTCTAGTAACATCAAAATCAGCATGCGCATTTGATGCGTGGATTCTTGATTTAGGAGCGTCTTACCATATTAGTCCTAGGAGAGAATGGTTTACTGATTACATGCGAATGGATGGCGGTGATATAAGCACGGCCAACAATACAGTCTGCAGGGTTGTCAGTATTGGTTCAATCAAGGTCAGGACTCATGATGGTAGGGTTGTCACTTTGAACGAGGTTGGACACATTCTGCTTATGACGAAGAATCTGATTTCTCTTAGTCAGTTAGACAGCAAAGGGTTCAGTTTCAAAGGTAAAGGTGGAGCAGTTAGTGTATGTAACGGTTCAGAAGTAATGCTGAAAGGCCTTAAGCGAGGCTCCTTGTATTTCCTCCAAGGAAAGACGCTTGCAGAGTCGACTATGGCTGCATCAGAAGAGGTGAATGAGGGAGATATATCTAAGCTGTGGCACATCAGGCTCGGTCACATGAGCACTCGAGAGATGCATGAGTTGACTAACAGAGATATTCTTTATGGCCATAAGATCAAGGATCTTAAAGGCGTTCTAGACTACATCCATTCAGAGTATTGGGGACCTTCACGTCAGGGATTTCTAAGGGGGCATAGATATTTCTTGTTTATGGTTGATGATTATTCAAGGAGGACTTGGGTGGTTATCATGAAGCACGAGAATGGGGCTCTAAGGAATTTCAAGGACTGGAAGACAGTAGTGGAGAACCAGACAAAGAAGAAGATCAAGAAACTCCAAACAGATAATGGTTTGGAGTTCTGCAGTACTGAGTTCGATTCGTTTTGCAGACAGGTGGAGATTTCTAGACATCTCACCAGTAGAGGCACGCCACAGAAGAATGGTGTAGCAGAACGGATGAATCAGACATTGCTTGTGGAAGCGTTGTGCATGCTCTCCAATGCAGAGTTGTCTAAACGTTTCTGGGCAGAAACCCTTAGTACAACATGTTACTTGATTAATCATGGACTTCACACCGGAATTGGCCTCAAAGTTCCCTATGAGGTATGTACTGGTAAATCCACGATTGTTTCAAGTGTTAGCGGTGTTGATAAACAGGTGGAGCAACAAGATACTGATGAGTTAGTTGTCCCACAGTCAGATGTTGAAAAACAGGTGGGGCAACAAGATACTGAAGAGTTAGTTGTCCCACAGTCAGATGTTAATCAGGATCCACCAACAGAGACAAAGAATGAAGCACCAGAAAGTTTAAGTTCAGTTCCTGAATAACATGGGTTAGCACAAGGAAGGTCTAGAAGAGCTAATTTCGGGAAGCCTCTGGAGAGGTATGGATTTGAAGACTTGGTGTCTTATGCACTGCTGGTTGCTGAGGAAGTGGAGCCCGTTCTTACGGAACCTTCTACTTTCAATAAAGCAGATACATGTTCAGAGTCATCTCAGTGGTATGCGGCTATGGGTGTTGAGATGGAATCTCTTCACAGGAATCAGACTTGGGAGTTGACCATAAGGCCAGAAGGCAGTAAGATTGTGACTTGCAAGTGGATCTTCAAGAAAAAGGAAGGGATGACACCGGCAGAAGGGGTAAAGTATAAAGCTCGTGTTGTTGCAAGGGGTTTCACACAGAGAGAGGAGGTGGAATACAATGGGATCTTCTCAACAGTGGTCACACACACTTCGATCAGAGTGTTGCTAGCAATAGAGGGAGAGATATACATGACAGAGTCGGAAGGATTCCAAGTTCCTGGTAAGGAAGATCAAGTTTGTAGGATGAAGCAATCGCCTAGGCAGTGGTATAAGCGATTTGACAGTTATATGATAGCAGCAGTCAAGAAGTCAGAGATTCAGAAGCTGAAAGGCTTATTGGTCGCAGAGATGAAGGGTTTGGGTAACGCGAAGAGAATTCTGGGTATGGAGATCTATAGAGACAGATCCAAACGAAAACTATTCTTATCCCAGAAAAGATACATCAAAAAAGTTTTAGAGAGATTTGGTAGGTCAACATCTAAGGCTATAGACACTCCGGGTGCAGTGAATGCACAGACAGTCGCGTTTGGGCCCAAATCAGTTGAGGAGAAAGAGTATATGGCTCGAGTACCCTATGCTAGTGCAGATGGTAGTTTGATGTATTCTACAGTGCGCACTAGCGACGTCAGTCTCGTCTATGGAGATGTGACAGAATGTGCAGTCGAAGGTTTCTCAGATTCAGGGGATGTTGATACAAGAAGATCGATGACCAGATATGTGTTCACGCTTGGTGGGTCAGTTGTCAGTTGGAAGGCTACATTGCAGGCGACAGTGACGTTGTCTACAACAGAAGCAGAATACGTGGCATTGACAGAGTCCGCTGAGGAAGAAATATGGTTGGAGGGATTGATCAGCAATCTTGGGATACATCAGGATCAGGCTATTATTTATTGCGATAGTTTGAGCGCGATTTGTTTGGCTAAGGATCAAGAGAGGACCAAGCACATTGGTGTCAGATATCATTTCCTAAGGGATGAGAAACGGGTAAAGGTGAAGGTAGGGACGGAGGATAACCCTGCAGACATGTTCACAAAACACGTGACGGGAAGCAAGTTCCAACATTGTTTGGACTTGCAGAATGTTCGCAGCTATTAGATAGCAGAAGAGGCGAGGGGGGAGAAAATGTTTGTTGTCATGGAGATTCAAAGTCAAGGTGGAGATTGTTGGGTTAATGCCTTTGAATTTGGGACGCCGAGTTAAAGGGTTAAACGACAGAGAAATCTCGTGATTTCGGACGGAGCAGATTGGGTCCGGGCGCACCAGGTGAAAGACCCGGCCGGACCAGATGGGGTCCGGGCGCACCAAGGGTGAAGACCTGACCGGACCAAGGCAAATCGGAAATCTTACGTCGGAAATTAGCTTTTGGAAATTGAAGTTGATCCGGGCGGGTAGTGTAGGGAATCCGACCGGACTAGGAAAGGTCCGACCGGACCAGTGGACACACCCGGGCGGACCATAGACCAAACAGCAGCAGGATTTCAAACGACGTGCAGTTTCGCAGAAGGGAAGGTTTTCAAGTCAGTTTCGTACTAGAATTCCAAGTTCCTATCAGACTTTGAGATAGACTTCACCAGTATAAATAGAGGCCATTAGTTTAGATCAAAGTTAGCCGAAAGTCTCAGATAAATTATTAGAGTGCTCAGAGCGAGGTCTGTAATTCTACAGTTACACAGTCCAGAATATTGTGATCAAAATTCGTGTAGCAGAAATAGTGTGATCTTGTAATTGTTTCTCCAGATTGATAATAATATTCTCTCCCCTCCCCGTGGACGTAGCCAAGTTGGTGAACCACGTATATCTGTGTTCTTGTGATTGTTCGCTTTTCTTATCAAGTCTTGTTATTGCTCTAACAACTATAATAATTAACAATAATAGTAACTATTACTATTATAATAGTACTCCCCCCGTCTCAGAGTAAGAGTCCTACCCCTCATTTGCACGCTTATTAATAAATATTGGAAGTGATGTAAATGTTGTGAGTGTAAAAGTAAAGTAGGAGAGAAAATGAGTGGGAGGGAATAGTGAATTAATTGGTGTTGTGAGTATAAAAGTAAACTAGGAGAGAGAATGAATGGGGTGAATAGTAAAGATTCTTTGCCATTTTAGGAATAGGACTCTTACTCTGGAACGTACCAAAATGGAAAATAGGACTCTTACTCTGGAACGGAGGGAGTAATAGTTAACTATTATAGTAACTATTACTTATAATAGTAATAGTTACTATTATTGTTAACTATTATAGTAACTATTACTATTATAATTATTATTTATTATAATAGTTATCATATAAATTAACTATTATATTTAACTATTATATCTAACTATTATTAATAGTTAACTATTTATTTAATAATTATATTTAATGATTAATAGTTAATTATTATGTTAAAAATTAGGAAAAACTGCAAATATAGTACCTGAACTATTGGGGTTATTTTGGATTTGGTACCTGGACTCTCATTTTTTGCACCCGTCATACCCAAACTCTAATTTTACCGTATTCATCATACCTACCACTAACGACTTCCATTTTTCTCAGTTAACTACATCATGTGACCACCACGTGATCAATTTTGCAGGGGTAAAATAGGAAACCTACCCTTTATCCTTCATCACCAACCTAGAAAGAAAACCTCCGACTCAATCATCCCAAAATCGGACAAGAAAAATGAAATTCCCGCTTCGTTAACCGTTGGATCGGCTTCAAACTTCTGGGGCATGTTCGCATCACTTAGGCGTACATTCTGACCGTTGGGATCGGAAAAATAGTCACCGGTGCACGAGATATGGTCGCCGGAAAATTTCTGGCGAAAAATCCCCCAAAAATCGCCTTCTCTCTCCAGAAATTTTCCGGCGACCATATCTCCTGCATCGGTGACTATTTTTCCGATCCCAACGGTTAGAATGTACGCCTAAGTGATACGAACATACCCCAGAAGTTTGAAGACGATCCAACGGTTAACGAAGCAGGAATTTCATTTTTTCTTGTCCGATTTTGGGAGGATTTCTTTCTGGATTTTTCGCCAGAAATTTTCCGGCGACCATATCTCCTGAACCGGTGACTAATTTTCCGATCCCAACGGTCATAATGTACGCCTTAGTGATGCGAACATACCCCAGAAGTTTGAAGGCGATCCAACGGTTAACGAAACGGGAATTTCATTTTTTCTTGTCCGACTTTGGGAGGATTGAGTCGGAGGATTTCTTTCTGGGTTGGTGATGAAGGATAAAGGGTAGGTTTCCTATTTTACCCTTGCAAAATTGATCACGTGGTGGTCACAAGATGGAGTTAACTGAGAAAAATGAAAGTCGTTAGTGGTAGGTATGATGAATACGGTAAAATTAGAGTTTGGGTATGACAGATGCAAAAAATGAGAGTCCAGGTACCAAATCCAAAATAACCCCAATAGTTCAGGTACTATATTTGCAGTTTTTCCTAAAAATTATGCAACTATTATGATTGATGATTAACTAATATTATTTAACAAAAATATAAACGGACAAAATATAATTAGTAATTAGTAATTAGTAATTAGTAATTAGTAATTAGTTAGTTATAAAATATAAGACCATCTACAATGGCAAAAAAAATGGGTGTTGAATACCCATTCACAAAAGAAATTTGTGTGAATTGCTCCAATGGTTGTTGAATTGGGTTTGTGTGAATTGTTTTGTTGAATAGATTCAACAAGTGAATGGGAAGGGTGGGACCGGATTGGACACGCGGCGGCCACACACTGGGCCGCGTGCACACCACGCGGAGACAAGGCATGTGTGTGCAGCGGCGAGCCTTTTTTTTTTTTTTTTCTGGCCTGGACATGTATCACCTTCTGATTGGCTGACGAGTTATTTTTTTTATCCCAATTATTTGAGCTCAATTATTTCACAGAAATATTTTTTTTTACACCAAAATACCTATTTTTTTTCCTCTTTAAATTGACATAAGTTTCATTGTATTCCGACAAAAAAAAACCATCTTTTTTCTTGAAATGGATCCCAATAATAACTATTTCAACACTAATCATAAAAATAAAAAATAAATTTTAAGTGATGGGGTATAGAATGATGAGTGAGAAAAGTGTTGAATGGGGGATTAACAAACTATTGTAGGGTGTTTTGTTGAATGAGTGTTGAAGGATTAGTAATTAGTAATTAGTTAGTTATAAAATACTCCCTCCGTCCCACCAAAAATTGCAAAACTTACCAAAATGGGCGTCCCATAGAAATTGCACATTCCATAAATGGAAAGTTTTTAATACTTTTTAATTAGTGGGTCCCACTTCCCATACTCACATCCACTGACCCACTAACTATTCTCTACCCCACTTTCTCTCTCCCACTCAACTATCAACACTCACAACACATCACTTTTTTCACTTTTTCCCTTAATTCTTGTGCCATAATTTTTTTTTGAAGTTTCCGGCGGGTCGGAGGGAGTATAAGAGTGAGAATAAAAAGCGCGGAGAGAGAGAGAGTGTTGCGGATTAAATGGGACCGATGTGGAGTTTGGCAGCATGTATCGTGGGCGGGCGTGTTAATAGTTACGAGTCAGTGAGTCAGTCAGTCTTTTACCATTGATCTCTCAAGTCTCGTCACTCTGTTTCCTCTGCGCTTTCGTTACTGTCGTCCTTTCCATCCCCATTCTCATTCTTTCCTTGTGCACTACACCCTCTCCTCCTAATCATGAGTTAAAATAATACTCCCTCTGTCCTTAAATGAGTGTCCATTTTCAAAAAATCTTTGTCCCAAAATGAGTGTCTTTTTTGAACATAACTTTGTTCCTAAATGTTTTTTTTCGAAAAATTTTTCATCGGTTTCTTTTTACGTGCAAAACTAAATGTTTGGAAAGGAGATTACAAGATTATATATGAATCTTTGCTGGAGGTCATGGGTTCGATCCCCCCAGAAGTTAGAGGGAAGGCTTTCTCTCCTTAGGATTTATCTCCTAGGCGCTTCTGAGCGTGCATGTGTGTGTGGGTGTGTGAGTTGAATAAAAAAAAAAAGGGTTTTTAAAAAAAAAAAGTTGAAATTTTCAATGTCCCTTAAAATGAAATTTGGACACTCATTTAGGGACAGAGGTAGTACTGTATTTTTTTGGGACTCAAAATAATTATCGTTTTTTTTAATAATTATAAAATTTAATATTGATACATCATTTTAAATACTATCAACAATAATTTTTAATTTTTCAGTTAATCTAAAATTATTGTTCGAAATTACTTCGTCCTAACATACGAAAAAGTGCGATATTTATTTTTGGACGGATGAAGTAATACGAAGTAATATTCTTCCCAATAAATCACCCTCATTTAAAATTCCTTTGAGTAACAATTTAAGTTAATATACTTTTTAAAATTAATTTATATTGATCACTTTTTAATTTCGATTTTTTCACTTTTTAATATAAATTAGTGATAAATATTACTTTATATGTTTAGACTAAGTCTTATGAAAAAAAAAGTGTTTTTTCAAGCGCTTAAGAAAAAGAGTTTTTGAAAAGCGTTCATTTGCATAGTACGTAGTAAATGTCATTGTATTGTTACAGATTGCCAACCATTTTTAATGGTATTTATAAACATTTAAACTGACATTTATATTAGTGTCAGTAATAGTGTTTAATAATATCAGTCATTTATACTGACATTATAAATATTGAAATAAAAAGCTTTTAATAAGTGTCAGTGATAGTAAAAAATGTTTGTGCGTGTGTTAAATAGTAACACTGCGTGTGTTAAAGAATTCCAGTGGTGTGTTAATAGTTCGACATGTTTAATAACTTCCAATTATTTATAAAAATTTAACTGCACTCTTTTAAAGCAAACGACAATTATTTACAAACACACCACCATCTGTTTTAAAACAAATGTCAGTTATATATAATAAAAAAATGTCGATTCGCATTTTAAAAACATGTATTTTTTTTTACATATTTTAGGATAAACACGTATTTTACTTGATTCCACGTATGTTTAACTAAGATTCAAATATTTACAATCTTTTAGTTTTACATAAGATAACTGAAGTATGGTATATATGGATAAAAAAAGTGATAAACATTGATTATACATTCTCAAATAAGACAAAAAACTCATGTGCGGCGGACCACCCATAGGTCGACCCGTTGTGTGCGCCCAGTTGTGCCAGCCATCTCTGACGCGCGTCTTTCCAGCTCCTGCCACGTGTCTTTCTTGGAAAACAAACCTCCAATAACTTTAAAATGCAATATTTTGATATTTTGAAGTCGATTTTTTTTTCAAAAACGCCGTTGTGTCGTCTCGACGAAACAAATCAAACTAGATAGATCATGATATGGTATGAAATTATTTTTTCTTAAAACATATTTTTAACAAACAAAAAAATTGAGTTGCTCGTCGCCTGATATGTAACACGTTTTATGAAAAAAAAAAGTAACAGTGTAGTCTTGAGAAAGTAACAATTTTATAGTTAAATGTAACAGTAGTTTTGCAGAAAAAATTAAATAGTTTGATAGTTTTTTGGGTAGAGAATGTAATAACTGAAATGTAACAGAGTATGCATGTAATATAATTTGTTATATAGATGAATGTAACAGTTTTTATAGTGTAAATGTTATTTTCTTTCTTTAAAATAAAAGGTAAGAATTATGTATATAATCGGTTGCATTTCAATTGTTACTCTATCTATAAAAAAAACAATCAAACTATTTTATTTTTTATTTCTTTGCAAAACTGTTATGTTGCATTACAGGATTACAATTGTTGCATTCAACCTTTGTAATTGATAAATCAGTAAGTATTTTACCAATAAAAAAATCACATTTTTAACTAATGAATGTAACAGTTTTTGTAATAAAATGAAACAGTAGTTTTTTGCAGTAAATCTTATGTTATCCTCAATCCCTTTTGTGAAAACATATGGCTACATTTTATAATAAAAACTGTTACACTTCAGAAAAAATATTACATTTTGATAACGATACAAGTTCTTCTTGATTTACTTTCCTACTCTGTTTAGATGTTTAGTCATATTTAGTTATTATTTCCTTATAGGACTTTAGTTACTTGCCTCCCAAGTTAGTTTATCATGTATAAATACTTTACTCCAAAGATTAATAGAATTGATTCTTTCCTTTACCTAATTCTATATGGTAACCATAGCAAAATCTGAAAAGCCAAACAAACACAATTTTTTTTCTTCACTGTCGGCTGTAAACCCTAATCAGCCCCATGGCTGCCGCCGCCGATCACTCCCTACCCAATCCCGATGAACCCGACAAACCTCTAGTTGTCGTTAACCTCACTTACATCTTACAACTCACATCTACAAACTATATCCCATGGAAGATACAAATTGAAGCCACGCTACTGGGATACGCTCTCTTTCCCTACCTAGACGGCACCCTTTCTGCACCACCAAAAACAATCACCATCACCACCGAACAAAAAAATACCACCACTGAAACACCCGCTCCATAAACCACCAAAGTCATCGATAACCCAGCCTATACAACCTGGTTTCGCCAAGACAAGCTTCTTTTAAGAGGTTTGGCCGGCACCCTCTCCCCCTCCCTCGTCACCTTGATCTCTCAATGCAAAACAAGTCATGATGCTTGGACAACCCTAGCAAAAACATATGCCAATCCCACCCGTGGCCATCTCAAACAAATAAAGGACCAGCTTCGTACTATCTCGAAGGGACCTAACTCCATCACTGACTACATGCGCGAAAATAAAACTTGCACAGACCAATTACCTTCCCTTGGCCGACCACTTGATCCTGAGGATATTGTCGATCGCATCCTTGAACAAATCAACGACCCATAATATGATAGTGTCGTTCATGCCGTCCAAAACCGGGAAAATCCCATCTCTTTTGATGAACTTCATGAAAAGCTATTAAACCGAGAAAACTTCCTCTAAACACCGATTCACCACAAACCCCACTACCTTCCCTGCCTCTGTTCACTACGCCAATAAACCTCCCACCAACCGAAATAACAAACCAAACACTACCAACAACTCGGCCTTCCCTACTCAACAACCAAACCCTAGCCCAAATCCTGATGTACCTCCTCCCAGTCAGTACAAAGGCCGCTATCAGTGATGTCGCAACTTTGGCCACTTCTTAAACCAATGCCCTAGCTTACGCCAACTCTACCCTAATGCCACTTTTCCCAAACCACCCACCACCAACCCCAACACCACTCGACCACCTAACCGCAACCCTCCAGCCCCCAATCCCCGAGCCTATACCGCCACTACAAACCACAACCCGCCTCCACATTGGCTGTTTGACAGTGGCGCCACCGATCATGTTACTCATGATCTCAACAACTTAGCACTTCACTCTCCCTATGAAGGCACAGAGGAGCTCCTCATTGGTGATGGCACGGGTCTTCCCATATCTCATATTGGTTCCTAAAACTTATGGGAAATAGATTTGTAAAAAAAGATTTTTTTTAGCATTGCCGCAATGAATAAACTTGTCGATCTATTGTCATAATATTTTTCATAGTGGTTAGGAAAAACGTGTTATTCAAAATCATCTGGCGGTCCTCAACACACTCACTGGACCTTCGTAACACAGCAACTGGTCATCCTAAACATTGCCACTGGCTATCTATTAACACTTCTGTTACTCTAAAAAAATAATCAGAAAAAACCTTGTGGCTATCGCTTTCAAAGGTTCTGGCTATCAATCTCATATTCAGAAGGCTTTATATTGATATTCAGGACCCTTCTTGCTATAACTTTCAAAGATTCTGGCTATCAATCTCATATCCAGAAGCCTTTATATTGATATCCAGAACCGTTGAGAAGTTCCGATTATTTACAAAAAATGACCCTTCTGGCTATCACTTTCAAAGGTTCTGGCTATCAATCTCATATCCAGAAGGTTTTATAATTATATCCAGAACCGTTGAGAAGCTCCGATTATTTACAAAAATGTCACCGCGTTTTTTTTTAAAGCACGTTTTTCCTAGGAGTTAGGAAAAACGCGTTTTTCCCAAGATTTTGCGTTTGGAAAATGAGCAAAGTGTAAACTTTATTTTGAGATTACCAGAAGAGTAATAAAAGTGTCTCTAAAATAAAAATTCGATACTTCTTCCTTGTCGAGTAAGGTTCTAGTATTAGTTTAGTATGCATATTAAGAAAATATAAAAATTTCTGCAAATAATTTTATTGGGTTAAGAATATAATTTGCAAAAACAATATTATAATTAAAGTGGATGATAAGATAGATAAATAGTAGTATTTGTTTCTTGTAAGTATACAAGCATTAAAAGCATGGACGAAGCCACCGTTCCCCATTAATAAAACTAGGGACTAACCCGTGCTTCGCACGGGTGTTTTCTTTTGTGCGTGAATATTTATAATTATATTATATAATTATTTAATATTTTAAATAAATATAAATAAATTTAAAGATACATATAAATCTAGTTGTGATTTTTTAATAATTGTGGAAATAATTTTAATTACTATTGTATAAAATAGATATAAAGATTGGTTAACAATAATTTTATAAATTTTTAAAAATTTACTTTGGTTGTCCGATAATGATGTCAATTTTTACTCTTGATCGATTGTGAAACTAATGTTTTAATTATAGTTAACATCATAGTAATTATGAGCTTAAATAGTAAAGATAATGGTTACCTTAGTAGTACTCTCCCCGTCCCAGAGTAAGAGTCCTACCTCTCAAATGCACGAAGAATAAGAAATAGTGGAAGTGATTTAAGTGTTGTGAGTGTAAAAGTAAAGTAAGAGAGAGAATAAGTGGGAGGGAATAGTAAATTGATTGATGTTGTGAGTATAAAAGTAATGTATGAGAGAGAATCAGTGAGATGAATAGTAAAGATTATTTTCCATTTTAAGAAAGAGACTTTTACTCTAGGATGTACCAAAATAGAAAATATGACTCTTACACTAAAATGGAGGGAATAACTTTTATCGTAAATAATAAGTTAAAGTAATAGTTACTATATATAGTAACTATTACTAATAATAGTAATTATTTTCAAAAAAATAATAATAATAGTAATAGTTACAATATATTGTAACTATTCTAATTAGTTAATATTATTGTTAATAATAGTTACTTTATATAGTAACTATTACACTTAAGTCTTAACTAATATTACTAATAGTAATAATTATGCTATATAATTAACTATTACAATTAACTAATACTATTAATAGTAATAGTTATCTTATGTATAATACTACCTCTGTCCCTAAATGAGTGTCCAAGTTTTATTTTAAGGGATATCTGAAAATCTCAACTCTTTGTACAATTTGGTGGCAAAGATTCATATATAATCTTGTAATCTCCTTGCCAAACATTTAGTTTTGCACACATAAAGAGACCGGTGAAACAAATTCGAAAAAAAAAAACATTTAGGGACAAAGTTATGTTAAAAAAAAGGACACTCATTTTGGGACAAAGATTTTTTAAAAATGGACATTCATTTAGGGACAGAGGGAGTAACTTTTATATTTAATATAATAACTTTTATATTTAACTAAATACTATTAATAATAGTAGTAGTTTTCTTATATAGTTAACTAATACTATTAATAGTAATAGTTACCGTACGTACCTTTTATAGTAACTATTATACTTTACTTGTACTATTAATAGTAATAGTTATCTTATATAGTTAACTATTATAATAAACTAATACTATTAATAGTACTCCCTCCGTTCAGGACTAAGGTTCTTAATTTGACTTTACACGGAGATTAAGAAAAATTAAATGTTGTGAGTATGAAAAAGTAAGTAAGAGAAAGTATGAGATATAAAGTGGGTAGAGAGTTTTTGTTGTGAGAATAACAAGTGGGTCTCATGATCCATTTTAAGGTAATAAAGCAACTAAGAACCTTAGTCTGAGACAAACCAAAAAGGAAAGTAAGAACCTTAGTCTGGGACGGAGGGGAGTAATAGTTAACTAATATAATAGCTATTACAATTAATTAATACTAGTTTTAGCTAATAAGAGAAAAATGAAAAGTCACCTAATTAAAATGCTATGGATGATGTGGCACCACCAAAAGCAAAAGTTGCCAAAAACTTGTACACATGGCATCACCTAAAGACTCTACCTTGACTTTTAATATATATAGATTTTCTTTTACCTGTGCAATTTTTTTTTTTTAATGATTTAAGAGTTTTAGTGTAATTTATTGAATCTTGCCATTACACAAGTAGGCAAAAACTCAGGTAAGACGGTCGCACCATGTGCGACCGTTCCGCTGCTTCTCGCGTTGGTCTCCTCTGCTACAGCCAGCCGTCGGATTAAGCTTTCCCCTCTTCCCAGGATCGTGACACGTGTAATCTTAAAAAAAAAAAAAACCCCAACAACTTCAAAATATTATATTTTGAGATTTATAAGTCGGAAAAAAAATTAAAAATACCGTTGTGTTCGTCTCGACGAGACGAATAAATCTAGATAGGTCATGATATAGTTTGATTTTTTTTTTTAAAAAAAACATATTTTTTAACACACAAAAAAATAGAGCTGCTCGTCTCCTGAGATGTAACACACTTTTCAAATAAAAGTAACAGTTTTAAGTTTAAAAAGTAACAGTTTACTGTCAGATGTAACAACAGTTTTTGCAAAAAAATAAAAATAGATTGATAGTTTTTGTGGTTAGAAAAAGTAATACTTGAAGTGTAACAAAGTGTATATATGAATATAAATTTCTATATAGATTAATGTAACAACTTTATTTAGTAAATGTTACTTTTTGAAAAAAATATATATAATAAGAACTCATGTATATAATCGGTTGCATTTCAATTGTTACTTTCTCAATAAAAATTGTTACATTTCAGATATAAACAATTGAGAAGGAAAAATGTTACATTCATTTATTATAAAATGTAACATTGATTTTAGTTGTCAATCTTATGTTATTTTTGAAAAAAAAAGTATTACCTTTGAAAAAAAAAAGTATTACATTTTGAAGAAAAGTGTGTTACATTCATTTTTGTAAGAAGTGGTACATTTTTAATTCATATATATAATCGTTTTGCATTTCAATTGTTACTTTCTCGATAAAAATTGTTACATTTAAAACAAAAAGTTACTTTTTAGGAATATAAACTGTTACAAATGAGGAAAAAAAAAAAGGTTACATTCATTTATTATGAAACGTAACATTATTTTAGTTATCAATCGTATGTTACTTTTATTTTATTTCAGCAAAATTGTGGTACATTTTTGAAAAACAAAAGTGTTACATTCTTATATAAAAAGTGTTACTTCTGTTGGCGAGTAAAAAATGACGGGAAAAAAAGGTTGGGAAAAAAAAAAGAAAAAAAAAGGAATTTGGCGGGAAACGGTCGCACAACCGTCCACCCCACACAAGTAACGGTAAGCAAAACAACGTACTAGAATATATTTGGTTCCCTTTAAAAATGATTTTGCTCATTGTTGATAAAATCTAGCTCAGCCGCTAATTATAAGGAAGAAGTTATTAAAACACTTTTCATAATTTATTATGTTGAGGGGCGGACCTATGATTTAGTATAAAGGGGGCAAAATTGCATAAAGGGGCCAAAAGAAATGTTAGTGTATTTTTATTTTATATCTAAGGGGGGCAAAGTTTACTAAATTGCACTAACACCCCTAACTTTTACAAAAAATTGCACTTGTAAAATAAAAAAAAAAAAAAAATCAATCTGGGGCAGCGGCCCCCGAAAGGGACTACCTAGGTCCGTCCCTGGTTGAGGCTGGAAATTTACTATCGGGCGAAAAAGATAGTCGGAACCCCTACTTTGAGATGAAGAGGAATTTGAATTTGCTCATGCGAGTGTTTGGTTTAGCGAGTTCCAACCGACGATCCTGATTTTGCTATCTCGCCTTATTTTTTGCTCGGCAGATGAGATTTTTTAAGCTTGGTAGGTACAACAAAGTTTAAATTGATCTTAGCCACATACAAAATAAACAAGATGATGTAGTCGAATAGGGACCGTAGGTGTAGCATTGAAGCAAAAATTGCTAGAGCAGTTTTCGGTTCGACAAAGAAAGTAATTTTTTGGATTGATGAAGTAATAATCTTTCTGTCTCAAAATAAATATTGCAATTGACTTGTCAAAATTTTAATGAAATTATTTTATTTATTTATGTATTGCATACACAATAATGATATTACATTAAAACTATTTATCAATTGTGAAGTTTAACAATTATTTTAAGATGAAGTAAATAAAAATTTTGTCATTTATTTTACGAAGAGTACTACCTTAGTCTCAGTTTAAGGTTCCTAGTTTGGTTTTACATGGAGATTAAGAAAAAGTAAATGTGTGAGTATGAAAAAGTAAAGTAGGAGGGAGAAAGTGGGTATAGAGTTTTTGATGTGAGAATGACAAGTGAGTTTCAATATCCATTTTAAGTAATAAAGCGACTAAAAACCTAAGCTGAGACAGACTAAAAAAGAAAAAATAATACTCCCTCTGTCGCAGAGTGTATGTCAACTTTTACTTTTTAATCCGTCCCAGAGTATATGTCCAAGTCCAATTCCAAAAATAGAAAAGAATCTTTACTATTCCTCTCACTCATTCTTTCTCCTACTTTACTTTTATACTCACAACACCAATCAACTTACTATTCTCTCTCACTCATTTTCACTTCTACTTTAATTTTATACTCACAACACTTACATCACTTCTACCATTCCTTAATCTTCGTGTAAATGGGAAGGTTAACTTAACTCTGGGACGGAGGGAGTACTAATAAGAACTTTAAAAACTTTGACGGATGGATTATTACTATTTGACACAATAATTAATGGATAGTGCGTAGTTAAATACTTTCTCTGTCACAGAGTCCTACCTTAGTTGTATACTATGTTTATTAAGGAATAAATGGAAAATAGGTAGACATTGTAAGTGAGTGAAAGAGATAATTGTCTAAAACATTATTTATAGTGCAAATGAATAAAAAAGTAAGTTAGTGAGTGTTGATTTTTTTTTTTTTTTTATACAAGTATTAGAAAGACAAAATTGTCTAAAACACTATTTCTCAGTGGCGGATCTAGAAATTTTCTCCAGCGGGTGCACAAATTTACAATAATTTTTTAAAATTATAATTGTCTCCTACTACTACGTGTTTACAATCCAAATTTCTAATTATAATACGCAATTAAAATACAATACTTTTAATAATTATTTGTATCAAATTATAATTATCTAATATTTCAATAAATAAAAATATGGAGGAGTATGAAAAAGAAAGAAAAATCAAAATATAACCATGTTGTATATTTTTTTCATTAATCGTGATAAAGAATAGCAACCAAACATGCTTAATTTTGTCTCTTTTTTTTCTTTCTTTTTTGATGATGTCCACGCCAGAAAGAGGTTTATATTTTTTTTAAATCATGTTTAATTTATTATTAACTTATAAATTAAATTAATTAGCTAAAATTGGTAAAAAGTAGGAAATGGACTTACTACAATAGGCTCAAATTGAAGAGGAGTATGGATGTATGGGTTTATTAATAGGACCAAATTGAAGGGGGTTAAAAACATTTAAAAGTGTGGAAAATGGAAAACATGCTAGGTTTCGAACTCAACACCTCTAAGGCAAAAACTCAGTGCACTAACCACCAGCACAACATACATAATCTGTTCTTATGGGGTGTATTTAAATTATAAAAGATAAAAATACATTTTTTTTTCTTTTTAATCACAAAAATTCTGCGGGTGCACTTGCGCCCCCACCATGCACTGTAGATCCGCTCATGCTATTTTTTCCTTTCTCATTATTTGGTGTGTTTTTTTTTTTTTTTTTTGTTGAAAGATTCTCATTATTTGGTGTTGGGAAGAAATTTTTACTTTATAATGTATAAAAATAAAAAAATAAAACTTTTAGTGTGAGACGACGGGGAGAGTAAAGAATGGTAAAGACAAAATGGAGTGAATGGACGCGCAAAAAAGAGTCGAGTGGTATGGAGGTGGATAAGAAGGCCTGCGCCTTTGGCGCTGCCGGAATCTGTCCCACCACACACATTCTTTCTTGGTTCTCTCTCTCTCTTTCTTTTTGTTGTTGTGTGTAAGGTAAGGGCCGACAGAAAAGGCCCTCATGTTTATGATTAAATAACAAAACTGCCACAAATCCTTCCCCCCACTTTTTACGTTCACTGACTCACTTTACCCACCCAGCCTTTATCTTAAAGCCGAATCTAAATCCTCTGTACCACTTCGTGTGCTATTTCATGTGCCACAAGTAATCTAATGACTCACAATTATTGGGATTGGTATTATTGTAATATTATGCAAACATGTGAACGGTTGGATTACAAGTGGTACATGGAGTGGCACACAAAAGTGGTACAGGAGATCTCAAGTCCTTAAAACCTAGCTCTAGCTAAAGCCGTAAATTCGGGACAACAGAACGGGATGGGACAAAACTATAATGTGCCGCAAACTATACGGGACGGAAAAAATTTATCGCGGGACTAAAATTCTCCGTCTCATCCCAAATCATCTCGGGACGCGGGATAATGCGGGACAAATACGGGACTTCCGGCGAGCTTGTAAGTTACAAACTCACCATTATAAAGATTCCTAAAAATTGAGGAATGCAGCAACATCATACCTGGAATGATAGAGAAAACTAGTTAATGATGCTCCAATTTACAATGATACATCTAAGTTTGCACACACAAAAAAAGAAGGTTTAGTGCCAGTTAGATCTTGGCTGAGATTGATTAACACAAAAAAATGGGAAATGGAAAAGCATATCCCAAATTGCTAAGAAAAGGCGAATGGAAAAGCATATCCCAATTTGCACACACAAAAAAATGCAGCGACAATTAATCTACGTTCGGAGTAGATTAACACATTATTTTTATTTTCTCAAAATCAATTTTGGGTGAATGAGAAATCAATAGATGAAGTATGCAACTTAATAATAGAAGTTGAAGAGAATGGGAAATGGAAAAGCATATCCCAAATTGCTAAGAAAAGGGAATTCAAGGCACCATATTAATGTGAGCATCTAAAGAGGAGTCATCAATGTGTTCCCTCTTTGGGTCAACTTAGCGGCCATTGGGATAGGTTTTAGCTAGTTTAACCCAAGCTACAAATATGGTGCGAAGCACCATTCACACCTGCAAAGCCCGCAAACGGCACATTGGGTGCTTTAGAGGTGCACTTTGCATTTCGCATAGGTTGCTGGGAGATATGGAGCCGTAAACTGTTGGTATATTAATAAGCAGCAACAGATTAATGACAATTTAATCATGAGCAAATCATGCAAGAACATTAATAATTTATTAAGCCAATAGCAAACAGACCCAGCAAGAACAATAATAATAGTAGTAGAACAAACAGAAACAGAAAAGAGAGTTAGAACAACTTATCAATCAGATCGAGTCGCCTTTTGAGAAGACTGTCCTAAGAAGAATTATTGCCCCTACTGGTGCTGCTTCGGGTCCAGGCAAATTCTTTTGAGGATGAAACGATCACAGAACACGTACCAAGAACGGTTGCACAGCAGGTACGAATTCAACTTCGATCCTATCTCAGTCGCTTGAATCTCACCGCCGTTAGCACACAAACGGGAACTTTAGAACAGAATATAGAGAGGAAAAACACGAGAGAGTATTTTCGTATGTATTATTCTTAGGAGATGGATCGTTTATTTATACACGATTTAGAGCTCAGAATTCGACAAGGAGACGGACTCCTAATTCTGATCAACTCAAAGAGTTTCAGTCTTGCACAGAAAGAAACTACACAGTTACAGTCCGGTTAGGATTCTGAAGGACTTAACTGAATTTTGTTAGGGTCCAAATTGCAAATACTGAAACCTCAAATAAATTTTGTCCAAAAAGATAGGCCCCGAACCGAACCATTCGCCCAAATCGTCCTAAGCGCGGCCTGGCCGTACCGTGCCGAGCCGAGCGAGCGTGGGGAAAGGTTCAAGCCCACCTCACATGTAATTGTAACTTGAACATGAGTGTATGAAATGCCATGTAATTTATGCCACTTCAACTAGCCATCTCATTTCCACGTGGGATGACACAAAAGCCTTTTATATCACCAACAAAAGGGAAAATTTTGCCTTCCTATCCCATGTGGGATGGAAATCTACCCATTTCATCATTGGTGGAGTATTAAAGACTCATAAATGCCTAACTTTGAGGTCTAATTACTATGGATTCCACCTATAATTTGGCTTTCACCAAAACATCAATTTTCTTCATGGTATAACATAGAATGTGTATAAACATTGACTTTGGTCAAACTCAATGAGACCCACAGATGGGACTGTAGACACCCCATTTTGGACACTCATTTATAATCACACTATTTATATGTCTCGCCTTTGATTTGGGTCGAAACTCGTTAAGTTGGACATGTCTCGTTAAGTTTTTGACTGACTCCGTTAGTCAGGGGCCAAAATGAACATTAAAACTGCTACAGAAAAAAATGTGATTCCAGCACATGGATGTCTTGTACGAGACATTGATGTCTTGTACGAGACATTGATGTCTCGTACGAGGTATCCCCCCTTGACAGTCGGGACTTGGTCAGTTTCCTTATTGATCTTGACCCCTTTTCTTGGCAAACACTTAAGCAATCCGGGAAAAACCTAATGGACGATCCTAGAGTCCAAAAATACCTCTGTGGGAATCAAATCTTGGATTCCCATTACAACTTACCTTCTTGGCCAAAACCCTAGGTCTAGAACTCCTATAAATATAGAGGTTCTTGAACCGAAAAAAGGGCTGGAGAATCCAAAAACCACTCCAAATCTGATCAAAGAGGTCCCCATAATCAGTCCCTCTTCCTCACCCACGAAATTCAAGCCTCCAAAACACCATTCAAGCCAAGTTTATTGGAGATTCAAGGCTTTTAGTCAAGGCCATCCATAGGATTCTTAAAGAACGCTTAGGTTAAACTCTTTGTTTTCTATTTTCTCATCTCTTTCTTTGTCTTTGAAGTAGTGTGATTCTATTAAAGGATCAGCCTAGAGCCTCTCCAATTCATAGAGATGGCCTCGAAGCACATGATCCAACATCCCCAAATAAATAAGCAATTATTTATTTGTTTGTTTGTTTTTTACATACATTTTGCATGATTTTGAAACCATGATGATGATTTCTTAGCAAGACCAATCCTAGATTTGGTGAATTGGGTGCTCCTTGACCTTCCCAATTCATAACTTAACCCCCGAATCTAGATATCTCGGTCCGTGTTCCGACAACAACATGGTGGCGACTCTCAAACAATCAAAAAGGGTAAATCGAAGGACGAAAAAGCACCTCGAAGAAACACAAAAACCCGCGCGCAAACAGTGGCAACTCCGCTGGGGAAGATCACAGTACGTGGGTTAGACTTGCGTCGAAAGAAATCATCGTTGTTTCAAAATTCTGTATTCTGTACTATAATCTGTTCCCCGACTGAGAAGTCTCGTACGAGGGATCACTTGTCTCGTACGAGACATCTCAACTCTGCCCGGCTGGTCTGACTTTCTGGTTTGAAAAAGGATTTTCGTTTAGTTCAAACGCGTACACAGGGTTTCAGATCCGCTCTCCCCTCTGTTTCTGAGTCTTAGGATCTCCCTAACGACGAAGAAACTCCCCATATATCATAAGGCTAACCTTTGTTTTGCAGGAGTACTTTGTTGGTCCCAAAGGGGCAACAAGGGTATGAAAAAATCGCTAGAGGGGGGGGGGGGTGAATAGCGTTTTAAAATTCTTTTCAAACCCTTTTGCAATTCAATGGCAGATGCGCACAACTCTTATTTTGGCTAAGTATAGCGCGCAGTAATAGTGTGAAATGCACAGCGGAAAATTTAAAGCAGCTCTGCGCAGAGATAAAAACGCACGCGCTAAGTATGAGGCTAAAGAGTGGCGCAAAAATGATTCTAAGGCAAATGAGCAATAACAATTACAACATCAGAGTGAAGGAATCTGAAAGATCAAACAAAGTAGTTCATAAATAGTTAAGCAGGAAATATGCAGTAAGTATGATTAACACGCTATTTGGAGAGGTTCGATCGATGAAAGATCTACATCCTCTACCAAGATGGTTAGTCTTGGATTTCTAATGGAGATATTATTATATGAGAGAGTATTACAAATTACAACATTTGAGTTCAATACTAACTCAAGATCTATTATCTATGAAGAACAAATCCTAGACTAAACCGGTGTATCTCAAGAAGTAAGATCAGAATGATCAAAGCTTCAAGAGGTGTGTGTGTGACAGAAATTCTGGGCTCTATGAATATGAAAGATGAAGAGCACCAAGAATTCTGGTGATATAGGCTTTGTGATATGAGCAGGAGTTTTGAAGGTTTGAAGATCTTGAAGGCTGTTCTAAAGAATCTGGAAATACTAAGCAGCAGTCTTCAGATCTTCAAGGTTTCTCAATGAAGCATGAAACTCGAGCTCTGAAGCATAATGGCCAACAAGAGGAGCTTGATGAAAGGGCCGATGAATGGTCCGATCAAAGACTGACGAAAGGGCAGCTTGGAAATGAAGATGAGCAGGCTATTTATAGCTGAGTGCTTGAATATAGCCATTGGAGCTCTGAGCAAGGACAATGAGCTGGCACAAAGTGATTGTAACGACCCCAAAATCCGTTTTATTTATTCTAATATTTATTTTATATTTTGATAATTTTAAGTTAAAATTATGTGTGCATTTGATGTGTTGCATCATCTTATATGAATTTGCACATTTTATTTGATTATATGTGTTAATATAATTGTTAGTTATAACATTGTTTTGGAGTAAATGGGTGTAGTTAAAACTATAGGGTGTCTTATGGAAGTATAAGCATGGGGGTTTAGTTGTAAGAAGTTGAAAGTTGAAGGACCTTAGGAGAATGACTATATATATTAAAATCATTCTTTCTTTGCTTCCTTCTCTGCGCATGAACCACACCATTACATAATAACTTTCTCAAAATCCTCCATTGAAGAAGAAGAAGAAAAGCTAGGTAAAAATAATGTTTTGTTAATTTTCCCTATTTTAATTTACTACTCCTTTTTCAAATCTAATTACATATAAATGTTCAGGGTGTTGATTAGATCATATCTACCGATCAATATTATTTTTCTTGACACTTTTTTCGGAAAATAGGTAAGTTACTAATCCCCCTTTAAATGTTAAAATGGTCATAAGTATGCTTTATATGCTTTATATGTGATAAAACAATGTTTTGGTATGTTTTATTTATACTTGTAATTTTGGGACAGAGGGAGTAGTAAGAACTTGTTACATAGCTTGTTATTGTTGAGAATGCTATAGAAGTTGGTGTTAGTATTGTTCTTAGGCTGAGTTTTAGCCTTTGTGTAAGTTGTAGATGTTAAGTGTTGCAAGTATTAGAAGTTTTGGGTTGTGAAACGAAAGGAGTGAACTTTGGTTAAGTTTTGGTCTGCCAGGTGATGTGGGCGGCCGCCCAAAAATGGGTGTGCGGCCGCACATCTATCTGAAGGGTTTTCTTCTTGGAACAGAGTATTTTGGGCGGCCGCACAGCCTGTTTGGGCGACCGCCCAGTCATCTGAAAAGTTGAGAGTTTTTCAAACCAAGGGATTTAGAGGTCAATCTTGGTCTAGTTTTTGGGTAGTGTTCTAAAGTAGTTAGATGATTGTTGTGGATCACTAATGTGGTAGAAGTGGTTCTTTTGTGTACACAAGTGTTGTGAAATGTTAGTAATCGATTATGTGAGCATTGTTGAACACTTTGTAATGTGTTGGAATAGTTCATCTTCTTGATGTGTTTGGCATGGTTCCCTACATTGGAATCATTGTCCCTGATTGTTGTTTAAGCAAGTATTTCTATATGGCGCTTGCGTGTAAAGTCCAGCTGGTACTTTTGTGTGTGTTTGGGCAGTGATAGGGATTATAATGGTCTCACGAGCCAAGTACATTATAAGGCTCCTATCATTGGTTTCCCATTTTTAACCCCCTTCCTTAGGCCAAAGGTTGGGCACTTTGGGTTATGACTTTGTGTCATTTTCCCCGTTGTTGTTGTTGTTGTTGTTTGGTTCCGGAACCCGTTTCAGCTCTTCGATGCTGCTCAGTTGATGCCTCTCAGATGGCTATTGTTTGGTTTGAGAACCTTGGCTCAGTATCCACGTATGAGTGCTTATTTCCGCTTTATGTGTTGTATGATGAGTTGGTCGTTATTTCCAACCGGTATGGGACGGTTGGCGATAGGGAGCCTCTCATATTATGTGCTATGTGCTATATGATCATTTGTGGCATTGTTCCTTTATGTTTATCATATTAGAATGTAATGTAGTTGCATTTTAGTAACTTACTGAGATTTATTCTCACCCTTTATTTGTTTACCGTTTTAGATAAGAAGGAGCCCAGGGGATAGTTCACACACACTGAGAGGACGTCGAGGAGATCTTTGGGTAAGACATTTTGGGAAATGTTGTGTAAGTAAAGGATACATTATGTAAATGTAATACCTTTTGGGTAGTATACCCGTGACTTGGTTTGTATCATCTCTTTTAGTAGATGTTCGTGTTTGTAATTAAGTAAGTAAAGTTAGTAGTTGTAGCCAAGTGGCTTAGTACTTGTTTGTGAAAGGTTGTTTTGTGACTTGAAGTCATGTTTTAGTGTCGAGTTGGTTGTGTGAACCCTTTTTATAGAAAGTATATTTCGAAAAATTTTCCTAAAATGTTTTATGACGTCTTCCGTGCGTGTCCCGAACGTGGGGCCAAGTAGGACCACGGGTCGGGGCGCGACAGTGATTGGCGCGCAGCTGTCCTTTATAGCCGTTGGGGCTCTGATCAAAGATGATGACCTGGCACAATATGATTGGTGCGCAGGTGTTTTAGAGCCGTTGGAGACTGAGCATGAAGACAAAATTCGAAAGCTTCTTCTAGAAGGTTGACAGCTGTCTTCACTTGAGATATTTCTTTGAAGCGTGTCTCCACCAATGGTTTTGCTGAGTATGCTTATTTTGTCGTTTGTGCACACCTCAGCATTTTTAATAAGCGTGCATCTTCTAATCGTTTTCCAAGCTTTCTAGAATGTGAGATCAGGAGATGAGGAACTTGACCAAGGTTGTGTCCGCGCACAAAGGCATGCGCATTGCCGGCGCGCATGGATTCAGCGCATGAGCATCATGCGCACCATGCTTGGTCACAAAAAGATCTCTTGAGAGTTTGGGAATGAGATCTTAGAAAACTAAGCAGGGTCAAGGACTGCGTAAGATATCTATGCGTAGTGGCGACCTGCGCAGAGAACATCCTGCGCAGTGAAATGAATCCTGTTTAGGAAATCTTCGATCTTTAAAGCTTCAAGTCCTATAATCTAAGACTATACTATAAAAAGGACTTGGCTAAAAATTGAAGTTACAAACTTCTTTACATGAGGTCTTAAAGTCCATAAAAATATTCATAGGTGATGGTATCAATCAATTCTAACAAATGTAGGAGGGTTAAGTGATAAGCATACCCAACATACTTGATAATTATTTTATTCCTTGCTTTACTTGCGTTTTCTTTATGTTTGAACTACGACGGCCTGAGTTCCTCCACAAGAGGGAAACGTAGGCAGCCACTTGGCCCGGCCATTGCATTTTATTTTTACTTTCAAAAAAAAACTCTCTATTTTCTCTTTGTCACCTAGATCTTGACTCTCACACATGTGCACACATGTAGAATAATTTCACTACATACCCTATAAACCCAGGTCCCAATCGGAGGACGGATGTCGGTCAGTACCCCTATTCTAATGAATGGCCCTCGCCGGTGTCTCCAAAGATGGTGTACCCACTCCGTGACACGCTCCTAGACTGTGTTCATGGGGAGCCTTAGCCGTAAGCCTTGCATCAACCTCATGCATACATACTAGTTAATAAGACACTCCTCGAGACCGGTCGGTTCGATTCTTAGGGTTGTTTTAACCTTTGCCCAAGATAACGCATCTTTACAATCTATAATTCTCCCTTGTGAATATGACGAATGTCCCTTCGGTAAAATGTTGAACAAAGGATTTTTGAAAGAATGGATAACCTCTCTACGGAAATCCGAGATTGTGTTTTCCTACTTTCACTATTCTGTGCGGGATTGTAGATGCCATTTTGGCTTAGTTTCGACCGCACCGTTCAACATGTCCCTTTTGGTTGTCCCTTAAAATTCACAAGGTTTGATTGCATTAATGCGTTGTTTAACAAAGTGCAAAACAACTACGGAATCACTTAGGTTTGGTTAATTGAATGGTGCATTCCGATGAGAATATGTGACCCTTGCCCGAATTGTCCGTTTGGGAGAGTGCAATACAGGTGAAAAACAAGGGGCTCATATTCTAGGGTGACAGAATCCACTATTCCAGGATGAACTAGAGTAGTAACCTCTCAAAATGGATTAAATTCCATCCGACCAATAGGATTAAAATCTGCAAATCTGACTGTCAGGTTAGATGTCTCGTACGAGACATCCATTGTCTCGTACGAGACATCCATTGTCTCGTACGAGACATCTCTCCTTTTCTGTGAGTCTGCCGTGTTGGTCAACCATGTTTCATAAAAGCCGACTTGTTGGGACCCAGCCTGGATTTGACACAGTTTCTGCACTCTAGGTCCGTCCGATCAGCAATGTAGCTCCACACTCCCAACACAATCGCTTCAGTTATTTACATCCGTGATCCCGCGACCAAGAGACTAGAAAAGGTTGCAGTAATGGCCGGTACCCCCACCACTGACTTGGAGACCGCCAAAGCCATCATTGCATGACTTGAGCAGCAAGTCAGAGAGCAAGACGAAATTGCCGCCCGTGAGAGTGATCGTCACGCTAAAGACATAGACACCGTCATGCAAGATCTCCAAGAACTCAAGGAGAGTAATAAGAAGTGAAAACCCCCCCTCCAAAGACGGGGAGTCCCATGCTAGGAAAAAGAATAAGAGGGATGATGATTCCGACTCTGATTCAAATACATCCGACTCTTTCGATGACGAGGATACTAAGGCAAGTGATAAGAAAAAGAAAGCTAGTGATGACACCAACCTCATCAACTCCGCCACTGCTGAGTTTCTCGAAAAGAGGTTTGCACATCTTGGTCTAGCAAAGGTCTTCATCGTTCCATTTGACCCCATTGCACTTCGCAAGTCAATCACTAAGCTACCACGAAAGTTTCGGACTCCTGACATAGCCAAGTTCAACGGCACTACCTGTCCTCGTGTTCATGTTGAAACTTACACTTGGGCCATGCTTCCGATGAAAGTAGATGACACCGTCTTGGCCCAAAGCTTTCCCCAAACTTTAGAGGGGGTGGCAAGGGATTGGTACATGTCTCTCCCCTTATCCACAAGGACCGATTGGGCTACTGCATGTGAGGTTTTCCAAAGGCGCTTCGAGGACAATACTACTTACCGTCCCACTAAAAGAGACCTCGAGAAAATCCAACAAGGTACTAATGAGACATTTGGTGACTTTGTCAAAAGATGGAGAGCCAAGATCACCGAGATTGTTGATAGGCCAACCACAGACGACCAAATGCACATCTTCCTGAAATCACTCCGTAATGAGTATGAGGATCGCCTCTCCGGTACTTTCTTCCTAAGCTTCTCTGAACTTCACAAAGCCGGTCTTCGACTATATGACATCTTCAAGAGTAGGAAAGAGGCTAAGAGAGATGGTGGATACCGCTACCCTAGCAAAGGCTCTACTAGCAAAGACACATCTGTCAATGCTATCGCTTTCAATAATCAAGGGAGGAGCAACTATTCCTCCGTCACTCCGCCCAACAAGGAGAAGAAGAAAGAGAGAGTCTACAACAAATTAGAAGGTATCACTCAAAGAGAGCTCTTCGACATACTCGTAGAAGCCGTCAAGGTCGCACCAAGGAAGCCTCCTTCTACTCCAAGGGAACTCCCCCTGAATCATGCCCATCATCTCTACTGCAAGTTCCACTAGTTCAGTGGTCACGACACCAATACTTGCAACCACCTCAAAGATGTGATCCAAGATCTCATAGACTCTAAGCACCTAGGGGTTCCTAATGTAGTGACAAACCCTCTCCCAACTGTGGGAGGAGGGATCAATGTAATAGAGATAGCTAGTGAAGAAGAGGAGACTACTCACCTAGTTCCAAATGTGGGCGAGTGTACTCCAAATTTTAATAAAGAAGTTTCTTTCTGTTACATGTTGTCTCGGAATCAAACACTAAGTAAGAACAATAATAACTTCACATGCGAGGGGGGAAATTTTCCATACTTCATGTTCCCTGAACCATGGATCGACCATAGGGGGAACCGCCAGCCGGGCTTTGAAATCTTCAGTGACTGTAATCCGTACTCACTTGAAACAGAACATATGCAATTCTCATGGCTACCTCGAGAATTAGGGGGTACCAAGTCCGAAGCATTTAGTAAGTGGGACTTTGTGTTGGGAGAAGACCTACTGCGCCAATTTCTCAACCTTTCCAAGCTAGAGGACACTCAGATCAATGCAATAGACAAGGGGGACCCTCCGAACCAAGACTACACCAAGCTCATCGAGAAGAGTGACGAGCCTATTCAGAATTGGTACACAACTGGGGGACCCATAGCAAGTGAAGACTTCCTGATCAAAGAATTAGGATGTACTCCCCATCCCCATAGAGAAAGAAAATTTGTAACTCTTACCTTAGAGTCAGATACCGCTACCGATGAGCTCACGCAAGAGGACTTGGATGCCATCGCGGAACATGTATTCCCTTACTTTCTTAATGAAAAAATAGATCTTTCTGAGTATCCCGAGATTGCTAGCGTCCTAAATGATGAATTAACTAATAACACTAACAAATTAGATAATAATGAGTCATATGACGAGATAGATCAAGAAAACGAACAAATCTTAAAAGAAATTAATAAGCAAGTAGGTCTTCGTGGCGGAAATGGTCCTATTGATGCTGAAGAAATGCAAACAGTTAATCTGGGGACGGACGATGATCCGAAAGAGACCAAGATTGGCAGTTTCTTCAAGGGGGAAGACCGACAAGCCCTCATAGCGCTTCTCCAAGAATTCGTAGATGTTTTCGCTTGGTCCTACAAAGATATGCAGGGGCTATCCGATTCGATTGTTGAGCACAAGATACCGCTGCTTCCCGATTCAAAGCCGATAAAGCAGAAACTCCGCAGAATTAAGCCAGAGTGGTCGGTACAAGTCAAACAAGAGATAGAGAAACTCCTGAGTATTGGGTTCATCAAAGTGATAGAGTATCCAACCTGGTTGGCTAATACTGTGCAGGTTTCCAAGGCAAATGGAAAAGTTCGTGTCTGCGTTGATTTTCGTGATCTCAACAGAGCATCTCCGAAAGATGATTTTCCTCTTCCCAACATAGACATGCTCGTTGACAATACCACGAAATACGAAGTCTGTTCATTCGTAGATGGATTCGCCGGTTATAACCAGATCCTTATGGCCGAGGAGGACCAACACCAAACAGCGTTTACCACACCTTGGGGTATGTTCTGTTATACGGTCATGCCATTCGGACTTAAAAATGTCGGAGCCACTTATCAGAGAGCTGTAACTGCGTTGTTCCATGACATGATACATAAAGAAATGGAGGTGTACGTTGATGACATGATCATACACTCCAAAGGCTCCGATGGACATCACTTCCTCGACCTTAGAAAGTTCTTTGAAAGGTTGAGACACTACAAGATGAGACTTAATCCGGCCAAGTGCACATTTGGGGTAGTGAAAGGAAAAGTCCTAGGGTACATGGTCACCGAGCATGGTATAGAAGCGAATACCGCTAAGATCAAAGCCATCATTGACATGCCTCCACCTAAGACGCAAAAAGAAGTCAAGGGATTTATGGGTCGCCTTCAGTACATTAGTCGTTTCATTAATCAGCTTACGACGATGTGCGAGCCCATTTTTAAGCTCCTCAAGAAGAATGCATCCCTAGAATGGACCAAAGAGTTCCAAGAAGCCTTTGAAAAGGTCAAGGAGTACTTAGTGAATCCACCAGTTTTGGTTCCACTGCATAAAGAGAAACCGTTGACCTCGTACCTCACAGTCAATGATACTGCATTAGGGGCTATGCTAGCACAAGAACAACCCGATTCAAAGAAAGAGAATGCCGTGTACTTTGTCAGCCGTCGCTTCCAAGGCGCTGAATTGAATTACTCTGCATTAAAAAATTCATGTGCTGCACTGGTATGGGTGGCTGAGAGACTAAAGCCATACATGGAGGCGTGTACTGCACAACTGATTGCCCGAATGGACCCAATGAAGTACATCTTCGAGAAGTCGCATGTCTCCTCTAGAACAGCCAAGTGGTACTTTATGCTCGCGGGGTACGATATCACTTACATCACACAGAAATCCGTGAGAGGAAGAGTCTTGGCAGATCATTTAACCGAATTTCCATGTGATGAAGCGAAGGGGGAAGACCCGCGATTCCCTGATGAGGACATCATGACAATAGCAGAAAATAAGTGGCAATTATTTTTCGATGGCGCAGCCAATAAACGGGGATATGGCATTGGCATGTTACTAGTAGATCCCTCAGATTTCTACACTCCACTCGAAATCCGCCTTGACTTTGAGGCCACTTACAATATTGCCAAGTACGAAGCTTGCATAGCGGGGCTTGAAGCAGGCTTAGAAAGAAATGTGACCGAACTAGAAGTGTACGGAGATTCACAACTTATAATCTATCAGTCACTCAAGAAGTGGAAGGTACAAGATCCTACACTCCAGAAATATAACGACCATCTCCAAGACTTGGTCAAACAGTTCAAAGAGGTCACTTTCTACTATCTTCCTAGAGATAAGAACCGCTTGGCAGACTTGCTAGCCATGCTAGCATCACTTGTGGAGATTCCCGAATGGACTGAGGTTAAAACCTTTAAAGTCTCGAGGCGAACGACTCCCGCCTATTACTCAATCATAGACCTGCACGACTGTAAAGAAGAGCGTGACCCTGTTTCCGTAAATACCCTGGATGATAAACCTTGGTAATATGATGTATGGAGTTTCCTCCTAGACAGAACATTCCCATCAGACGCATCACCTAAAGCAAAGATAGCCCTCAAACGGTTTGCCGCCCAATTTGTTATCATAGGTGATCGCCTCTACAAGAAACACCACGAGCAGTGTCTACTCTGTGCCGACGAGCACGAAGCCGTAGAAATCATGGACCAAGTCCATCAAGGAGTCTGTCGAACCCACATGAATGGTAATATGCTAGCAAAGAAAGTCATCCGACTAGGGTACTATTGGGCTACAATGGAAGCCGACTGCACCGACATGGTTAAGAAATGCCACAAGTGCCAGATACATGCCAACTTGCAACACGCACCACCATCCGTGTTATACCCCATGACATCCCCTTGGCCATTTTCTACATGGGGAATAGACGTCATTGGCAAAGTCTCACCGACAGGTCATAATGGGCACTCGTTCGTGTTAGTCGCCGTTGATTACTTCACTAAATGGATCGAGGCTCAATCCAACAAAGTCTTAAATGCCAGAAAGGTGGCTAAGTTCATTAAGACCAACATCATATGCCGATATGGAGTGCCTCATGAGATGATATCTGACAATGACTCACACTTGTAAGTACCCCAATATGAATTTGACCTACTTTAGAGGAATTCTTGGTACCATTTAGGGATAAACCAATGGGCCAGGACCTCACTAGGATAAACCTAATATTCCAGGACTGAACTGGAATTAAACTTAGAAAAATCCAGAAGCTCGCCAAGTCGAGTCGTACGGATGGTTTGGGTACTTGAGGGGTTGAGCCGTACGGCTATGTTGGGCACCCTCAGTCCCTATAAATTGAATCCCATGCTGATCATTTTAGGGGGGGGGGGGAGAATATTGTTTAGATAGGGGAAACTCTGCAAAAATTGTTTCTGAGAGAGAAATTACCCTTATACTTGAGTGAAGGAAAGGAAGATAGACTAGAACCATCATAGGTGAGGTCCCCTTCCCCCATCTTCTCTTCATCTCAACTCCATTTTGCTTTGTTCATCGGTATTTCTTTTTCTCCGTTATCCTATTCACTTGATCACGAGATGTATTTCAATCTCTGTCTCTTCTTACAGTTTAGTTTATAGCAGTGGCACACTCACTATAAACCCTAATTAAAATTAAACCTAGACTGGCACAGAAAAGATTTAAAGATTAATTGATTCAATTTAAGAGACTAAGATCAAGAATGCTTTCTATGATTATTTCACACAGATAATCGCTAAATTTTGCCTACTTCCTGAATTGCTATGACACATATACAATTCGTGAAGATGCTACGGTGAAAACCCTAATTCTAGCACAGAACAGAGAATTCTAGCATAGATTCATAAAAAAAACCAGTGAATTGGCCAAATCCACAAACCCTAGTTATAAATCTAAAATCAGAACAAGCAAAATTATGAATAGATTAACAAAAGAATAAGAAAATTACCTCACTTGAAATAAATTGGGTTCAAGCTCACAATCTAAAGCTATGGAGTTAGTTCTCCATTAAAGGGTTACAAAACTCTAGAGAAAAAGAAAAAAACCGTTGTCTCCTTTTTTTCCGTCAAAAGAATGATAACCTAATCTATCTTAATTCTAAACTAATAATCAATATTCAAAAATCAAAATAAAAGAATAATAAAAATAATAAAAGAAAGATAAAAAGAAATAATATCCTCTGCCATGATCTGTCGAATTCCCATGTGCGGAAATCGATTTCGAAAAACTTTTGCAATTCAGTCCCTGGAGTTTCACCATTTTCAGTTCAGACCTTCAACTTTCAGAAATTCCAAAACAGCCTCTCAACTTCCAGTTAATCACAGTTTGGTCCTATACTCCTCCGCTCTGGTTGACTTTGACATTGCCTTGCCTTGACTTTGACTATCCTTGATCCTCGAGACATGACATTGAAGCTCACCAAAAATTACATCCGGAAAAATTAATAAATAAAAACGATTATTCTACCCCGGATTACAATAAAGCCCAAATGATAATTAATTCCCCAAATACATCAAATCTATACTAAGTACATCAAAATGAATGAAAATACATAGGAAAATAAGGGAAATAATATATACAAAATCCGCCACATCATCTACGAGCTCTGTGTTCGCCATGCCACACTTGCTCATGAAAAGCAGGCTTCGAAATAAGCACAATGCCAAGATGCAGCATTGAGAATCCACGCCGTGACCACGAGTCACCCGACCTTTAAATCTCCTAGGCAAAGCATGGAGATCAACATAGCGGTTGTGAATATAACTCTGCGCCTCGGGGAGGCCTATACTCAATAGATCCCTGAGAGACTCCGCCGGTACCTTATCATACTTAGGCACCGCGATCACCCCTGTCAATGGCATATCCAAGATAGCCGCCATTTCTTCTACAATAGGGACCATCTCATTAAGTGAAAAGTTGAAAAGATGAGTCGATGGATCCTAAGAGTGTGCAACTCCCTTCAGAAGGTACCATTCCGGTTTTAGATTCTTCAAGGTGAAAAGAATCTTGAAACCGAACATCTCCACAAATCTTTCTTGACGAGCTTTGTCAAAGAGCGAAAGAACGTTGCTAAGTCATTCTTGTAGCGTTCCACTAATTCCGAATCCAAGGAGAACTCATCAACGATTATTGATGAAGGGACGGACTTACTTAGGGTCATTTGGAGCAAAAGGTTGAGAATTTTACTCCAAAACAAAGTTCCCAGAACTGATTTAAGGCTGAATGGTATTCTAGGACGGACTAGAGGTGTTTATATACAAGTTTGGACACCAAATCCTCGAGGAAAAAGGAGAAACAGCCGCAGATTTAGAGGATGGCTCGTACGAGGCATCTCCCATTTCAGATCACAGAAACTCTGCTCAAATCCCAGGTTGACCGTCAAGTAAAAACATGTCTCAATCACCTCAGAAACTCACCCGAAACAGTTCATACATCACATACAAATGACTCAACGCGAATCCATCTCATAAAATTACCCCTCGGTTGACCAACCGGATGTGAATCAATCCATTTACACAGTCAGAAATAAAAACTAAAATCAACTAATGTATCATGTGTTAGAGTTAGGAAATAACTGTTACATAGGTACAAACCAAAGAAAGAAAAGTTTTCTTCACCTACGCCGAGGCAATAAATACATCATAAAAAAAAAATAGGGAATGGGGGGTCCTATCTACTCAGCATCAAAAGAAAGAAGACGTCGCCACCGCCACGGGGTCACTCATCAGTCCGAGGTCTCTTCCCGCAAGAAGTCGACTCTGCTGTGTGGCGAGCCAATCGACCTAAGAGATCCGCAGTCTCTCTCTTCACCCTTTTTTCATAGGCCATGAATTGGGCAAGCTGTCCCGCGACCTCTCTATACTCAGCAATGGGCACCAAAAGTGAAGAGACCAAACATGGCGTATCCCCAAGCCTGCAAATGGGAGAAACATAGAAAAATGTCAAAACTGAATGAGTTACCGAGACAGAAAGTAAACTGGGGCTGAAATAAAGGGGAATACAGAAGAAGATGAGTATTATACCTCCCGGGCATGACTGTAGCCGCTTAAGCCAGCGTTCGCCCGATCCCGCGAACTCTCATCCATGGCCACATAGCAGTGGGCCAAGTCGGCTGAACCCCAGCTAGCATCAGTGACATGATGCATGTCCCTCAACACACTCAGGAGAGTAAACAAGGCTGTCGACGCATGATTAGCAAATAGCGTCTCAGAAAAGGCCCACCACAGAAAGCTGCGGACGGCTGCGATACGGGTGTCAGTAAGGTGCATCTGACCGGAATTAAAAGTAACGTAGGCATCAACCTTGTCCCTCAAAGCCTTCAGAGGGACACCCTTGCCTAGGGTACGCACAGAGAAGCCTAGAAAATGCCTCATATCATCCCCGCTGGGAGAGAAATCCGTATCAACCTCAAGTGGCTCACCGAAGATGGCAAGCCCGGTAATGGCATGAAATTCAGTAGGGGTCATGATAACCTCCCCTCACCTCATATGCATAGTATGAGTGCTGTCCCACCAACGCTCTCGAATAGCATGGAGCAAGTGAACGTTCCTCCTCTCACCGACTAGGCCGTCAAAGAAGGGTTTCATCCCGAGATTCTCGATCTCTTCCTTTATCTCGCCATTGAGAGTTGCCCACCTCTCGGCAACTGCTCGTACGCTGCCTCTACAGTTATCAATCACCCTGAATGACTGCAAACAACAGAGACAAAAGAGATAAATGTCAGAAAATTGGTAAAATCCTCATTTAAGCATTTTACCCGAAAAATCGCAGAATTGCCTAGAACGACAGTCAAAATCATGTACTACTATACTACAATGATTTTCAACATCAATAAGGGTTAAATTCCTTCGAAAGATCAGCCATGCATGATAAACCCTAGCAACAATAATTCTAGGCAAAAGTCGATGAAAGTCGAACTGCGAAGGCACTAAATTGAGACATGCAACGACGAAATTGACATGGAAACTCAGTCAAAGGAAGAGATCCTTACCCGCCTCGTCTGAACGGCGTGAGAAATATGATCATCGGGAAACGGGCACAACTCATCCGTCGCCCACACTTTGCCTCTCATGAGCCTACCAAAGAGGTGTTCCCTATGAGAATGATTTGCACCGGCCATCAGAAAGGGTTGGGAATCACTAGATCTTAGTGAAAATGGAGATTTTTGGGAAGAAGAATCGCCTAGGGTTGATAAACTCCTGAAATGAAATAAGAAAAATGATTTTGAAATCACTTTCAGCGCCTAAAGTGCCTCTGATATGCGCAAAAACAGAGAAGTCTCGTACGAGACATCGCTATCTCGTACGAGAGACCTCCAGAAAAATCTCAGAAAACCATGTTTTCTTGGGAAATTCCAGAAAAGTCCAGCTTTTAACAAAAAGGTCAGAAAAAGCCTTGCTTTTGACTGAAATGTCGAATCTGAACCCGGTTCAAGATGGAACATTGAGTCGTCAACAAATGGACATTTTCAGAATTGGAACAAGCAAAGTTGTTTCTCAGTACAAATTTATTCTCACCGCACATCCAAGATCATGGGTGAGCAACGAAATCTGCATCAGCAAACTTTAAATCCCATGACTGTCATCAAGACGTATGTTAATGGCACATGATTTACAACTGGGTATCCCACGACTGTTATCAAGACGTAAGTTAATAATACAGGATCCCACCATTCAGAGTCCCACAATTTTCATCAAGGTGTAAGCTAATGGCATAGGATTCACATTTTTCAACGGGAAGGCAGTCTCGTTGAAAGGGGAAGCAAGGTCCAAGTAATTGGCGTGTCTAAAACCGGGTATCCCACAACTGTTATCAATATGTAAGTTAATAACACATGATCCCACCATTTAGAATACCATAATTTCCATCGAGACGTATGTTAATGGCATAGGATTCACTTTTCCGGCGAATAAGGCAACCTCGTTGGAAGGAGAAGCAAGGATCCAAGTAATTGGCGTCTCCAAACCCAGAGTCCGATAATTGTTATCAAGACGTATGTTAATAACATAGGATTCACATTTTCCGGCGAATAAGGCAACCTCGTTGGAAGAAGAAGCAAGGTCCGGGTAACTGGCGTCTCCAAATTCGAAGACGGTTCGTCATCAACAACAGGGCATGTTCAGAATTGGGGTCAAAGAGATTGATTCCTCAGTATGGATTACAACTGGACGGTTCGTCATCAATAAAAAGGAGTATATTCAGAATTGGGTAAATGCCATTGATTCCTCAGTATGCGTACTCTCTAAACTCTAAACTTTATTTACCGCAAGTATTGTTTTCAAAAATGATTTTCGAAATACCTTAACCTCAGTTTTTGCGTGTTTTCAAAGTCGAACTACGTTTGGTCTGATTTCCTTCCGAGGAATACGTAGGCAGCTTTTTAGCACGACCACACCCCTATTTCAAAATGGTGTCTTTTCTATCGACGACGGTACTTCATCCATAAGTATCGTTGCCGAGGGGATCTGTAGACACCCCATTTTGGACAATCATTTATAATCACACTACTTCTATGTCTCACCTTTGATTTGGGTCGAAACTCGTATGTCTCGTTAAGTTTCTGACTGACTCCATTAGTCAGGGGCTAAAATGAACATTAAAACTGCTACAGAGGACAAAAATGTGACTCCAGCACATGGATGTCTCGTACGAGACATTGATGTCTCGTATGAGGTATCCCCTCTTGACAATCGGGTTTTGGTCAGTTTCCTTATTGATCTTGACCCCTTTTCTTGGCAAACACTTAAGCAATCCGGGGAAAACCTAATGGACGATCCTAGAGTCCAAAAATACCTCTGTGGGAATCAAGTCTTGGGATTCCCATTACAACTTACCTTCTTGGCCAAAACCCTAGGTCTAGAACTCCTATAAATATAGAGGTTCTTGAACCGAAAAAGGGCTGGAGAATCCAAAAACCACTCCAAATCTGATCAAAGAGGTCCCCATAATCAGTCCCTCTTCCTCACCCACGAAATTCAAGCCTCCAAAACACCATTCAAGCCAAGTTTATTAGAGATTCAAGGCTTTTAGTCAAGGCCATCCATAGGATTCTTAAAGAACGCTTAGGTAAAACTCTTTGTTTTCTATTTTCTCATTTCCTTCTTTGTCTTTGAAGTAGTGTGATTCCATTAAAGGATCAGCCTAGAGCCTCTCCAATTCATAGAGATGGCCTCGAAGCACATGATCCAACATCCCCAAATAAATAAACAATTATTTATTTGTTTGTTTTCTTTTTACATACATTTTGCATGATTTTGAAACAATGATGATGATTTCTTAGCAAGACCAATCCTAGATTGGGTGAATTGGGTGCTCCTTGACCTTCCCAATTCATAACTTAACCCCCGAATCCAGATATCTCGGTCCGTGTTCCGACAACAACATGGTGGCGACTCTCAAACAATCAAAAAAGGGTAAATCGAAGGACGAAAAAGCAACTCGAAGCAACACAAAAACCCGCGCGCAAACAGGGACCCACTCAAAGTCACCCAAAGCAAAACTTTCCAACATAAACTTTTGAAAAAGTTTGGTTGATGACGGTCCAGTTCATAGTTCGGTTGGCCTGCTCCGGTCTAAGAACGATTCGACGCATGTGTGTGGGCTGATTGAGGGGCGGCTCGGGCTCATTGATGGGCTTCACTCGGATTGGGTTTGGGACACTCCAATTCGGAAATGCTCAATCTGATTCGGTTCGACTGAAGGGGCGCTTGGCTCGAGCCTTCTAGTAGGTTTGGTTGGGCGGTTATGGAGGGACGAGACGTGTCCCTTCGAGTGGGTGGGTCATGCATTTGGCTTGATCCAGTCAATCTAAGCCACCCAAATCTAATCTGACGGTGCAAAATTCTCCAGGTGCCATTTATGACTATTCCCAAAAGGCATCCTAACTCTTTAACAAGTATAAATAGGACCCCCTCCTCCTCATTTCATTCATCCAGAAATTCAAGAGCATTGCCATATTCATTGAATCATCCTAGCAATCTTAACTCTACATTAGAGTCCAAGAAGATCCCGAGTTTCAGTAATTCGCCCGAAGATTTCAGAATTGTGTTACATTCTGAAATTGTGAAAGTCGTTGTATCTTGGACACAATAATTGTAAACCGTGAGCGCTTGTATACGAGGAAAGAGTCCAACTCTTGCCTCAACTTTATTTTGTAGAAATAATTGTTCCGTCCAGTTATTAATTTTATTTAAAGTAATTTTCTAAATACACCTCTATTTTCGCCAACAAAAAGAAATTAAAAAGGTCTTAATTGGTAATTATCGTTTGGTTGTTGTAAGTTACCCGCAGGAAAAAACACGTAAAGGTTTCCCCCCGAGAATCAAACATGGTACTTTATGTTCACAAAAAACGGAGTCGCCACGTTAAATTAATTTTAAACCCAATTTTAACGAAAAAGGTTAGAGAAAATGAGTTCGGAGGTTTACGTCTTGGGAAGAACTTTTCATCGTTCACCCAATTCGCCTCAGAAAAACCGAGTCTCCCTAAGTTTGTTGACAAAAAACGTGCAAGTGTGTGTGTGTATTTTAAAATGGAAGAAACTGATTTTTAACAGAAAACAGTTAAAAAGTTAATAGAAAGGGGTTTATTTGCAAAGGTTTTGACAGAATGGGATTAAAACTGAGAAAAGAAATTCCCCGGACAAACCATCCGTACGGTTGGTGATGGTTGTCCTGAGAATTTACATATTTATCATAAACAGTCCAGTTCCAGGCAGAAACAGAGCATCCTGCTGAAACTGGACAGAATGTGATCTTTTCAGGTTACTTTGTGGTACCAAAACATGTATACCAATCATCCCTATGCCATTGACCATCAATTGGACACCAAAAACACATGATTTTGGGTATGATCAAGGCAATAATTAGGGAAAGAAAACAAAGTTGATGAACATGGCATTTGAGCCAAAACAACCATTTGGATGGTTAAAGATTGAGACTTTAACCCTCCAAATGAATGATTCATCCAAGACAAAGTCTTGAAACATCAAAAATCAACCTTTGGATGAATAAATATTGAGTCTTTATCATCCAAAGGGATATTATTAGGACTTAGATCAATGTTTGGAGGGTAAAGATCAAGGCTTTACCACCCAAACTTGATCATCATAACATAAACATAAATATCATAAATGTGCAATGGCTTTCTCCAAATGTGCAATGGATCACCAAGACAAAAGTAAAGACATTAAATTAAATGACATTAATATAAATGACATGAAAGTAAATGAGATAAAGTAAATGTTGGTTTGTAACCCTTAATCATGCACAAGGCATGAGGGCACCATGAATCATTTCAAGACTTGGTTCCATTTAATAATATCTCAAGAAATGTAAAGACATTGCATAGATAAGAATATGAACAAGCTAAAAAAGAAGTGAAGAGGAGGTGGGGGAGAAGGAGGCCTCACCAATGTTTGATTCTAGCCTATCTTCCTCTCTTTCACTCAATTCTCACAAATATTGTGTTTCTGCTCGTATTTCAGCAGAGTTTCTGCTCTCAAAACTATTTTTCTCCCCCCCCCCTGAAATGATCAGCAAGGGCTCAATTTTATAGGGACTGAAGGCACCCAAACCAGCCGTACGGCTGTGCCCTATCCGTACGACTCAGCCTGGCGAGCTTCTGGATTTTTCTAAGTTTTAATTCCAGGATAGTCCTAGAGTTTTGGTTTATTCTAGTGAGGTCCTAGTCTATCAGTTTTATCCCTGAATAGTCCTAAGAATACCTCTAAGCTGGTTTCAGTTCAGATTGGGGTATTTACAGTTGTATAATTATTTAATGTAAATTTTGTATGTTTTACAGCAAAAAAAAATTTTTTGCCCTCCAAATTTTTTTCTCAGCCATTTTTTCCTCGTCAACAAATGTAACACTTTTAAGAATGTAACACTTTATTCCTTTCTCAAAATGTAACAATTTTTATTCAGAAATGTAACCATAATATTGCAAAATACTCCCTCCGTCACACCTCACTTGACACCCAAGAGGTGGGAACAAGAACTAAGAAAAAAGAATAAAATAAGAAAAATGTGTGGTAGAAAATGAAGAGAGAGAATGAGTGGTGGGGTAGAGTGAGTATAAAATTATAAAAAGTAGGCTATTTTGGGAAGTGTCAAGTGAGATTGGACGGACCAAAATGGAAATAAGTGTCAAGTGAGCTGGGACGGAAGGAGTATAGATTAAGGATAGCATAAGATTTAGTGAAAAACTACTGTTATATTTTATAATAAATGAATGTAATTTTTTTTCTCAATTGTATCAATTTCTATTCTGAAATGTAACATTTCTTTTTGAAATGTAACAATTTTACTATGAAATGTAACTATAGTTTGCACAAAAGGGATTGAAGATAACATAAGAAATATTGTTCCATTTTATTATAAAAATTGTTATATTCATTTATGAGAAAAATTATAGTTAAAACACTTAATGATTTATCAATTGCAAATAGTTGAATGTAACAACTGGAATTCTGTAATGTAGTATAGTAGTTTCGGATATAAATTTGGAATAGTTTGATTGTTTTTGTCTAAAGAGAGTAACAATTTAAATGCAATCGATTATATGCATAAAAAATAATATTTAATCTACAAAAACTGTTGTATTCATCTGTATAAAAAAATTATAATATATATGAGATATGTTACATTTCAATTATTATTTTCTCTAAATAAAATAACTAACAAACTTTTTTTTGCAATACTACTGTTACATTTTACAATATATTAGTAACTTTTTCAAGTTTATATTATTACATTTTTCATAAAAAGTGTTACATTTCAGGCGACAAACAACTCGTTTTTTTTTTTGTTAAAAATATGATTTTACTAAATAATTTAAAACTATATTATGACATATTTGGTTTGATTCGTCTCGTTGAGACAAACGCAAAGTATTTTCAAATTTTATTTTTTTCGATTTCAAAATATCAAGATATTTCATCTAAAAATTGTTGGAGGTTTTGTTTAAGAATATCCCGGTCTCACCTAAGTATTTACCTTGTTATCGTCAAAGTTCTATAGTTACTTTGTTGTACACCTCACATTACTCAGAAACAAAATTAGCAGACACTTTTTTTCTGTTGTGAATAGGAAAGCTAGGTTACATTAGTAAAGCAGTATAGACATGTCACACCAATATTTTGTCCCTGCCTAAATAACATCGATCCCTACTACATCCCACTTTACTAAACTTTCAACTTTATAATCGTGTTCTTTCTTTTTTCTTTTTTTTTTTTATATGATTTTTCTGATCGTTTTTTTTTTTTCAATATACATGAGCGCAAATATATGCTAATTTTAATGCTAGATAAGTAAACATAGCTCTTTATTCCCAAAATAATGTGCTACATACTCTTTATGATTTTAATAAATGATCTTCTCATTTGCCATTTCTCATTGTCCCAAAAAGTTCTTCTCATTTCTACAATTTAAGCTTAAAAGTGCATAAACACAACACGACTAGTAAAACAAGTGTTCATATCCTTAAAAAGTTTGAATAGTCAAATGTGAAGATTATTTTGGGACGGAGGGAGTATGATAGAACGATAATTTTTTTTTATAATTTTAATTGGATTTTAATAAAACAATATTATAATATTATGATCATTTATTTATAATACATCAATAATAATATTTTGGAGTTTCAAAAAAGAAAAATCTTACATCAATAACAGTAAATTGTTCCAAAAAAAAGGGACATTTTCTTAAAAGCCCTTCATTCTAACTTTTATTTTTAAAGAAGACACAATATTTTTCTAATTGCTCAAAAACCCAAAAGACAAAAATAGCCAAGAATACCCCTAACTACCCCTTATAAGGGTGCTCCCCCTTTCCAGGCCATATTTTCAAGTCATATTTTCATCCCGCTCCGAGATTCATGTCTCAGACTCTTAGAAACACTGAGAATCATGTCTCAAACTTATAAAAACACTAAAAAGTCATATCATAAAAGTATAAAAACACTGAGAGACATGTCGCATGCCTATAAAAACATTGAAAGTCATGTCACATACCTATAAAAACACTTAGAACCATATCACATACATATAAAACACACTTAGAACCATGTCACACACCAATAAAAACACTTAAACCATATCACATACCTATAAAAACACTTGGAACCATGTCACATGCCAATTAAAACACTTAGAACCACGTCACATACCTATAAAAACACTGAGAGACATGTCACATACACATAAAAACACTTAGAAACATATCACATACCTCTAAAAACATTGAAAGCATGTCACAAACATATAAAAACACTGAGAGTCATGCCGCGGACCTATAAAAACTCTGAGATACATGTCACGAACCTATAAAAACATTGAGAGTCATGTCTCCGACTTGTAAAAATACTAAGATACATGTCACATACATATAAAAACACTGAGAGCTATGCCACAGACCTATAAAAATACTGAGACAAGTGTCTCAGACCTATAAAAACACTGAGAGGCATATCTCGTACCTATAAAAACACTGAGAGACGTATCTCAGACCTATAAAAACACTGAGAGACATATCTCAGACCTATAGAAACACTGAGAGACATGTCACAGACCTATGAAAACACTGAGAGACATGTCACATACGTATAAAAAACACTTAGAACTATGCCGCAAACCTTTAAAACACTGAGAAACGTGTCGCAGACCTAAAACATTACTGACAGACATGTCACATACTTATAAAAACACTGAGAGACATGTCGTAGACTTATTAAAACACTAAGAGACAAGTCACATACCTATAAAAAACACTGAGAGCCATGTCGCATATCTATAAAAACACTAAGAGATATGTCGCAGACCTATAAAAACACTGAGAGACATGTCCCATACCTATAAAAACACTGAGAGCCGTGTCGTAGACCAATAAAAACACTGAAATACATGTCACAGACATATAAAAACACCGAGAGTCATGTCTCAAACCTATAAAAACCTTGAGTGATGTGTCACATACCTATAAAAACACTGAGAGCCATATCACAAACCTATAAAAACACTGAGACAAGTGTCTCATACCTATAAAAACACTGAGAGACGTATCTCAGATCTATAGAAACACTTAGAACCACGTCATATACATATAAAAACACTAAGAGACATGTCGCATATCCATAAAAACACTTAGAAACATATCATATACGTATAAAAACATTTAAAGCCATGTCAGAGACCTATAAAACACTAAGAGCCATGTCTTAGACCCATAAAACACTGAGTGCCATGTCTAAAACCTACAAAAATACTGAGAGTCATGTCACATACCTACAAAAACACTGACAGTCATGTCGCATACCTATTAAAACACTAAGAGACATGTCACATACTTATAAAAACATTGAGAGCCATATTGCAGACCTATAAAAACACTGAGAGTCATGTCACAGGCCTATGAAAACATTGAGACCCATGTCAGAGACCTATAAAAATACTAAGAGCCATATCACAGACCTATAAAAACACTGAGAGCCATGTCACAGACCTATAAAAACACTGAGAGTCATGTCTTAGACCTATAATAACACTGAGAGACATGTCACATACATATAACTACATTGAGAGCCATGTAACATACCTATAAAAACACTGAGACCTATGTCAGAGACCTATAAAAACACTGAGAGCCATATCAGAGACCTATAAAAACATTGAGAGCCATATCAAAGACCTATAAAAACACTGAGAGCCTTGTCACAGACCTATAAAAACAATGAGAGCCTTGTCACAGACGTATAAAAACTCTAAGAGCCATATCACAAACCTATAAAAACTGAGAGCCATGTCATAAACCTATAAAAATATTGAGAGCCATATCACAGACCTATAAAACACTGAGAGGCATATCACAGACCTATGAAAACACTGAGAGTCATGTCTCAAACCTACAATAACACTGAGAGACATGTCACATACCTATAAAAACACTGAGAGCCATGTCACATACCTATAAAAACACTGAGACCCATGTTAGAGTCCTATAAAAACACTGAGAGCCATATCAGAGACCTATAAAAACACTGAGAGCCATATCAAAGACCTATAAAAACACTGAGAGCCTTGTCACAGACCTATAAATACACTGAGAGCCATATCACAAACCTATAAAAACACTGTGAGCCATGTCACAAACCTATAAAAACACTCATTCCATCTCAAAATACTTGTATATTTAATACTTTACACATAAATTAAGAAAAGCAATTAATACGTATCAAATAGTCTAAATTACCGTTTGAATAGTTCAAGTATCTAGACAATTAAATGATTGTACAGTGACAACTGCCTATCATAAATAAGGACAGTTTAATCAAAGTGTGCTAATGTTATATGGAAAACTGTATAACTGCAAATATTTTGGGACAAAAAAACTATCCTAAGCCGTTATTTTGAGACGGAATGAGTGAAAAAATAAAAAGTGGTCAATAATTTCTCCAAGACTTCTAGCTAATAGTATTTCGGTTTTCCATTAATAGAAAGTATTGCTCGTATTATCTAACCACATAACTCGATATTTTTATTAAAAAAAAAATTAAGTCTCATTGTAAGTGTACGACGATAACCGTTTAATAATGCTGAAAGTTTTTTAAAAAGTTGAAAATAAACATTTCCAATCAAAAGAGCGACTTAAGATGAAAAGATATAGAAAAAAGTATATAGTTGAGAATGTCACTGCATGGTTGGTTGCTCGTGAAGGAATTTGAGGGCCCGATCAAACAGCTTGCCTAAAGCCCCAAATTTCATAAGACCGGCCCTGTCCCTCTGATTCTAAAACTTTTGATCCATTTTGGTCCATGGTACAAATATCTCATTAACGTTAAAGATTAATGCAGAACGATTGTCTATATAGTACCAAAACATCAACAGCAACAACACAAGTAGCAGTGGCAAATCTCTTCCCATTTCCGTTTGGTAGTAAACCCAAACAAAGTATTATAAGTACAAACGTAAATGAGAAATTTGCTATCATTACAAACTTTTTTAGCTAAATCGAGTATGTATATAAACATTTCATTTGGTAACAACCCAAACGGTATATTATGTACAAGCATAATGGGTACACAATATGCATAACCACTATATTTACAAGCATAATGATTACACAAAATACATAAATCCAAGAGCGACAAGAACACGGGGATTTTTACAGTCTACCAGACATATCGAGCTTGAAACTGCCAATTGAAGTTTTTTACAGAGCCTCATATACGCGACTCCTTGCACCATTTCTATTTTTTGAAGAGTAGAGGTTGCAAACTCAGCTTCCCATTGAAACCATTTGCCCCCTGCAAACAGAGAAAGAGCAGCAAAAAAAAAAGTAATGTGTATGTATAAAACAACCATGACCAGGAAATTGGCGTCAAATGGAGGGGAATGCTGAACAACTACAATTCCACTGATAACCTAGGTACTTCGCCATCCCACAAAATTGTCCAATTTGATAAGTCAACGTTATTATACACCAGTAACACCATGCTTTACTTGATTATAAATTCTTAGAGTTACAATATAGTTAAGGCCCACTTTTAAAAATTGAGCTATTTTTTGGGACAAATAAAACAAAGACTTTTTTTCGGGACAGAGGGAGTAGTAAGTACTCCCTCCGTCCCATTTTAAACTTCAAAAATTTCCCTTTTGGGTGTCCCATTTTAAACTTCAAAATCCAAAACAGGAAAGTTTTTTTATACTTTTTTATTTAGTGGGCCCCACATGTCATACACACAACAACTATCCACTAACTATTCTCTACCCCACTTTCTCTTTCCTACCCACTTTCTATACTCACAACACTCTACCCACTATTTATATTTTATAATATAAAGATTCTCATCTTAATTCTTGTGCCCACATTTTTTTTTTGAAGTTTAACATGAGACGGAGGGAGTATTTGACATCTCCTTGACACCTTTAGACTAATGTCCATCGTCTACATAACTGGCGCAAGAAGCTTGTGCATACTCATTAATGTTAGCTTTTCATCTCCATTTAATCTAAAGCACATGACTTTGTACATGCAACTGATAGTTCACAAGTTGATAGATGACAATCAACAACCCAAAAGAAATTTCTACTAGCTTTACGACTAAGCTAAGCAAGAAGATAAATTGTAATGGAAACAGGAATGAAATACTCCGTACCTACATCAATTGGCCTTGACATTGTCCGTCAATCCCATTGTTTAGGCGAGACAAGCTAGGCTGCTGACAAAAGTCCTCATTTCAAAGTTCCTCTTAACCGACAATCCATGACACTCAATATCTCTTGACGTATTTTCCTTCACATTGTACACAACAAGTTTCTCCCGATTCATAATCAACAAGAAATCTTCATCACCCGATAAAAGTACAGGTCTAATATGGTAACTCCTGGGCTGGTAAACCGAAAACCTAGACCAAGATTCTTTTGCACCATATTCCCTCATTACCCAAACATCAGTCGCAGAATTCATCAAACAAAGGCACCCACCAAGAATCCGAACCTCGAGTCCAGCTTGTGGTAAAGTTTCCCCGATTAATTCACTAGGTTGTGGACTTGTGGCACTTCCCTGAACTTTTCATCAACCAAATCAAAGGCAACAATCAACTATGGAGAATTGAAATTCTTCCGACCTAACAAATGAATTGCCCCATTAACCAAAAACCCTAAATCACCAGCATCAGAACGAAAAACTTTACTCCCTAACCAATGAAAAGGTGAATTCTGAATCATTCTCCAACAATCATTCATCAAACTATAAACCCAAATGACTTTCTGAGAAATTAATACAACCTTATAATCACAAGTTAAGGAATCATAACCTAACCCATAAATCCCACTCGAAACAACACCCACCAACGAATTAGGAAACGGCAATGTTTTGAATTCCCGAATCGTCAAGTTAATCAAACACATCTCATACTTCGCACTAAGAGCCAAAACCAAGCCGTCAACAGATCCACAAACCGCCAACCACCCATTCCGCTGTTCGAATTCGAGCACCGACGTGATTCTGCCGGTGTCAAATCGGTCTCCTTCAAAGTCAACCACGACGAGGGGACGTAATACGGGAGCGAATACCACGCTTTGACGGTGGCAATTGGCGTACGAGGTGAGATGAGTTTTGATGAATTTGGGGTCGGAAATTAGGGTTTTCCAGGGTTTTGAAACGCATTTGAATTTACCTAGTGACTTTGGCGGGAGGCGAGTGAGTATATCAGTGATGAGCTCGTCGGGGATGGTGACGCCGGTGAGCATGGCTATCGGAATGGATTACTGGAGCTCCGATGGAGGGGGTCTGAGAATCAGCTGTATAGTATTGTACTACTACTATAGTGGGGTTTGGGTGGGGAGGGTATTTTCGGGTTTACATAATTAATGTGGGCTTTTGAGCAATAAAGTTTTAATTTATAGACTTATTAAAAATAAATTAAACTATTTGTCCTTATTACAAATTACGTTTTGTTTATAGGACTTTTGGGAAATTTTTCCAAAAAAAAAACAGTAAAGGATTATTTAGATAGATACACTCCCTCAGTCCCACTCGAATTAGGACAAATTTCCATTTTGGGTGTCTCATTCGAATTAGGACAACCCAAAAATAGAAATGTTTATTTAATGGAATCCACATTCACACTCACAATAACTTTCCACTCATTATTCTCTACCCCACTTTCTCTCTCCTACTTTACTTTTCATACTCACAACACCTACTCCACTAACACTTTTTCCTTAATCCCGATGCCCAACCCAATAATCCTAATTCGGGTGGGACGGAGAGAGTATACTATAGTGTGTGTACTAGTATAAAATAATTAGCTCTTTTACCACAAAAAGTGTAAGTATTTTCTTACTCTAAGATTACCTGTCTCACTCTACAACAAGATGTATTTTATCAGTATTTAGATGACTTTCTTAATAAAATAAGTAAGAAAATTATTAAAACAAAAGTAAGATGGTGTAGCAGAGAATGGTAAGTGAATAATTATTGTGAATATACAATCTCATTTAATGGAAATATATTTAAACGCTTTATTTTGAAAAAATCACATTTTTTATAATATATATATATATATATATATATATATATATATATATATATATATTTATAAATATCTCTTTTTAATGACTTAGTATATAATTAAATAAATAAATGTGTGCATGTTGTAGGTGGGGGAATTAATATGTGGATATCCCTCGAGAGTCATGCCGGCAACTTTTGTTTCTGCCACAATTTCACTGTTTGATGAACACTAGACACTATCACTTTCTCTCTCTCAAGTCACTTTCTCTCACTATATATATTTATATTTTTGCATGTATAAACATACATATAAACACATAAAGATATAAGTACATATGAATGGATCAACTTTAATCAAACTATGTTTGTCTAGAGGTTGTGGGGTAGGGAAGAACTGTAAAAAAAAATAAAAAAATAAAAAAAAATAAAATAAAAAATGAAGGTGGTAGTACATAGTTAATCAAACGCCCGCATTCATCGTACCCTTTTATCATAATGTTGATATGTCATTTTCCTTGGATTTTTCTATTAAAATTGACCTCTCTTTGATCCCCCACTTTATAATTTTTGATACATTTCTATCTACTTATTTTGTTTGTACAATTCCCTCAGTACTTTAATTTGGATTTGACTACTATTTTGATCACAACGGTTTCCTTTTTATGCTTTCATTTTTTTTTTACTATTTTTATGGTTTCCTTTGGGTAACTTTGCATAATAATTTCCATTTTCGTTGATAAGAAAATATGTAAGTACCAAAAAGAAAGAAAAATAAATATTGTCAATGCTCGTGTGCATTTTTAGGTGTATACTAGAAAGTTGTTTCTGCAGAGGAGCGCTGCGACAAATCTTTCACACGGTTAAAATTGTGCCACGTGTTGTTTCTATTTTAAGTAATGACTAATATTAATTTGACATAAAATGAGAATTACACATAATTAATCATTGGCCATACCCCTACCAACATGGAGACGTATAGACATATTTGAATCTGCTTTATCTCCAGGAAAGCGGTAGGAAACTTAAGGGACTCTTGAGAGAAGCAAATCCAAATTCAAGTGGCATGTCGACTATAAAGGTATTGTGTCAATATACTCCCTCCGTTCCACCACAAGTGAAATTAATTTGTGGGGCACAATAATTAAGAAAAATATAGTATATGTGTGGTAGAGAAAGAGGAGAGAGAATGAGTGGGGTAAATAGTAGGGTTGATTGAATAAATTGAGTAGTAGAAAATGAAAAGAGAGAATGAGTGAGGTTAAATGGCGGAGTTGGTTGAATATAAATATATTAAAATATTTTTATTTTGAGCAGTTTCACTTGTGGTGAGACTGACTGACAAGGAAATTAGTCTCATTTATGCTGGGCTGGGGAGAGTATATGGTATACTAGAGTATGTGTATGTTCTTTAAGGGCATACGATGTTCTAGTATACTTCATCCGTCCCACCCGAATTAGGATTTTTAGGTTGGGAACGGGGATTAAGGAAAAAGTGTTAGTGAAGTAGTTGTTGTAAGTATGAAAAGTGAAGTAAGAGAGAGAAAGTGGGGTAGAGAATAATGAATGGAAAATTGTTGTAAGTGTGAATGTGGGTCCCATTAAATAATATACTTCCATTTTTTTGTTGTCCTAATTCGTATGGGACACTCAAAATGAAAATTTGTCCTAATTCGAATGTGACGGAGGGAGTAAATGCTATGGTAATCCTATATAAGATTGAATTGAAAAGATCATATCTTGTGTGACTTATCACTAGTAATTAATTGATTATAAATTATGATAGTTAATACTCCCTCCATCCCGGAGTAAGAGTCTCACCCCTCATTTGCACGTTTATTAATAAATATTGGATGTGATGTAAATGTTGTGAGTGTAAAAGTAAAGTAGGAGAGAGAATGAGTGGGAGAGAATAGTGAATTGATTGGTGTTGTGAGTATAAAAGTAAAATAGGAGAGAGAATGAGTGGGGTGAATAGTAAAGATTCTTTCCCATTTTAAGAATGAGACTCTTACTTTGGGACGGACCAAAAAGGAAAATGAGACTCTTACTCTAGGACGGAAGGAGTATTACATTATGATATATAGTCGTTAAATAACTAATAGTATCTAAAAATGGTACAAAATTTGATTCAGATCAATCATGTCAGCGCATAAATTACCCTCATAATATTTGTTGTATGTAGTTTACTAATTTAGAAATTTAGAAGATACTCTCTCCGTCCCAAAATACGATAATTTTATTTGTCTTTTCAAATTTTCTAATATGATTTTGAAAATTAAAGTCCTAACCTTGGAATTGAAAATGTGATTAATTTTTTTAGACAAATAAAATGAAAAAAATAATAAGAAATCATATTGGTTGGGGGGGGGGGGAGGGATTGTGACGCAGGAACCTAAATGTTGGTATTTGACACTCTCAATAAAATCAGTCAACTTAAAGAGAGTGTATCTCAAAAACGGTTCGGCCAAAAAATACAAGCAGCATGCCATTGGAAAGGTCGTTGAGTGTAGATTCCAGAACTTCTTTCGGATCACTATTTGGAATTTTCTACAGAAAGTTATGACAGTTTGACTGAGTGACTGTCCAAAAGTCAGTTACATCCGAATTTTGACTACCTTCTAGACTTTCATGAATCTTGGGATAAATAATACATCTTATTTAAATGTAATTAATTGTTAGGCTTATCCTTAGTGTATTTTTAGTATTCCTATGTTTGGAGGGTTGTTCCAAATAAATTATAAATACCCTATCATAGTTATTGTAAGAGGGAGTTGATTATTGAGTTTATAAAATAAAAGTTGTGCTTTGTGCCATCTTTTCTTGTTCTTTATCTATTCGGTGGATTCCGTTTAGTGGTGAACAAACACAACCCTGTATCTCTTTGGTGGATTCCTTAGAGTGATGAGTTGTTTATGCCCTGTATCTTCAAGGTGGATTCCTTGAAGTGGTGAGCATTCCTATCCGTTTCTATCATCTTTCCTTTACTATTCTTTTCCGCTGCGTTTTTCCCCGTATCAGATTGTATTTTTAAATAAGGAAGATTAAAATACTTTTTAAGTAGTAATAACAAAAAAGTTAATTTAAGGGGAAAAAAAAAGGAGAAGACAACTTTAAGCAAGTTGCTTGGTGACTAACCTAACTCTATTTAGTGGGGGCCATTAGGGAGACAAATCGTATCCCATGATTGGAAACTTGGAAAATGGGTATCTCATCTCAAGCTCAATTACATTATTAGGGTTTTCTGTTGACAAAGTTATACTTGATCACCACTGAAATTAAAGAAGCTAGCAATAATTATTTGTGCAATAGTATATTAATAAGTATTTTTTCATTAATAAGTATTTTTTTTCAGTCCATACTTATCGCTACTTATTTTTATTTGCGCGTCTCATACTTATTGCTAATTACCTAAATACGGAATACTTATTTTTATTTTGCGCATCTCATACTTATTGCTAATTACCCAAAATGTTCACTTTTTTCCCGTCTATCCACTCATAACAACTATCCACTCACAATACTTACTTTTTCAACATATTTCTAAATTCTCACACACTCTCATTTAATAGAAATAAGTATGGAACGGAGATAGTATTTTCTTTCTTAAAGCCATAATCAAGAAAAGGAACAGAAATCATTTGGTTTTTAGAGTGCAATTCTTCATGGAAACAGCTGCAAACATACTCTGAATATTAGACTTACTTTAAATTTGGTTATACTAAGTTTCTCAAAATAAATAACTAAATTTATTTTTGATCAAGTAATTTGTATCATTATTATGGAACGGAGGGAGAATAAATTTAGAACTTAGTTGAATTTTTACAATAAAATTAAGAATAATTAGTTATACCAATAAAATTCTTAAATTTATTTTTGATACACCATTGAATAGGTTATTAATATTTTTTACATTTTGATAAGAACAACTGATGTTAATTACTTGTCATAATAAAATTGAGCATTAAATTTGCGCATGAAAATGCTAATTATGCTAGAAAGATGTATCAACATTTTATCGGCCCTGAGCTGATTTTCTTAATGAAATAAGTAGGTAATTTTGTAAAAAAAAAAAAAAAAAGTAAAAAAATAATCATGAAAAAGAAATACTATTAGTGATGAAAATATCTAGTATAATTTGACAAGATTGATCATGAAGAGTAAGGTTAAAAAAAAAGGGCCCAGACAGACAGGCCCAAAGTAGTGAAGATAGGCATGGCATGATGTTGGGATGATTGAGGACTTGTTTGAAATTAATATCCATCTTTGTTGTTTCAAACAACTTCTTTTTTTTTTTTTATGTTCCTCCCCTATATAACACTTTGCCCCCACAACAATTTTGATGTGTTCCTCTTCACTATCAAATTCATGCTCACAAACAATCCACACATTTTGTACACTATTTTATCTTCCACAATTGTCCAAAAAATTGGTTAAAACATCAATTTTGATTAGACTCGACTTCATCATTTAGTTCACGTACGTGATTTTATAGTTTTATCTATAATTTTCACTTGCTCTTGGAAACGTATTCACATATTATCGCATTAATACAAAGAAACAAGCTCAATATTTACTATCTCCGTCTTAAAATAAAAAATGTCCAAATTAGCTCTTGAAACTTGTCAATGTACTACGAGTTTAGTTGCAAATTTGACACCGTATTTTATTTCAGCCAATTTTGCTACTATTATAAAATTTCTTGCTTCATTTTCTTCTTTCACCCTAATAAACCTTAGAAACTCAATAGAAATTTAACAACTTAATTTAGATGTTAAAACTTAACAAAGATGTTAAAAACATTGCAAAGCCATTAGTTTTTTTTTTGTTTTTGTTTTTGTTTTTGTTTTTTTTTAAAGAGGATCGATAGGGTTCCCCACTTACCCCCTTATAATAATGATGTCCTAGGAGGCATAGGAAGGGATCGAACCCGAGACCTCACACATTGTGAAGTTTGGTTCCCCACTTACCCCCTTAGATTTAAATGGTAGTCTTTATTTTTTTAGATCTCAATGATTTTTGTTTCTAATTGTTCATGCTGTAGGTCTAGTTGGCATTTTATTGTGCATAATAATTTTTTTCATTAGTTTTTAACGTATTTGTTAAGTTTTAAACACTTGTGTTAATTTTTCAACGTTTTTTGTTAAATTTCTAACATCAATTAGCTAAACAGTAGTTACAATAATGTCAAAATTGATGGAAACATAGTAAACAGTAGCAAATCTGAAATTAAACTCATCATATATTTGAGAAAATTTTGGGGGAAACTAGTTTCTCCATAAGTTATAAAAAGTCCTATTTTTACATGGGTTAAAGTTTACGGTTTAGGGTTTAAGGTTTAGGGTTTAGGCCCTTTAGGGTTTAAGGCTTAGGGTTAAAGGGTTAAAAAGTGGACTTTTTATAATTTATGGAGGAACTAGTTTCCCCCAAAACCACTACTAGAAAGACGCGATTTACCCACGGAATTTACTGACGGAATTTTTCCGTCAGTAATACTGACGGAAATAAATGGGTTATTGACGGAATTTTCGGCTTTGTCAGCGCGGGAATTCTAATTGTTGGGAAATTTAATTACCGACGGAATTTAAAATTATCCACGAAAAATGCCGTCGAAATTACTTACGGATATTTTCCGTCAGAAATACCCACGGAAATTTCCGTGGGTAACGTTTAAATGAAATTAAATACTACTATACTAGGATCGACCCTTTTTTTCTATTCAGTCATTCAGACCTCCGTTCAATTACCGCACAAAGGCGAGCTCTCCCTTCGCCTCTCTCCGATCCGTCCGCCAACGCCGTCCGCCGTCGTCCTCCGTTCCCCATAGTCCTCCGTTCTCCATGGTCCTCCGTTCGACATCGTCCTCTTTCTGCAATTTCGTGATAATTTCTCCAGGTTCGTTGTTTGACCTAGGTAGCCGACCCCTCCCCCTTTCACTTTTCCTCTCTAATCTCTCTCTATTTCTCTCCAGCCACAAATTATTAGCCTGCCGTAGATCGGACTCTCAACCCCGCCGTCGATAGCCGGGAAATTTTCCAGATCTGGCTCTCTTCCTTTCTACATTCTAGAGGTAACTTCTTTTTCTCTTTAGCTTCATGTCACCATTTCGTTTCTCATCTTCGTTCTTATTCAGTTGCAATGAGTTACCACAATTTTTATTTTTCTGATTTTATTTATTTTTTTGATGATTGTTAGTTATACATGTTTTTTTTCTGATTCAATAGAATGGAAAATAACTGTTTGATGGTTGTGCATATAAAGATGTTCTTACTCTTTTCTTTTCGTTCATTATTTCTTTTCTCATTGTTGTGCTTTACACATGAAAAAAAAAACAGTCTGATGGTTGTGCATATACCCTGCTTAAATTTTTAGTACAATCAGCTTCACTTTGATGATTTGCATATTAGTTTGTTAAGCCATGCATCTTTACTGCTTGCAATTTATGATCGATATATGTAACACGTCACCAACCTTATTGAGTGCTAACGTCCGATCTCACTCAAAAGAAAGTTTTGTATTTCTGCAGTCTTCTTCTTCTAGGGTGTATTATAAAGAAAGTTTTGTATTTCTGCAACATCACCTATATTAGACCCAATAAAAAGGACATTAACCCTTAATTATTTTCTATAAAGTTAAGACAATCATAACAATTTTACCAAAGAACTCACTGAAGTTGCTTCTTACTGAACCTACTTTTAATATAATTTGCGTGTGATTACAGTATTCTTTGGTTTTGTCATTATATTGTATTGTTGTAGTGGGTGTAATGATGTTCTTTATCATTTTCTTTGCTAAAAATGGACACTTCATGGATGACCAAACTAGTAATTTTATTGTTTCTGATTCCATGACATAAAGGGAAAAGAAAACTTTTATCACCTTAATTAATAACTACTCTCTTCGTCCCAAAATGAGTGATCATTTTTGTCTGTGATCAAGAATAAAAATAGATGTTCACTTTGGGCTGGAGGAAGTAGAAAAAATTCAATATCTATGCAAGTATGAATACTACTTGGGTGAGTATATATCTACTTAAGGTTCAGTCCACTAAATCAAGAAACCATAGCTCAGTTAAGATAAACTAAGGCTGCGTAAAGTTCCACTTTCAAATGTAGACCTTTAAAATGGAACTAATGGATTAACAATGGACACTTTCGATCTTGCCCTCTAATGTACCCCACCTCCTCCTTAAATTTGATTAACATTTATGATTTTGAATAGTACACTTATCAAGCCATGAATCAAATCCAACCTTAGTTGAATCCAGATTTTTCTGCACAAGTTTGTCCTTCAAAATTTGAACCATTTAAGATCTAATGATTTTCAGCTGTTAAGACTAATTTCAGGTGACAAAACTTTAGATTTCACTTATTACATTTTTCTATAAGCATGTTGTTATTTCTCTCAATCTTAATACATGTTGACTTTGACTGCGCAATGTTCCTTGTAGATTATACTGTAAGCATCTTTCTTAGATCATATAATTAAAGATCATTCTAAAACAAAATATTGTGGTTGGTAAAACTAGGCTTTAAATTTGATGCCTTTCAGATTTTTTATATCATTAATCAATGTTTGACTTCTAATTACATTAGGTACATTATCCTATTTATGCAACTCAGCTTTAATGACTTGCTGGTCATTGTGACCTCCCTACATTCTTCCATGGTCATAAGTTGTTATACTTCAATCAAGTGTAGATACCTCTAAGCATGTACATCATATAATCATTAGCTGCTACTGCTACTTGCTAATGCTGCAATGGAGAATAGCAGACAGAAACAAACTACTCTTTCATTTCTGTTGTTATTTAGCCTTTTAAGTCTTTCACAGCCACAATCAGATTCACCCAATTAGTTGGAATGTGACAGAAATTTATTTAAGTACTTCTTTCTATATCTGTTGTAAGTGTAGCTTTTGTATGAAGATTAATTTTTTTTCTTAATTTTTGTGAAGATAAATATGTCTGGGGATCGTAGCTGGATGGATAATCGTAGGAATCCTAATAGAAGGGGTATCACAACTGAGTTCGTAGAAGGTTTAGAACATTTTGTGGAGTTTGCTAGATCGCATCCCCAATACATACAAGATGGGAAGATTAGGTGTCCTTGCAAAAAGTGTAAGAATAAAAAATTTCATTCTTATGGATTTGTGAAGAAACATCTTATGGAAGTGGGGTTCATTGATGGTTACAAGATATGGGTAGCGCACGGTGAGCCCTATCCAGTTGAAACAATTGTTCAAAATCGTCCCACTATCGAGCATGATCAAGCGAGGGAACTCGAACAGTTGGTTGATGAAATAGAGCCTTCTGTAGGTATGGATGATATGGTTCAAAATGCAGCCGGTCCAGAGTTCGATTGGACCCCTAATCCAACAGAAGATCCCAATCCTGATGCAAAGAAGTTTATGAATTTAATGAACTCTGCAAATGAGAAAGTTCATCCCGGTGCAAAGGCCACAGTGTTGGAGTCAGTCGCAGAGTTTCTTAATATTAAGGCTGATTCAAATATGAGCCAACAAACTTACAACCGTGTCATGGCAGCAGTACAACGGTTGCTACCCGAAGAAAATAAGATGGTTACTAATTTTTATGACACTAAAAAGTTGGTGGGGCATATCGGTCTTGGGTATGATAAAATTGATGCGTGCAAGAATCAGTGCATGCTTTTTTACAAGGAAAATGAAGGTCTGAATTCTTGTTCAATTTGTGGGCTTAGTAGGTATAAGCCAGCACGTCGGGGTAGTGTGAAGCACAAGAAGAACGTACCTCGGGCGCAGTTGCGTTATATGCCGCTCATACCCAGATTGCAACGAATTTTTTCGTCGAAAGATACTTCAGAAGCTATGCGTTGGCACAAAGAGTGTCCTCGCGAAGAGGGTGTGATGACTCATCCTTCCGACGGAGAAGCATGGAAGCATTTTGATGCTACTTACCCCGATTTTGCCGCAGATGCTCGAAATATAAGGTTGGGAATCTGTACAGACGGTTTTTCTCCATTTGGGCCGGGGGCAAAATCTTATTCATGTTGGCCTGTTATAGTCACAGTTTATAATCTTCCCCCATGGCTATGTATGACCGATCCTTATATGTATTTGAGTTTATTCATTCCTGGGCCGTGGAATCCAGGCAAAAATGTTGATGTGTATCTTCGACCTCTCATGGATGAACTAAAACAGTTGTGGAATGACGGTGTGCAGACATGGGATGCCTTCAAGTTACAAAACTTTAATATGAGGGCAGCAGTGATGTGGACAATTAATGACTTTCCTGCGTACGGTATGTTATCGGGATGGAGCACTCATGGAAGATTGGCATGTCCGTATTGTATGGAAAATACTGATGCATTCAGACTCGAGCATTATAAAAAGCAGTGTTGGTTTGATTGTCATCGGCGGTTTCTTCCTAGTAACCATCCATTTCGTAGGCAGAAGAATGCATTTACCAAAAATAGAGTTGAGCATCGGGGGCCCCCTCCTCATTTGAACGGTGAAGAAATTTTTGAGCGGGTATCTGAGTTATCCGCTGTCGGGTGGGGGAAGAAGTTTTCAAAAGATAGATTAGATGGGTTTGGTAAGGATCACAACTGGATTAAAAAAAGTATATTTTGGGAGTTGCCTTATTGGAAGACAAACTTGATTAGACACAACCTTGATGTCATGCATATTGAAAAAAATGTGTTTGATAATGTATTTAACACAGTGATGGATTTCAAGTCTACAACAAAGGACACCCCCAATGGTCGGCTAGACCTTGAAGCAATTTGTAATCGGGTGGATCTCAACATTGTTCAAGTTAATGGGAAAGATTACAAACCAGTTGCGCCATTTGTTTTGTCTAGAGAGGATAAACAACGTGTTCTACAATGGTTGAAAGATCTGAAACTTCCTGATGGGTATGCATCTAATATTGGCAACTGTGTCAATGTGGAAGAAGGAACAATATATGGGTTGAAGAGTCATGATTGTCACGTGTTATTGGATAGGTTGCTTCCTATTGCATTTAGGGACATTCTCCCTAACGAAATATGGGTGGCATTAACAGAATTGAGTGAATTCTTCAGAGCATTGACGTCTAGCAATCTTCGTGTCGATGATATGAAAAAGCTAGAAGAGAGCATTGTGGTGACAATATGTAAGCTTGAGAAGATATTTCCGCCATCTTTCTTTGATTCAATGGAGCATTTACCAATTCACCTAGCTTATGAAGCTAGAGTTGGAGGTCCTGTTCAATACAGATGGATGTATCCGTTTGAACGATTTTTGGGAAAGTTGAAAAAGAAGATGAGTAACAGAGCAAAAGTTGAGGCATCCATCTCTGAATCGGTGATTATAGATGAAATTGTGTCATTTGTGTCGACATATTTTCACCCTAACATTGAGACAAGGTTTACCAAAGTGGGTCGCAATTATGACGGGGGTGTCACAAATACAGATGGGAAAATATCAATGTTTTCTTCACCCGGTCGATTCTTTGGAAAAAAATGCACTCGCATGCTAAGCCGAGAGGAATTTGAAGCGGCTAGACTCTATGTTCTCCTTAACTGTGATGAGGTTGAAGATTATCTGAAGTAAGTGCTTTTTTATTGATTGCACTCAATTTCAATCCCAATAAAGTTCTTTCTTTTATTCAACTGATTTTTTATTACCATCTATTAAACACGCAGAATGTTTGAAGATCAGGCTAGAGATTTGGCGCAAGATTTGATTGCTATTAGGACAGACAACGAATTTCCCGAATGGTTTAACAAATATGTAAATGTCTATTCCCTTGTTCAATTCGTATACTATATTTAATATTTTTTATTTACTATAAATATATTTTTATTTAGATTCTCAGCAACCGTGGAGATGCAAAAGCTGCGAGATTAGAAATGTTAGCCCATGGTCCGCTCTTAAAAGTGAATGTATATAAGGGTTATTTTGTTAATGGGAAGAACATTGAATGTGTGCGCGATGCATAAGAAGTGGAAAGATACTGGTAAGCCCGCATCTAATTACACGCCACAAGTATGGGCTGAATGGGAAGAACATTGGAGGAGTTCAAATTTTTTGAAGAATTCAGACATAGCCAAAGCTAACAGGAACTCTAACGAAGGACAGGGTAGTGTGCACACCGGGGGGTCTCTTAACCTCAGTGAGTCATGGAATCGTTTGGTAAGTTTACTTATTTACTATTATTTTAATAAGTAGTATTTTTGAGGTGACATTCATTTAAGATTAATTTTTATTGCGGTGCTCTGACCTTCCCCCTCCTCTCTCTATAGTTGACTTAAGTTATGATTATTTTTATGCTTTAAGGTTCAGCGACATGGGCCAGAAGTTGATGCTGCTGAGGCTTTTCTTGCTACCCACACTTCTGTAGCTCCAGATGGCACGATAAAGTGGGTTAATGACTATTACAAGAACATTTATGTAAGTATTTATAGTCGCTCTGTTTCAAGAAAAAACTCTTACATTTTTTCGTGTTTGACATGTCCCAAACAAAATAGTCCCTCATTTTATATACACTGCCTGGGTTTTTGTGCTTACTGTCGGTGCTTTCTTGTGAACTTGGCTGAGGCATAATCCTTGTACTAGTTGAAATGGTTTTTTAATGCTTATTGTCGGTGCTTACTGTAGTAATGGTGATTTTATAAATTCTTAGTAATATTCCGCTGCGTTTACATCGTATTTGGAGGACTCTATTGCTTTATTTCATAACATCCTTAAGTTAATGTTTGAAACAAGTAAATATGCTGTAGAAGTCAGTTTCAGAAGTAAACTAAGCAGATGAAATCAATTCTTTGGCAGCAATATTTTTCTGGTGACTGCTCCATGTCAAAAACTAGACGTACTCGACGGAGTACCTTATTTTCAAATAGCAGCACATTCCATTCCTTACCTTTACCTAGTAATTAAGTTTTTGATCATTAGTTTTAGCTGAACTTGCCAATATATTGATTGAACCTCTGGTACCATACTTCTGTGTCATAGTCTTGCTCAGCGGAATATTTATTTCATAACTGGAGTGCTTTATAAGCCACATGCATGTGTTTTTGTTGGAAAAAAATGGAATTCACTTTCTTTTTTATCATAAATCCAGCCAGGAATTATGGGCACTAAACTTTCATGGGGGTATGTCCTGAAACAGCAGTGTGGAGCCAAATCCCATTTGGGTTTCTTTTTTATCATAAATCCAGCCAGTAAACTTAAGAAAAACTTGTTTGTATTATGAGTGTTGTTATAATCTTGGTGGCCACTTAATTCTTGTATTATGAGTGTTGTTATAATTTTGAGGACTCTAATGGAATGTAACAGCTCCTCTTAATATATGGCCTAAAAAGTTGGCTTAAATTTAGATTAATTGAGTATAAATATAACGTTCAACTCTGTGATCCTAATTCCTTCTTTGTGGTTGCTGTCTTTAATTGATTTTTGTTTTTCTATAATGGACAGGATACATATGTGTCCCGTGCTCGTGATGAGGCTATTGAGGAGGGAATTATTGAGCCTGAAAGCACAACACGCCCCCCCTTTCGAGCAGACCTTTGGAAGGCCATTTCCATTCATAACAGGGAACCAAGAGGTGATCGATTGCCTGGATTTGGAGAGCATGGAGCTGGTTTCTTTGACTTGCCATTGAGCAGCCGTTCTTCACAGTGTTTTTCTTCCTCAAGTAGTCATAGTATGGACTACGATGATCAGATAAGACAAAAGGATGAGATTATAGCAAGCTTGACTGAGACGGTAAACACCCAAGTAAACACTCAAGTAAACGCCCAAGTTGAACGAATGCGGGATGAAATTCGGGCGGAAATGCGGGAGGAAATGGAGCAGCAAATGCAACAAAAAATGCAAGAAATGATGAGGTCTATGCTCGAACAACAGCAACAACATCAACAACAGCTTCCTAGCGGTAACAACTCTAACTCTTCTATTGGGCAATACTTTAATTTAAATGTAAGTGGACGGAGGGGTGGTCGTGGTGGTAGTAGCAGCTCCCAAACCCGTAGGAGTGGTAATGGTTGATGTTTTTACTTGATTTTCTTTGATTTGGAACTAGGATAACTAAAACACTTTTAGTACCCTTTTTTATTTGGTTTGTAAGGTTTGTGTATTGTTTTGAATTATTAAGTATAAGTGTTTCGAATGGTGGGATTCTTAGTACTAGTTGTATTGTTAGAAGTATTGTAATTAATATATGTGGTTTTTTTAAATGTTACAGGAGGCTTTTTTTGTATTAAAAAATGTTTTTTTTTTTAAAACTGCTCAATTTACCCACGGAAATTTCCGTGGGTAAATTTTATTTTAATATTAAATAAAATTACCCACGGAATATTCCGTGGGCAAATTTATTTAATATTAAATAAAATTATCGACGGTCTATTCCGTCACTAAATCTTAGATTACCCACGGAATTTTCCGTCAGTAACGTTACAATTACCCACGGAAAGTTCCGTCAGTAAAATCCGGAAAGTCCGGCCGGTGACCGGCGAAATGCTTTCCGACGGAAACTTTCCCACGGTTTATATTGCGTTTCCCACGGAATTTCCGTGGATAATACTCACGGAAATTTCCGTCGGTATTACCAACGAATATTTACCCGCGGAATGCCGACGGACGATTTCCGTCGGTAACTCGTATTTACCCACGGAAATCGTGATTTACCCACGGAATTTTCCGTGGGTAAAACGCGTATTTCTAGTAGTGAACCAACTCCATATATTTTTTGATATTTTTTAGTTTTCTCTCGAGATTGTCATATATCCAAAACCAAATTACTAGAGTTGTACTATATGCTAGGAGGTTTGTACCATGGTTGGGAAGACTTAGTAATGGACATTGATTTAGTCGGTATCAATCACAACTACTAAAGTGGGAAATTAATGGGTCTAGGCAGCATGTTGTTCAATTTTAGAGTCTCCAACTTAAATTAACAAATTGACAAGTCCTAAAAGTTCTTTTGACTACTCAATAACACCCTTGGTATGCTTGTTTGTTTTGGGCCTGGTTTATTAACAAAGACCAACAGTCTTGTCACTTTCTCAACAATAGGGTTTATAATTCTTTTTTTTTTTTATTAGAAAACCAAATTTAAGTAGAGTCAGCCTTATGAAAATCTTGTTTTACATTAAGAAATGTGTAAAACAAATTTTACACTAAAATGAGTGTAAAATAAATGTTTCTCGAGATTTTCACAATCTAGTATCGTGAAAGTAAGCATAACATGAATTATATCATTATAATTTTATTAAAGGGTAAAATACAAAATAGGGTCTAAAGTCCTCAGAGTGGTGCCAGTTTGGGGGCTGACGTGCAAAATTTAGTGAAATAGGGCCTGACTTGACACTTTGTTAGCAAAATAGGGCTTTTTAACGGTTTTCGTTAGAAAATCAGTTAAGTCACATGTGATTTACATGTGATTGACGAAATGGATCAATTTGAAATGTGAATTAATTCTTAAGGGGTTAAATGTAAATACTTTAAAATTAAAGTCGCAAAATATGAATTTTCAAGTTTTAAATTAAAAATTTGAAATAAAATAACTAATATATTAAAAAAATATTTTAATTATTTTAAACATAAATAAATAAATAAATTATTTTTGACAAAATAATTTAGATAATTTTTTTCTCAGATCTAAATAAAAATATTCATATAAAATTATAAAATAAAACAACAAAATTTTGAATTTTCTTTGAAAAATATATTTTTCTTTTCTAGATTTACATCTCCGCTTCCAACCTCCATCTTCGCCATCTATCTCGTCTCAAAACACCATCGACCACCATCTCCATCAATTTAGATGGACAAAACTTATCAATTTTCTTTGAAAAAAAATATTCTTGAAAGAAAATGATTATTTATTTAAATTTAAAAATTGTCAAATTTCTTTAGAATTTAGAATATTTTTATTTAGATCCGAACAAAAAAATTATTTATTTATGTTTAAAAAAATTAAAATCAAAAATTTACTATATTAGTTATTTTATTTCAAAATTTTAATTTAAAATTTAAAAACCTATATTTTGCGACTTTAAGTTTAAGTATTTATATTTAACCCCTTAGGAACTAATTCTCATTTCAAATTGATCTATTTCGTCAATCACATGCGATTTAACTGACCTTTCTAACGAAAACCGTTAAATATCCCTATTTTGCTAACAAAGTGTCAAGTCAGACCATATTTCGCTAAATTTTGCACGCCAGGCCCCAAATTGGCACCACTCCAAGGGCTTTAGGCCCTATTATATGCTGAAATGACGTGTTTCATAGTCGATCCATGTTCATTACATTGGAGTTTTTTTTTTAAGCATACGAACATAAAGATTATCTTAATCATTTTTTAAGTCAAATGCGATAGTTATTTTGGCATGATGAAACTAAGGATTATTGGAGACGATGTTTTAAATAATGACAAATTCTTGGATACAACCGTTGCATGGCGTGCGGCGGGCTTGGCCCATGGAGAAGCCTGCCAGTGACTCCTCCACTCCCAGCGCGACACGTGGTATTTTTTTTTCAAAAAACTCCAATAACTTTAAAATGCTATATCTTGAGATTTATAACTCAAAAAAAAAAAAATTAAAAATACCATTGTGTTCGTCTCGATGAGACGAATAAAACTACATAGGTCATGATATGGTTTGTTTTTTTTTTTTTTAAAAAAAAAAACATATTTTTGTACACACAAAAAGTTTGAGTTGCTTGTCAGCTGAGATGTAACACTCTGTTCTAATGAAAGTAACAGTTTCATATTCAAAAAGTAACACTTTTATAGTCAAATATAACAGCAATTTTACAAGAAAATTTAAATTGTTTTGATAGATTTTGTGGTTAGAAAAAGTAATATTTGAAGTGTAACAAAGTGAATATATAATTATAATTTTTTTATATAAATGAATGTAACATTTTTATTTAGTAAATGATACTTTTCTTCTTTAAAAAAAAGAGTAGAAATTTATATATATAATCGAGTTGCATTTCAATTGTTACTTTCTCAATAAAAAATTGTTACATTTAAGATATAATGTTACATTTAAAAATATAAACTGTTGCAATTGAGATAAAAAATGTTACATTCATTTTTTATAAAATGTAACATTAGTTTAGTTTGTTAATCTTATGTTAATTTTGAAAAAAAAAAGTGTTACATTTGAAAAACAGAGTGTTACATTCCTTTATAAAAAGTGTGACATTGGGTTAGTTGTCAATCTTTATGTTATCTTTAATCTATTGCAGCAAATTGTGGTACATTTTGAAAAAAAATGTTACATTTCATTATAATAAGTGTTACTTTTGCTGGGAGGAAAAAAATTAGGGGTCGCAAAAAAAAAAAAAAAAAACCAAAACAAAACAAAACAAAACAAAAGAGGAAAGTTGGCTGATTGGCTCCATGCGGCGGCCGAGACCCCCTCTTAAATAATTGAAGTCCAATAAGATATGACATGGCCAGTATGGTTTAAAACAGTATGTTTTTTGGCGAACTTGTAGGGTAAGAGATTTTACAACACAACAATCGTTTTCTGTCAAAAAAAAAAAATAAAAAAAATACAACAATCGTTTTCTCTGAGATGGGCTCCGCTGGTCCAAATGAGAAAAATGTCCACAATAATTAAATGGGCTAAAAGCCCAATACACAACCCAATACAGGTGGTTTTATTGGGCTCGAAGCTCAATATAAGATCTAGATTTGGCCCGGATCTTGCACCGGAACCAATGCAAGCCGAGCTTGTTTCTCCTCTGCATAGTGTTGACGACAGACGAATACCATCATACTTTTATTTTCCCAAAATGTGCAGTCAAGATTGTTTAAGCAATATGTTCAAACACCCTTTACTAATAACAATCCACACAAAAGATGAAGAAAAAAAATAATTTAATGAAGACTTTTAATACTTCACACACACACAAACAAATCAACAGAATTCTTGGCAAAAACAACTTTGCAGAAACGATTCAATTACTTTCTGAATGAAACTGAGAGGTAGCAACTTCTTCTTCTTCTTTTAGAAGCTCTTCATTCTGTTCTTCCTGATCTCGAATATCCTCATTACCATCGCCTGTTGTAACGTTGCCTTGGTTGCTCTCATCCTTCAATAAGCTGTACTTGCGTGAAACATCTTTCCACTCCGTCTCTGCGGATAAGTACTCGTGTCGTCCCAAATACTTCTTTAACTCCACGCGAAGGTTGCGGTAGGGCTATAAAATCCAGAATTTTCAGAACCATCTTAGTCAATAAACAGAATTGCACCCAAATCTATACTTACAAAATCTATACTGAGTACTCGCCATTCAAAGAGATACCCCAACTTTCTTTAGTGGTTTATCCCAGAAAGATAATTTTATTACCACGAATATACAATTATTCAAGAGCGATTTCAAGAAGGTAAAAACTATAAACATTAACTATATAGAAGGTTTAAATTGTCAAATAAGATTATATTTTCTAAGCGAGCGAGTATTAGATGATTAAACTAAAGGCTAAATCTTGTGAAAATGCAAACTACAAAGTACAACAAAAAAGAAACAGAGAAAGAAGAAAACCTCTGCTTTTGAATCCAACGCGAGTCCAAAAAAAGCCAGGGAGACAAAATGCTTGCCCACAGACTCAGCCAACCTGATCTGACTGAGCCAATACGAAGAAGTCTCAAGCCTATCAAACCTGCAATGGCTACATTTCTCTGCACTCTGGTAAGGTGTTCCAGAAAGCCGGGGCTTAGTCAAATAAGACGGTGTTCCAGAAAGCCGAGGCTTAGCCAAAGCAAAAGGTGTTCCAGAATGTCGAGGCTTAGCCAAAGAAAAAGGTGATCGAACAGGTGTTCGAGGAATCCCATCAGTTTCTGGCTCATGTAACTTCTTTGAGGCATTTCCTCGAACAGTTGTGTCTGGGAAACTCACACTTTTCTGCTTCGTTCTTACCCTGCCTTCGGGTGGGGATTTCTTTGGAGCAAATGGCGTTGTTTCTGTGACTTGGGTCGATTTGGATTCTTTTGAGGGTATCCCCTGGACTTCTACAACTGGAATTGATGGAATTTCCGTTGTTTTATGAGTTGATTTGGGTTGAATCACAGCATTTTCTTCTGCCTGAACTGATTGAAACTCTGTTATTTTATCATTTGATTCGGGTTGAATTACAGCGATTTCTTCTGCCAGAACCGATTGAATCTCTGTTATTTTCTTAGTTGATTCGGGTTGAATCACCGCAATTTCTTCTGCATGAACAGATTGAGTATCTGGCTTTTGAGTTGGTTCAAGTGGTGGTATCTCCACCTCCACGACCGGAATTTCTTTGATTTCTGGGTTTTGAACAGATTTTGATTGTTTTCTTGGGATCGGCTGTTTCTTGGTAGTCTTTTCCGGCAACGAATTAGGCTTCGCGGGTACATTAGGGTTCCGAATCGTACCAAAAACCCTCTTTTGCCTGAAATGAGAAATCTTTAAACACAAAAAACACAACCAAAATATACCACAAATTTAAACAAAATAGCATGTAATGATAATATTACCTGTGAATTGGTGGCTCTTTGGGTTTGGATCTGGGTGCTTCATTAACATTTTTGTATTTCGATTTAACAGATTGAGTCTTAGTAGCTGCACAAAATTTTCATAAATTAGGGGAAATTGAATTAATTCCAAAACAAATGTCAGATCATCATAAAATTGAAACAAAATATTGAACCTGGAAATGGGGTCGGATGCATATCCATTGCAAAATTATGTGTGTTTCAGAGATTCAGTGTGTGTGATTCAGTTATGTATGTGAAGAAAGAAGGGAGTTTTTGAAATGGAGGAAAAAGGGCGGCAACAGGTAGAATTTTGAAATGGGCGGTTAGACGCTCCTCGGAGGACCCATTATAGTAGGGAATTTGTGTTGAATAAAAATAAAATATTAGGCCCATAATGATATAAAGCCTGCCAGCCCCAGTCTTCATGGTTTGAATTTGATGAATTTTTTATTTATTTTTTTCTGTCAGGTTAGGTTGAGACTTGAGTCTATGAATCGTAATTAAAGGCCCATTTAAATGATGCTGAGTCTAATACTATGACCCAAATATAAGAATAATACTAGGGTCCAGACTCCAGGGAAATAATAAAGTTACAAAATGTGGCTTACAAAAAAGGAAGTGTCATAATTGTGTTGGTGTTTTTAATTGAAGTGTGCCGTGTCCACTGTCGATGTAGCAAATGAAATATCGCCACCACATCTTGTATCCTTCATTTTGTACATTTCTTTTGTAAGCCTAGCATTGCCCATAATACTAAGGGCACAAAAAAATCACAAAATCTTACTTACAAAATCCTAATTGTAATAATGAGTGTGGCGGGTCTATTATTATCGATGTAACCAATAAAATATAATAATTCATGTCTTGTTAAAATAATTATCCATTTTTAGTGATGAATGAGTGGGAAAGTCGGGTAGAGAATAATAAGTTGATTGCTGTTGTTAGTGTAAACGTAAAGTAGGAGTGAGAATGAGTGAGATGAATAGTAAATATTTTTTGTCATTTTAGAAAGTTGACACTTACTCTATGACAGACTAAAAAAGAAAGGTGGACCCTTATTATGCGACGGAGGTAGTAGTAAAAGTCCAAAATTGATCTCTTACAATTGTTTGTAATCTCAACTTTGTGATTACAAACAATTGTTTGTTGATCTCATTTGCGTTTGATTTAATTTTTATTTTCATAGGTTTCTAATAAATAAAGTGATTTCATCTCCTTCGTTGAGACCCTTTGATTTGTCTCCTTTGTTGAGACCTTTTGTTTTGTATCCTTTGTTGAGACCCTTGTATTTATTGTGTTGATATGTTTGATGTTTCAATGGATTTTCCATTGACTTATCTCACTTTGTTGTTCATCTTAACAATTCTCGGGAAGTTTGATTGGCGACTTGTTGTCGATCCTGATGCTTCAAGAAGTCATGTGTTCAAAGCAATATTTTTTCAAAGGGGGAATTTGTTGAATGCCCGGATCGGGCAGTGTCCAAAATTTATTTGGAGTAGCATCTGCACATCCCAAGATATTGTTCAGTATGATCATGAAGTGCTTATTACTGCGCGTTCGAGTTTAATCCAAAGATGCATTGGTGGACATGGGTCTTTGTCCTTATCATCACATGCTATTAACGATTTTGGAGATATCATTTTCAATTGTAAGATTTTATTAATCTTGAACTCTAACTTTAATGTAGTTTGTGTTAATCAAATCGCGAATGAAGCGATTGGTTGTGTTTCAAGAGTTTCATGGTTGTATAATCTTCGTGTATGGAATGAGTCCCCGGCATATGTGGAGGACCATCTCCTTTTCATATATTAATGCAATTGATTCTCTTGTTTGATAAAAAAAAAAAAAAAAAAAAAAAAAAAACGTTTAAGACAAAGTAATTTTGAAAAAATTGTACGATGGTATACTCCCTCCGTCCCAGCTCACTTGAGACTTTTTGACCAAGGTCGGTTTGACCAACACTTTATAGAAATATTTATGTTCCAAAAAAAAAATTAAAAATTGTTATTGAGAGGATTTTTAATGGTGATCATTTTACATTTTTTTTTATTTTTTTTTGATCATAAATATTTCTATAAAGTGTTGGTCAAACCGACCTTAAGTTGACCAGTTTTGGTCAAAAAGTCTCAAGTGAGCTAGGACAAAGGGAGTATATGCTAACAACTGGAATTTATTACTCCCTCGGTCCCATTTTAAGTTTCTTACTTTACTTTATTACCTAAAATAGAAAGTGAGACCCACTTGTCATTATCACTAAAAAAACTCCATACCTACTTTTTCTCTATTAATTTACTTTTCATACTCACAATATTTACTTTTTAAAAGCTAGCTTTCAAAAAAAAAAAAAAAAAAAAAACTACCATGGGTACTTAATAACACTATTATTGACATTTTTTTAATACTACTATGGGTGCTCTTTTAATGCTATTATTGGTAATCTTTAACATTATCACTAACAATATTTAACTAACCACGGCCCACGGGTGTTTTTTTTTTTTTTTTTTAAGCAAAAGAACATATGATTTATTAAGAGATAATATTTAGTAGGCACTCCACATTAGTTGAAGGCTCTACCCAATACATACATTACAAATTTGTTGAGAGTCTCTTAAAAACCAATATGCTACATCTTTGAAGATTCTAGGGACACGAAAAACCATGTTGATATCAATCTTAAACCAAATCCCCATCTGAACTCGTCCCTGGGATACACAGACGCTCCGCCAAGTAAAACTTGGCCACTGCCTACAACTGGCATTCAAATAAACTGCTACACAGTATGATTTAACTTTGAAAATATGAGAAAATAGAGCCTCTGAGTTGACTAAAAAATGCCAACCAAACATCCCGGGCAAAGAGTTGACGTAAGATTTGAAATCGAAGCGCCCATGCATATTTGCACATACAAAAATGGGACAATGGCCTCCAATAAACACCCAAGCATTATCCTTAAACTTCACCAACCAAATTGAAAATATGAAAAGTGCGAATAACAAGTCCAAGAACATCAAAGAAAAATAAAAAACAAAGCAAAGGCTCTCCCTAAGGAGAGAATTCAACGGGCTCTCACTAAGGAGAGAATTCAACAGGCTCTCACCATGGAGAGAAATCAAAGGACCCTCAACAAATGAAAGGAAACAAACAAACATACAATAAGAAAACAACAAAATCAAAGAAACTTCAAGGAAATAAAATCTAAACAAGAACCCCTAATTTCACAGTTATTAATTGATAAAATGATAATTAATAAATGTGAAATTAGGGTAGAGAAGTACAAAATAAATGAATCAAATAAAGAAAATTTACTAATTTTTTTAAAAATCAGAGAACTTTCTCGGAGAAGGAGAGGGAGAAGTTTTTGGTATACAAAATGATGTGTCTAAATTTTATTTGTATTTTTAATTAGAGTGTGCCGGGTCCACTATCGATGTAACCAATAAAATATCGCCACCTTATTTTGTATCCATCATTTTGTGATTTTTTTTTTGTGCACCTAGCATTGCTCTTTGGTTAATTTCAATCCATCTTTTGTTGGGCTAAGGACTTTGGCCCCACAGGTGTTCATTAATACACATGCTCTTTTAGACCATGGACAATAAGGGGTTGAGAGGGGGTTGAGTGGGGGGTCAACTAGTTGAGTGTGTGCAATAAGGGGTTGAGAGGAGGGGGTTGAAGGGGAGGGGTTGAATGTGTTCAACCTGGTTGAGAAATTTTGGTGGGGCCCAAGAAAATCCACGTGGCGGTATAGTATTGGCCAGCACAAGGAGAGTGCACCACACCTCCCATTTAGGCGAGTTTGCTGCTCTTTTTTTTTTTTTTTTTTTTTTTAAAAAAAAGATTTATATTTTCGGATTTATTTTTTATCTCAATTTTTTCATAGTAAATTGATTTTTTTATAAAAAAAAAATCACCAAAATTTATCATTTTTTTTCATCTATAAATTGATGTAAGTTTCATTTGATTTGGACACCGAAAAAAAATCCTCTTTTCTCAATATAAAATTTTCAATTATAATTTATTAACCCTTATTTAAAAAAATTCAACATCTTTTTAAGTGTGAAGTATTTTTTTAATAATAATTATCATCATTTTTTATATTTATTTAATTGCAATTTAAAAAATTAATTAAGTGTGAAGTATTTTTAAATTATAAATTATAAATGATATAATTATTATTTATTAATCATAAAAATAAAGATTATAAATAAAATAAAAAGTAGTGGGCTATAGAATGATGAGTTGGGAGGAGTTGAATTTTAAACTAAACTAGCTTATTGTGGGGGGTGTAGTTGAGAGGGTAGTTGAATGATTAAGTGGATGGAGAGAGAAAATGAGGTGTCGTGATATTAAGGTAGTTGAATGTTTTTAGGGGGTTGAGTTATTGGACATGGCCTTAACGAGTGGTTAATTTCAATCCACCTTTTGTTGTTGGACTTTTGTTGGACTAAGGACTTTCGGCCCACATGTGTTCATTAATACACATGCACTTATTAACGAGTGTTAAAAGTGTTATTTCAATGTTTATAAGCGGCCATTTAAATATTTATAAGTTCCATTAAACACTGACACTTTATAACAAACGTAACTACACTTATGATGGAACACACGCATGTAAATATTTGCTTTATAGAAGCATTAAAAAATTTACTATTTTTTTTATTCACAAGACAGTATTAATAATACATCTATTTTATGAAATAAAATAGTCCATGTGCTCAAATTGCCAAAATTATCCCCTTCCTTTGAGTAAACACGTTTTTCTTAACGTTTAGAAAAAAACGTTTTTTTTAAAATAATAATGCGTCTCTGCATCATAAATGTCAGTGATAATGCTATAGAGTGTCAGTTATTCATACGTGCATTTATAAAAATTGAAACTTCCACTTTTAAAAATGTCAATCTTAATGTTACAAAGTATTGGTCATTATCATTATTCTGTTAGTACTAGACATGAAAAATACCTTGAAAGCTCCCTGTAAACCTTCCAAGGACTTTTTGGGAATTTAAGATTATTGAAAGACCTTTCTTGTATTTCCTCCAAGACCCTCCAGGGACCTTAGAGGAATTCTTGGAGAACAACCCACTGTGCTAAACCCGTAGGAATCTCTATTTCTCTTCCATACGCCTTTTAAGGCGTCGTACAACTCAGGTGCCGGGGTCTAGGTTTTCCTATAAATACAGTCCTTCTCAGCCCCATTGAGATTTTTTTCGACCCACAGGAAAACCCTAGCAGCTGCGAATTCCAAACTGCTTCTCTTCCTCTCAACTCTCTCATAACACTACTTTACACATCTCTTTGATCATCAAAAGCGATCCAACAACCCCACCAACCAAACTTGGTTCAAGGTACTAAGAATAAACCTTCAAACCTCTACACCGATCTTGGTAAAAGCATTCTAACCTACTTCTCATTACGTTCATGATTAAATCTAGTTTATAAATATTAGATCTAGTTTTTCTTCATCGTTCTTCAATATATGTTCTTGACTTATGATAATCTAGGGTTTTTACGAAATCTAAACTAGATCTAGGTCATCTTATTTACGTCTTTTAATTATGTGTTATTCATTCGATGTCCCATGATCATATTTGTATCTCCAATGATGAGCAATGATGAATCCCATCGATCATGTTGATGGTTTTTCATTGATTCTAGGATGATTTGATCATCCTATTATTTCTTTTACTACCTTCCACCTTATGCATGTTCCCATATCGTTACTCTATTCCCGTAAACACTATACACACATAAGCACGTTAATCATGATAGAAAGACTGATCATTCAGGCGATAGGAGTGATCACATAAATATTTTTTCTTTTATTGTAATTTGACCCCCGAACCCTATTATTTGTGTACAATTTTTCCCCAATGTTTTAGCTCTGCTAAAACGGCGTGGCCTCTCATATTTTTCATGCTATTTTGTTTTAATTTTCTGGTCGTTTAATCACATTATTTCATAAAAAAATTCCCATGCGTTGTTGCATCAGAACGGGGTATTTACACATATGATGACATTTATAAATATTGAAACTATCCTTTTAAAAATCAGTCGGTCCTAATGTTATAAAGTGTCATTCATTCATACTGGCTTTTATAAATTTTGAAACTAAAACTTTTAATCATGTCAGTGGTAGTATTAAAGAGTGAGACAAAACCAAACCTCAATGGGACAGTAAAACTTGTCTAAACTTTTAGGGTGGGCAGTAAAATTAATCCTACTTGTTCACCCACCAACAGAAGGACGTGGCCAGTCATAAGCCATAGGCATGAGAGAAGATGCTAATGTTTGACTTTATCCAATCCATAATTTATGATTCTCAATATACATGCAAGTATTTTTATATGAAAAAAATATTTAATGCAATTTTATTATTGTAAAAGTAATTCACAAATAAAAATAACATTTTATTTCAAGAGGCAGTCTCGCGTGCGGCGGCGCCGAGCCGAGCCCCCTTTTTTTTTTTTTTGCCCCCACAACCTTTTTTCCTCCCACCAAAAGTAACACTTCTTATAACGAAATGTAACACTTTTGTTTTTCAAATGTAACACTTTTTTTTTCAAAAATGTACCACAATTTTGATGCAATAGATTAAAGATAACATAAAAATTAACGACTAAATTAATGTAACACTTTTTTATAAAGGAATGTAACATTATTTTTTCAAATGTAACACTTTTTTTTTTCAAATGTAACACTTTTTTCCCCCCAACATTAACATAGGATTGACAACTAAACTAATGTTACATTTTATAAAAAATGAATGTAACATTTTTTTTCTCAATTGTAACATTTTACATTCTTAAATGTAACATTATATATGAAATGTAACAATTTTTTATTGAGAAAGTAACAATTGAAATGCAAACCCATTTTTTTTTTTTATAAAAACTGTTGTTACATTTAAAGTAAAAAAGTGTTACTTTTTGAAGATGAAAGTGTTACTTTTAACAGAACAGAGTGTTACATTTGACCTGACAAGCAGATCAATTTTTTTGTGTCTTAAAAAGTATTTTTTTTTTAAAAAAAATCAAACCATATCATGACCTATGTAGTTTTATTCGTCTCGTCGAGACGAACACAAGGGTATTTTTAATTTTTTTTCTGAGTTGTAAATCTCAAGATATAGCATTTTAAAGTATTTGGGGTTTTTTTTTTTTTTTTAAAGGGACACGTGTCAAAATCTGGGAGAGGGAGGGTTGGATCTGGACAGTCGGATGCAGCGTCCCAGCCAGCCGCGCGAAGCAGCGGAACCAAGCACACTTGCCGCACATGGTGCGGCGGATGTATGCGAGAATTTGTCTTATTTCAAATTGTTGACAAGTTGTATGCATCATTTTTATTTGATGGTGGGAGATATATATTAGTATTACAAATAGATTCATGGATATAATCTTTGCATTTATTTACAGAAAAATAATTTCGTTTGAATATGTTGGAGTATTATTTTAATGCATACAATTATTAATGTTTCCTTTATTATGCCTATCTCAAAATAAAAGACGAGTTTCTAAATCACGAAAGAGAATCGGCTCAATATCACTGTACAAGCGATATAAAAATAAGTAAAAGGAAAACTTGGGTGAGACGGTCTCACACTTAAGACGGGTTTTGATGAGAGTGGAAATGGGCTGCCACGCCCCACCCATAAGAAGACAAACCATTTACTCTATCAATAAGATCCGCTCAAGTGTGAAACCGTCTTCAGTCTTACACAAGTTTTTTTCAATAAGAAAATGGATTGCTGAGAAACGTTGACAATTCTTGAATAAATTATGAGTAGTTTCTTGTTTTAATAATAATCTTGTGTACTTAGTGTTGAAAATTAAGCAAAAATGTTTTTCATAAATTATGTTTAACGTTTAACGGTATGACAAAGAAGTCACTGTGGTCAAGAAAGGCCAGAAAGATACCTATAGTGATGTGGCTGAACGAATAACATTCATATTTATAACAAAAAATCAACATGCACGGCGTTGTATGTGTTGGATTTTCTTGAATTCTATGTGTTTATAATTTCAAATTTCATATTGAATAGAACGATTAATTAATTGGAAGAAAAATGTTGGAGATTATGCATTATATATTCTACTATAGTAGTTCCATTTTGACACTTATATTACTAGATTGAGCTTTCATTCAAATTTATAAAAATAATAATTACCTCTTAAAGTATGAGGTTGCACCTTAAAATCAATTGATGCAAAAAAGAGTGACCCAAGATTTTTATATGGTATAGGTGAAATTTACAAATTCCCGTGGGATAATATCTTTAACACGCCCCAGCCTTCAAGGCGGATTTCTTTCTCGATAGCCAGTCCAGGTGGGAAGTTCATGCCCGGTAGCAGAAGTGGCAGACCAATCGGACGACGCGGAGCAACATCGTGGGCTGTTGGTTTGCACGTGTAATAGACTGACTCTGGTATTATCTTAAAGTCTAAGGTTTCACCTCCAAACTTATATATATATATATATATATATATATATATAGGTGCTCAAATGAGAACCACAATTGTGTGAGAACCAAACATAACCATTAGATTAGAATCAAAATCAAGGGTCCAGATTATAGATACATTTGATACACTTGGATACAGTACCTAAACTTTGATATTGCACTTAGATACAATAGCTAAATAAGTACTGTATCCAATTGTTGCACTTAGATACAGTAGCTTAAATGACTAATGTATCCAAGTGTATTTTGAAAATTAGCTATTGTATCTAAGTGTATCCAATGTATCTATAATCTGGACCATTGATTTTGTATTTAATCAAACGGTTATGATTGGTTCTCACGGTTCTCATTTAAAATTAGCTCTTGTAAGAACCATTTTAAATGAGAACCGTGAGAACCAATAACAGTAATTGGATTAATAAATAATAGATGACTGATATTAGACTTTCATTAAAAGACACGCAATGATATTTTTGTATTTATTTATTCGTTATTGTGAACATCGAGCGTAGTAATGTAAAAGACGCACGGTGACATTTTTTTGATTAACGCCGTAAGTGAGCGTCTTGGACTCAGTATTAAATCCACTTGGATTCAGTACTGAATCCATGAGTATTTTGAACGTTGCACTTGGATTCAATGGCTAATTATCTACTGAATTTAAGTGTATTTTCAACATTGTACTTGGATTCAGTACTAAATACACATGAATTCATTACTGATATGAACAATAGCTGAAAAGGGCGCTCCCTCCTCCTAACTCCTTCCACTTATCCCAGAGGTAAAAACTACAGCTTCCCCTTAGGGCCTTTTATCCTATGCAAGCTAGGAGAAAGAGGAGCTCGTGAGCCAGTGATCTTCAACTGTCTTTCGTATGTTGTTGACTAGATCCCATGACTGTCTATGATCGAACCAAACAGGTAAAAGCTATCGAGCAAGGTGGAAGAAACTAGCGTCGTAATTAAGGATGGTACCAAAAGGCCGAGTTCTCCAAAACGGACGGATAAAAAAGAAAAGTGAATGTTCATTGGAGAAAAAAAGTGAATGTTCGTTAGAGATGGAGGGAAATATCACTAAAATTAAATTAAAGTAAGACTTTTTTTTTTGTTCTTCGGATGAAGGGAGTCCTATTAGGTTGTGAAAATAAAATAACAGCCCTTAAGGCTAGGGGAATGCTAGGCTTACAAAACAAGTTTACAAAATGAAGGATACAAGATGTGGTGGCGATATTTCATTGCTTACCTCGATAGTGGACCCGACGCACTCCAATTTAAAACACCAACACAATTATGACACTTCATTTTGTAAGCCACATTTTATAACTGAGTTTTTAGCCATTTTGACATGCGTACAATTTGGGCGTAGTCAATGTGATATGCGTACTTCATAAACAGCAAATGTGACATGCGTACTTTAGTTTCGTTTTCAATTTAACCCTATTTTTTTTAACGCCGGTTAAAATTTAACGGCACAGTCAATGAAAGTTACCATATTAGTTAGTTTGAAGTTGATTTTCTTTATAAGGGATTTATTGGAAATTCCATAAATAAAAGGGTTGTGAATATAAAAGGGTTAATGACAATTTAGACCCTGAAGTATGATACCACCCTTCCAATCGAGCCTTGCATGTCTTTTTTCGCCAGATCGGACCCTAGGGTGATTCATTTTCGCCAGTTAGGGCCTTTTTGACGGAATTCGTTAAAAAGTCAGTTAAAAGGCATGTGCCGTGCACGTGACTAACGGAATTGGGTTGTTTGAAGTTGATGTTTCTTTTAAGGGGCATAGTGAAAATTCCAAACTTAAAAGGGCTTAAAATCAAAATAATTATTAAAATAGTAAATAAAAGGGTTTTTAAAGTTATTTTCAAAATATAAATAAAAAAATTAAAATTAAATAAGAATTTTATTTTATAAAAAAAAATACATTTACCAAAAAAAAACACATCCAATATATATGCAACATTTTATAATTTATAATAGAAAAAAAAATTAAGACATTAATATATTTACTTTTTCTTCACCCACATAATTTAATGTTTTTTTATTCAATCCTTAGTAGTTTACTGCCTCCGTCTCATTTCAAATTGTAAAATTTACCATTTTGGGTGTCCCAACTAAAATTGCAAAATTCTTAAATGGAAAGTTTTTAATACTTTTTAATTAGTGAGTCCCACTTCTCATACTCACATCAACTAACCCATTTACTATTCCCCACCTAGTATTTGCAATTTGATCCTTTTGAAAAAAAAACATTTAATCCTTCCTACCCAGTCGTCATCTTCTACACCACCCACCAAAACCTAACTGCTCAACCAAATTCTTGAGCTCAATACAAACCAACAACCAACCCAAACCCAACTGCTCGTCTTTCTCCCTCAATTCCCAAACCCAGCCAACTAATACCACTATCCCCATCATCAACATCAATACTTCAATTTCAAAATCCACATTTAAAATACCAAATTCAAAACAGACACATAATCTCAATTTCAAATTTCACATCAAAACCCAGGTTCTAAATCTCTATTTGCAGGAACATCAAGACTCAATTTCTCACCAAATCGCCGATTCAATTTCATGTTTTGAGTCTCTAAACCCCCAGAAATCATTCCCCTAAAACTTTAGAAAAGAAAAAAAATGATATATATATATATATATATATATATATATATATATATATATATATATATATATATATATATATGTATGTATATATATATCAGATCTGGGCTGCTGAACTGGGGAGAGAAAAGAGGCGGATGGTTGACGCCGGCAATTGTGTGGGCGAAGGAGGAAGGGTGAGCCGGTGGCTGGTGGGGGTGGCGACGTGGCGTGGAGAGTGGCAGGAGGGTTGAGCGGTGTGTGTTGCAACCATTGTTGACGCAGGAGTGTTTGTCACGTGGGGGAAAGCGGTTTGCGGAGGTGGCCGGAGGGAGGATGGCGGAATGTGCGGCGTGGTCAGTCGCCGTTGTGTGACGAATGAACGGCGTGGTCAGTCGCCGTTGCCGGTGATTGTCTCCGGGGCTGGAGAGAGAGAAAGGTTGAGTTTTTTTTTATATATACCGTGAAGTATAAACGGGGAAGGTAAAGGTTGAGTTTTTTTTATCAACAATCCTTCATTTATGAGATATGTCATTGAACCCCCTTAATAGTTAAAAACAATTCAAACAACCCAATTCCGTTAGTCACGTGCACGACACATGCTTTTTAACTGACTTTTTAACGAATTCCGTCAAAAAGGCCCTAACTGGCGAAAATGAATCACCCCAGGGTCCGATCTGGCGAAAAAAGACATGCAAGGCTCGATTGGAAGGGTGGTATCATACTTCAAGGTCTAAATTGTCATTAACCCATATAAAAATTGAAACATTCATATTTATAGCTAAAAATAAATATGTTTTATGAGGAATTTTTTTTTGTATAATATGAAATGATAATAATACATTATCAACCCTTAATGGGTCCTTCAAAAGAAAAAAACCCTTAATGGGTAAAATATTTTATTTATATGAATTTTTCTTTTTTAATCCAATTAGAACGATCCACCCGCACATCTCTCTCCCACCGTGGCAACGCCACAAACCTTCATCAAATCCCCACCTCCTTTTATTCAATCACCATCCTCGACATCTCTCTCCCCTCCCCTTGGGGCCACCCTCTACTCTCCTCCCATTTCCCTCACCGTCTAGTCCCGAACACCATCAACACTCTACCTATTACCTCCTCTCTGGGCCAGACTCATTAACATAAACAAGTTTAAGCAGGTAACATGATTAACCCGCCTACACTCGTGGGTCAAACCAGGTAAACCTCGTTAAACCCGTCTAGGTTAGAATGCGAACCTGCGAAGTCCAAAATCGGTCATTCTCTTTCTGAGCGAACGAGCCGACGAGCGAAGCGATGAACCCGCTCACTTCTCCTTTATCGTCTCCGGCAACAGCGACGGACCGACGGTGGCGGTGAGCCTCCGCTCACTTCTCCTTCATCGTCTCCGGCAACAGCGACTGACCGACGGTGGCAGCGAGTCTCCGCTCACTTCTCCATCAAAGATTCTAAGGAATTCAAGCTTTATCCAGGTATGAAGCTCACATTTTGTGTTTGATTAGAACCTGATTCTAAAATTCTATTTTTGATTGGTAAGTTTGAAAGATCTGGAAATTTGGTGGGTATATGGCCAATTGGGCAATTGGGTATCTGATGTTATTATAAAGATTGATTGTTCTGGAAGTGTTTTTGAGATGGGGTTATACTGGATTTATACGTTTTTATGTTGAAATTGAATATTTGTTTGTTTTGGTGGTGATTTTTTAATTGGGTTTGAAATTGTTTGTCAATGAATTTCTGAGAACAGATGTTACCTCAAGTGTTAAGTAACACCCCAGGTAACACTCCAGACGGACAGAATACGCACACCCGAAAATAGTAGAGTTTTTGCAGCGGAAAATAAATAGCACAAGAGAAATATTTTTCTCAAGTTATATAAATATAACTTGAGATGCCTAGATGGCGAAAACCTTATAATCAATACCAATTACAAAGTTTAAAATGGTTCCCTATACAAACTATGATATACTCTCTATGGAACCAAAGTAAGAACAAAGTACAAGATTCTATCCTAGCCAAAACTCACTCAAACCCGAAGTATTTGAGTGATAAAAGAGTGTATGGAAGAAAGAATCTCAAAAGGAGCCAAGAGTACTTTGGTCTTTTTGTGCTATGGATGTGTGTATAAAATTGGCTTGTCTTCAATCTTCATCCAAGCATCTATTTATAGCCAACCAAGACTTGGAGGCTACACAAATAACAGCCTTGGGCTGTTTGTGATCGTGTGAGGAGGGTGGAGATCATGTGCAAGCCTTATCTCCACAAAACAAGCTTGACTTGGTCTTCCTTCCTTGATTCTCTCAACCGAATTCTTCATGCCCAAGTCTAAGCTTCACCTTGTTGTACTCCTTGCTTCCAACGCCTTGTACTTCATCTATTTGATCAGCAACAAACCTTGGACTTGGTCTTCTCCATATTTAACATATTTAACACATGTTAAATATGTTTGTAACTCCCTTATTTACTCGGCTTTTATGAGTAATTCTTCATTAATTTCTTCTCCATGTTTTAAGCTCCATAAACCAACTTTATTATATCTGAAAATATGGACCAACATCTAGAAAATAATATTAGGACATTAGTATAAAAATTACATTAGAAAGAAATATCAAATTACAAAGAATCTCGTCACAGCACTTAGACTGTCAGGGCAACACCTGAGGTAACACCTCAGTTCTGCACTAACAATCTCCCCCTTAATTTGAGATTTCTTTCCAATCACCTAAGTGTTGGTACCTGCAAAAACAAGTTAACCATATGCAGTATAACAGAGCATTTCACCAAAGATTAACTCCCCCTTAATCATGGAGTTAACCGAAACAACAAAGATTTACTTAATATACTAATTGTAAAGTAGAACCATGTTTAAAACAATTAGTAGTTTAAAACAAAAAGTAAATCAAAGTTTTAAAATCCACAAAACCACAAGTCATAAACCAAAGCATAACCACCAAAGTATTAAAGTTCTAAATTAAGAACTAAAATACGAATTGTTTTAAAAACCAAACCACCACAAACGAAAATTGTTTTTGAAACCATTCAAAAGTACCATAAAAGCCATTGCCCAAGTATAATGGCAACAACAACCTTTAAACAAGGTTATTCTCCATCTTCTCCATCATCCGGCTCATCACTTGTGCCAGCATCTCCAGCAGCACGATCTGTACCAGCATCACCAACAGCATCAATAGCAGCACTTGTACCTGCACTAGTACCAGCACACCATCTCCCCCTGGTTGGGAAGAAATCAAATTAATGTAGCCGGTGGTTTCTTTTTGGAGGGTTAAGGAGCCGATTTGGAGGAAGAAGGGGCTTTTCTTTTGGGTTTCTTGGTGGCGGTAACAGGTGGTTGAAAGGCAGTCACGGTTGGGGTAGGTTGGACTGAAGTAGCAACCATGGAAGGATCATCAATGGACATGACCATAGATGGAGAGATATTGGAAACCATGGGAGATATGTCCATAGGTGAAGTAACACCCGAGATAACACCCGGTGACTCCTCTTGAGGTGCAGATTGGTTAGGGTTTTGGGAAGGTGAATCCATTGTTGAATTTTGAAAGGTAGAAAAGGAGAATTTTTTGAGAAGGGTTTTGAGGTTGCTGAGGAAGTAAGAAGACGATGAGGAGAGGGAGTATAAAAGGTGTGTGTGTTTGAGATAGGGAGAGTAAATAGGGATAGATAATTTAGGTAGTTATGGAATGTGAAAATGATTATTAATTAATTTTAAACTTAACTCTTATCATTTAAAATAACTAAGATCCTATTTTTTCTCACATTTAAAACTAACCTAATTAAACTCCCCCTATTTACAAGCACACAAAATACCAAACCCCCTACACATTCGGTTTTATAAAAAAACACGTTTTTTTTTTTTAATAAAACGAAAAAGAAGAAAGGAAAAAAAAAAAAAGTCGAAAAGAACAACAACAGTAAAAAATGATAAAATAAAGAGTGCAACAATCTCCACAAACTTTAAAAGATGAATCCCTAAATTGTAGGAAGATTGTTCCAACTAAATTTTACCAAAGATAAAAGATTTGTTTAAGACTTTTTCAAAATTGTAAACTCTTTTTGTTACAGATAATAAAAAGACTTTCAAACTTTGAAAACTTAACAAACAAATCTGAGATTAAACTAAAAAAAAACGAATGTAGCACACACTAATGTGTTGATGGCAACGATGGTAACACTTAAGGCAACACTTATGATAACATCCCTTGATTATATTGAGGCAATTAAGGCGAGATGACCTCACTTTTGAGGCGAAGATATGCTTTTTTAATAAGCAATTGAGGTATAACAAGCTTGCCAAATATGAACACTTTAGGCAAAGAAAATCTAATAATTTAGATATAAAAAGCTTGTTCTTCATCTTCAAACACTTTAATATAAAAATATTTTACACTTCTTTATCTACAAGGGAGCATCGTAGTAGCGAGCTCCGTGCCCCGAGTCCTTATAAAGTGTAAACATGTTTTAGTGATTTGTACCGTTCAAGTAGGAAACACTGTAGTAGCGAACTCCATGTTCCTAATACTTAGTATAAAATCACTAGATAATATCCCCCTTTGACAAGAGTGCATCGTCGCAGCGAACGCCGTGCCCCGAGCTACTAAGGAAATACTATAAGTGTTTTTAGCCTTTTTGCCTTTGAAAAAGATTAGTGACTTTGTCACTTTTGAGTTTAAAAAGGAATGTTATCAATAATGTTACCTAGAGTGTTATCCTACCATAACAAAAAGGTCAGTATGTGCCACCATCAATGAATAGAAAATACTACTCATTGACAGATTAAAACAGAAACAAAACAATAATATATAAGTGTTATCTCAGATGCTGGTAGCACTTGAGGTAACACCAGAAAACAGGAGATTTTTAGAGATTACAAAGACCAAGAGAGTTCTTCAAGAAAGAAAATCTCTCAAGGTCTAAGGCTTTTGTAAAAATGTCCGCTAATTGATACTTGGTATCAATATGCTCTATAGCTATTAAGCCTTTTTCAACCATATCTCTTAAAAAATGATGACGAATATCAATGTGTTTTGTGCGGGAGTGTTGGACTGGGTTCTTGGAAATGTTGATGGCACTCAAACTATCACAGTACATGATCATATTTTTACTCTCAAGCCCATAGTCGTCTAATATATGTTTTAGCCATATTAATTGAGTACAACAGCTCCCCGCTGCCACGTATTCAGACTCAGCAGTAGAGAGCGACACACAATTTTGTTTACGACTATACCATGATACTAGATTATTACCCAAGTAAAAACACCCCCCACTAGTACTTTTTCTGTCATCTATATACCCCGCCCAATCCGAATCACTAAAGCTTACTAGATTTGTATTTGTATCTTTAGCATACCAAATTCCTAATTCGCTTGTTCCGGAAACATATTTAATTATCTTTTTCACAGAATTAAGATGAGAGACTTTGGGGTTGGATTGGTATCGTGCACAGACACACACAGAAAACATAATGTCGGGTCGGCTAGAGGTAAGGTAAAGAAGGCTACCAATCATGGAACGGTAAAGGGTAGGATCGACTGCTTCTCCCCCTTCATCCTTGCCGAGTTTAAGTGTAGTAGCCATAGGAACCGAGGAACTTTTTGACCCCTCCAAGCCGAATTTCTTGACTAGATTTTTTGCGTACTTGCTTTGTGAGACGAATATTCCATCGGGTAGTTGTCTTACATGCAAGCCAAGAAAGAAGTTTAGTTCACCCATCATGCTCATCTCGAAAGTTGATGTCATAGCCTCTACAAAATCATTTAAACAAATTTTTGAAGTAGAGCCATAGACTATGTCATCAACATAGATTTGAGCAATGACAAGTTCCTTTCCATGTTTTAGAATGAATAAGGTTCTATCCGCCTCTCCTCGAATAAAACCATATTCAAGCAAAAAACTAGTTAAACGACCATACCATGCGCGCGGAGCTTGTTTTAGACTGTATAAGGCTTTATCAAGTCTATACACATGGTTTGGTTGGGATGGATCTTCAAAACCTTTAGATTGTTCAACAAAAACTTCCTCATCTAAATATCCATTTAAAAATGCTGCTTTAACATCCATTTGATACAAAGTGATTCGAAGATAACAAGCTATGGCTAAGAGAAGTCTTATAGACTCAATTCTAGCCACGGGTGCGAAGGTTTCGTCAAAGTAGATACCTTCCACTTGTGTATAGCCTTGAGCCACAAGACGAGCTTTATTTCGAACAATATTACCCTCTTCATCCGTTTTGTTTTTAAAAATCCATTTTGTCCCAATAACATTAGTATTAATAGGACGGGGTACTAAAAACCATACATTATTTCGGGTAAATTGATCTAGTTCGTCTTGCATAGCTTGAATCCAAAAATTGTCTTTTAAAGCTTCAATCACATTTTTAGGTTCTATGGATGACACAAAACAAGAGTGTTTTACCTTGGTGTATGTGGTTGACATGCACACATACCTTACCATTTCCCGATAATTCACGGGTTCTTTGTTTCTTGTTCGGACCCCTTCATTCACTTCCCCAATTACCTGAGTTGTAGGATGATTCCTACGAATTCTGGGTGGAGGATCCCTTCTTGCGTCATCATGAACTTCTGCATCAGACTCGGATGGATCACTGGACTCAGGTGCTGCCTGAGGTGCTGTCTCATCGATGATAACATTCTGCTCAGCATCTGTGTTAACATCTGTGATGTCATTTGCAGTTTGTATGACATCTTCTAACAACACCAGAGGAAAATCTTGAGCACTTTCACCTGAAATACTTGAGAGATCATCAAAAACAATGTTAACAGATTCTTGGATGGTTTTTAGTCTAAGATTATAAACCCTATATGCCCGACTATTTGCCGCATATCCAAGAAATATCGCCCTATCACTTTTAGAGTCAAACTTTGCTAAGTAATCCCGGTCATTCAAAATGTAACACACACACCCAAAGACATGAAAATAGTGAACTTTTGGCTTCTTGCCATTCAAAATTTCATAAGGTGTCATAGTGGTTCCGGGTCTTAGAAAAACTCTATTAGTTGTGTGACAAGCCGTGTTAAGTGCCTCGGCCCAAAATCTTTTAGAAATCTTTTTAGAAAACAACATCACACGAGTCATTTCAAGTAAAGTACGATTTTTCCTTTCGGCCACCCCATTTTGTTGAGGTGTTTTAGGAGCTGAAAACTCGTGATGTATTCCTTTTCTTTCACAAAAAGTAGAAAATAAAACATTGTCAAATTCTCTCCCATGATCAGATTTGATTCTAAAGATAGAGGCACAAAACATGTTTTTGATTTTGGAGTGTAAAAGTTTAAATTTTTCAAAAGTTTCCGATTTTTCTTTTAGAAAATAAACCCAAGTGAATCTCAAAAAATCATCAACAATGACATAAGAATATCTCTTTCCTCCAAAACTCTCTACCTCAACTGGACCCATTAAATCCATATGTAAGAGTTGAAAACAGTGTGTTGTTCCAGAATATTGCTCGGAATGTTGGGCAGCACTATGAGCAACACGAGTTTGTTTCCCCTTAAGACAATCTTCACAAATGATAGGATTTTTAAGATCTAGTTTAGGAATTCCTTTAACAGCATCTAACTTAACAATCTTATCAATGTTCCTCAAATGAACATGTCCCAACTTTTGATGCCATAAGTTTGTGACATCAATTTGTGCGGTGTTGCACACGAATTTATCTTCCACACGATAACAATTATCACTTGATCTAGTTCCTGTCATAACACAATTGTTAGTACCATCAAAAACTTCACAAGTGTCCTTGTTAAATTTTACTTCCATGTTGTCATCGCAAAGTTGACTAATACTAATTAAATTAGTTACTAGGCCATCTACATGCAAGACATTTTTTAAAGCAGGAAAACCATTCACATTTAGTGTTCCTTTACCTATTATATTACTCTTGCTCCCACCACCATAAGTTACACTACCCCCTTGAACGGATTCATAGTGTTTTAAAAACATTTTTGTTCCCGTCATATGGCGTGAACACCCACTATCAAAATACCATGATCCTTCAACATTTGTTTTTAAGGCAGTATATACAACATCACATCTCATATTGGCTTTTGGTTTCCATGACTTCTTTTTTGATATTTTGACTTTCTGACAGTGTGTGTTATCTGGAGTGCTGGGTAACACTTCAGGTAACACATCTGGACTGGACTCTTTCTTTGAAAGCTTTGTACATTTATTTTTAAGATGTCCAGTAGTGTGACAGTATTGACACACTTTCCCTTTGTCAGAAACATCATTTGAACAAGAATTTGATCAAACTCGTGACCTTTTACAAAATTTACGTTATGTTCATTACAAGACAAAGAAGAAGTAATACTTTCTAATGATTCTCGAAAACCAATACCTGCTCTCAAAGGCTTACCCAAGTTTAGGATCTCATCAAGTTTGGACGATCCGGTGTTGAGCTTCTTCAAGGTGGTTTCGGCTAGAGTCAACTTGGCCTTGACTTTTTCTAGCTCGGCATCTTTCTGGGATGCTTGAGCTTCCATTCGGTTCAAGTAGGCCTTCAGTCCATCGTTCTTCTTGGATAAATTCTTAACCATTTGGTTCTCCTTCTTCCATTCCTTGAGCATATCCTTATAGAGGATTTTTAAGTCTTCAATGAGCTCATCTTTGCTCATCTCATCCTCTTGCGAACTTCCTGTATCAAGATTAGTGGAAACCATGAAACAAACATTATTATCAGTACTGAAATTGTTATACCTGACAGATGTGGTCTCGGATGTTATCTCAGTTGACATAACATCTCTGGTAACATGTTCAGTCTGCAAGTCACTGACTGTGACATACATGGTTGTTTGATCTGGTTCTTCTTCCTGGACTGAACCCTCATCTTCATTGTCACTCAGGGATACCCATAGGTTCTTTCCCTTCTTCCATAGTGTGTTGGCACACTCGTTTGCGTAATGACCCCATCCCGAACAAGCATGACATTGAATTGAATCAATGTATTTGGGATCAGACCTTGATTGATCTGAGGATGCTCTACGCATAGGGGCTGACTTTTGAGTAGATGGGAACGTCCTTCTTGGCATCGAATCATACACCTTGGTTTGTTTCTCTTTTTCTTTTACCTGCACTTTTTCATTGTTAAACTTTTTAACCATTGCATTATATTTTCAAGCAAGTAAAGCAACACTGGCACTTTCATCCAATTCTTCAAAAATTTCATCTTCATTATCATTTGAAAAATCTGAGGATTGCACATTTAAAGCAATATTTTTCCCTTTAGAAGCCTCACTTTGTTCAAGGAGATTTGACTCAAAATTTTTCAAAATACTCATTAAAGAATTGATGTTCATTGTAGAAAGATTGTGAGCTTCTTCAATAGATGAAACTTTCATATTGAACCTCTCGGGGAGAGTTCGAATAGCTTTTGAAACAAGTTGTTTGTTGGTAAAAGGTTCACCCAAAAGTTGACACTCATTTGCAATATCAAACAATTTTTCAAAATAGGATGAAATCGTTTCATTTTCACCCATCCTCAATCTTTCAAATTTGCCAGTAAGAGTTCTAAGCTTATTATCACGCACACTACTATCACCTTCACAAAATCTTTGTAAAGTGTCCCATGCCTCTTGAGCAGTGGAACTATTTTGAATAAGTTTAAAAATATACATATCAACCCATTCAAAAATAGCATTAAGTGATTTTTCATTATAATTAGCTAGAGTAATCTCTTCATTAGTCCACTCCGATTCAGGTTTGACTTGAACGTTACCATCTTCATCTGGAGGTAACATAGGGAGAGAGTAACCATTTTTTATAGATCTCCATGCCCGAAGATCAATTGATTTGATATGCGAGCGTAGGCGGATCTTCCAATAAGCATAATTCGAGCCATCTAAAACAGGAAGACGCTTTTGATTAGGATTAGCAGGATCGAAAGCTATGACAAATCTGGAACGAATCACTTAGTATGTCAAGTGACCGGGCTCTGATACCAATTGAAATTGTTTGTCAATGACTTTCTGAGAACAGATGTTACCTCAAGTGTTAAGTAACACCCCAGGTAACACTCCAGACGGACAGAATACACACACCCGAAAATAGTAGAGTTTTTGCAGCGGAAAATAAATAGCACAAGAGAAATATTTTTCTCAAGTTATATAAATATAACTTGAGATGCCTAGATGGCGAAAACCTTATAATCAATACCAATTACAAAGTTTAAAATGGTTCCCTATACAAACTATGATATACTCTCTATGGAACCAAAGTAAGAACAAAGTACAAGATTCTATCCTAGCCAAAACTCACTCAAACCCGAAGTATTTGAGTGATAAAAGAGTGTATGGAAGAAAGAATCTCAAAAGGAGCCAAGAGTACTTTGGTCTTTTTATGCTATGGATGTGTGTATAAAATTGGCTTGTCTTCAATCTTCATCCAAGCATCTATTTATAGCCAACCAAGACTTGGAGGCTACACAAATAACAGCCTTGGGCTGTTTGTGATCGTGTGAGGAGGGTAGAGATCATGTGCAAGCCTTATCTCCACAAAACAAGCTTGACTTGGTCATTCTTCCTTGATTCTCTCAACCGAATTCTTCATGCCCAAGTCTAAGCTTCACCTTGTTGTACTCCTTGCTTCCAACGCCTTGTACTTCATCTATTTGATCAGCAACAAACCTTAGACTTGGTCTTCTCCATATTTAACATATTTAACACATGTTAAATATGTTTGTAACTCCCTTATTTACTCGGCTTTTATGAGTAATTCTTCATTAATTTCTTCTCCATGTTTTAAGCTCCATAAACCAACTTTATTATATCTGAAAATATGGACCAACATCTAGAAAATAATATTAGGACATTAGTATAAAAATTACATTAGAAAGAAATATCAAATTACAAAGAATCTCGTCACAGCACTTAGACTGTCAGGGCAACACCTGAGGTAACACCTCAGTTCTGCACTAACAGGGTTATCACATAAGTATGTACTCCCTCCGTCCCTAAATGAATCTATTTTCAAGATTTTTTGTCAAAAACTTTGTCCATAATGAAATTTGGACATTCATTTAGGTACGGAGGTAGTACCCTTCTGTATAATAAAGAGCATCAGTTTGTTCTTTATGTAGACTCGTGTATTAATTACTTGAACCATTACTATAACCATATTTTAGATGGAAGAAAGTCACAAAACTAGTGAAGGATCATCTATTTGAGGGAAAAGATCGAGGAATTCTGCACCAAGACCAAGGAAAAGAACTTCTGATGCATGAAAATATTTTGTCGAGTCCCCTGGGGAAAATGGAAATTTTGTGTTAACATGTACGATTTGCAACCATGAATACAGAGACATAATTGATATCTCTAAGTATGGTACAACAAATTTGGGTCGACATTTTGATAAACACAACTTGGAAGCAAAAGAGTCTGAAAAACGTGCATATGCACCATTAGACCAAGGAGCTTTTCGAGAAAAAATGTGTGTTGCGATTGTTAAACATAATTACCCATTTAAGTTTGTGGATCATGAGGGAATGAGAGAGTTTCTTAGCTTCGTACATCCCGAAGTGGGTCATATTTCAATAAACACAGTGAAGGATGACGTGCTTAAACTGCACAACAAAGAGAAACAAAAAGTCAAGCGAGAAATAGAAGGAGTTAAAAGCAGGGTATGCTTGACTTCAGACATTTGGAGTTCTCCTTCTAGTAAGGGCTACATGACACCGACAGCCCATTACGTAGATAAAGAGTGGAGTCTACAAAAGAGAATCTTAAATTTCAGACGTGTTCCTCCTCCTCACAGTGGTAGCGTCATTGGTGATAAGTTGATTAACTTTTTGAAAGATTGGGGTATTGATAGAAAAATATTCTCAATAACTTTGGACAACGCTAAATACAATGATGGTGTTGTTGATACATTGAATAGTCATCTCTTGTTAAAGGATGCACTTATGTGTGGGGGTGAGTTTACCCATGTGCGTTGTGTAGCACACATTCTAAATCTCATAGTCCAAGAAGGACTTAAAGTGGTTCAAATTGCTGTTGAAAAAATTCAAGAGTGTGTTAAATACATCAAATATGAATCAAGAAAGGTTGCTTTTGTAGAATTGGTTTCTCAATTTTCTTCTGGGGGACGTAAGAAAGTACGTCAAGATGTATCAACAAGATGGAATTCAAGTTATCTAATGCTAGAGACCATGTTAGAGCATCGTCGTGCATTTTCTCAAATGAGGCTGGTTGATCCTAATTTCAAGACTTGTCCAACGGAGCGGGAATGGGAAGAGGCTGAGAAAATTGCAAAGTTCTTAAAGCCGTTTTATGAAACGACAACTTTGTTTTCTGGTTGCAAATATCTGACTTCAAACCTTTATTTCTTGAATATGTGGATGATTGAAATGGTCATTAAAGAGCAAATGGAAAGTGGGGATCTTTTATTGAGTGAAATCGAAATAGACATGATGAGCAAATTTTTCGACGACCACCTCCGGCGATTATGTTTCGGCGACCACCTCTGGCGATTATTTTTCAACGCCATTTTCCGGCGACCACATACGGCGACTATTTTTCCCTCTACCACCATCTCCGGTGATCAAATAACTGAGAACTTATCAGTAAGTTCTTAGTTGTCATCTAAACAACTCCGGCGACCAAACAACTGTGAACTAATCAGTAAGTTCACAGTTGTTAACAAAACTACTAAGAACACGATTGAATCCTGCGACCACCAACTCGGGCGACCAAACAACTGTGAACTAATCAGTAAGTTCACAGTTGTTCAAAAACAAGTTCACAGTTGTTCCAGAACAAGTTCACAGTTATTCCAGAACAAGTTTACAGTTATTCCAAGAACAAATTCACATTTTTCAATTTTTTTTTCAAGAACAAATTAACGGTTGTTCCAGAACAAGTTTACAGTTATTCCAAGAACAAATTCACATTTAAAAAAAATACGGTTTTTTTCAAGAACAAGTTCACAGTTGTTCTTGTTCCAAGAACAAGTTCGCAATTGTTTCAAGAACAAGTTCGCAATTGTTCCAAGAACAAGTTCGCAGTTCGCAATTGTGTTCTTGTTCCAAGAACTAGTTCACAATTATTTAAAGAACAAGTTCACAATTGTTCCAAGAACAAGTTCACAAGTTTGCAATTGTGTTCTTGTTCCAAGAACACGTTCGCAATTGTTACAAGTCGCAATTGTGTTCCTGTTCCAAAAACAAGTTCGCAATTGTAAGATCGCAATTGTAAGTTCACAATTGTAAGTTCACAATTGTAAGTTCGCAATTGTAAGTATTTTGAAACAAAAATCAACTCCTAAAAACCATAAAAACCATAGAGTCAAAACCTATTTTCAATCTGTGATACAAAATCATCATTTGAAGACTAATTTTGCAAAGGAAGAGGAGGTAGGTGGAAGTTTACCAATCAGACAAACAAATATAAACCGAGTGAAATATTGCCACACATTTAAATAAAAAAAATACGACCAAATATTGAATAACAACATAACAAAAAATTAACTGCTCTAGTAATTTCAAAACTTTCAAACCAAACCCCATGGATGGCAATAGTAGTCAAGTGATAACAGCTACAGCCGTCTCCATCTATCTATTTTCATTTCCAAAATCTGCACATCATTGTTTTTGGTAATCTGTTATGTCGGGGAGAGGGGAGGTAATGGATGGGAGAGTGTCACGGAGATTGGGGATGGAGATGGTTGTTGGAGTAAAAGGCTAGAGAGAGAAAGTAGAAAGAGAAAGGTTGCTGAAGTTTGGAGCTTTGGCCGGAGATGGAAGAGGACGGATGGGACTAGGGACGGCGACCAGATCAGAGGGGAGGGGAAGGGGGCTAGGTTAGGGTTAGGGCTTGGCAGATCTAAGGTTCATATACACCAGATCTGTGTACTGCGTGAGGAGTGGGAGGTGGAGATGGTCGGAGCGGTCACCGAAGGAGGGGCGGAGGGGTCGCCGAAGGTGGGGGATGGGGTCGCGGGTCGTCGGATGTGGGTAGGATGGATAGAGAGAGAACCGTAGTGAGAGAAAGTAGAGAGAGAAGTCGGTTTGCGTCGAATAAGAAGGAGAGAGCGGGGTTGTTGTTTTAATTGAAAATAAGGGGTAGTTTCGGGATTCTATCATGTTAATGGACTATGTCAATTTGTCCGAACCCAATCCGTTCCGAGGGTGTTCCAATCCGAAAATTTCGGGTTCAATATGCAATTTCATGATCCGAGCGGGTTCGGGTTCGGATTCGGTCAGATTCCCTGATCCGATCCGATCCGACCCGAACCCGATCCGAAATATTAGTGCTTGCCTTTTTTTTTTTTTTTTTTTAATATCAACCCCCTTAGTTTCAACATTTACATTTTCCCCCTACCTATATAAACTAAAATTAGGGCTCGGCCTCACCAAAACCAAAACACGCCGTTTCTTTGTCAAAGACGAAACACGAATACACGATGCCCTAGCCTCGCCGACGTCGCCGTCGAGTTCCAGGCCGTTGCTCGCCGTCGATTGCCGTTGCTCGCCGTCGCCTACTCGCCGGCATCACCTGCTCTACCAAGGTAAATTACTGGATTTGGATTTAGTTGCTTTGATTCTTTGAAATGAGTGGTTTGTCATTTTTAAAATGAGTTTTCATTCTTTGAAATGAGTGGTTTATCATTTTTCTTTTAGTTGCTGTTTGATTCATGGTGTTTGATTCAATTCCTGGATTTGGATTTAATTGCTGTTTTAAGTTAGTAAAGATTGGTCTGTGTGTGTTTTTTTTTTTTTTTTTTTTTTGTTGTTCAAACAGTCTGCTCTTGATAGTCTGTTGCTGTTGCTGGGAAGGAAGGGCGGTTCGGATCGAGTATCGGGTCGGAGTAGCGATCGGGCAACGGATCAGATCGGATCACGGATCATGGCAGTTCAGATCGGATCGGGTTCGGTCACATAGTTTCATAATTCGGATCGGATTTCAATCGGTCCTGATCCGATCCGAACCCGACCCGTTGCCATCCCTAGACTCTATGGTTAATTTGTTTATGACATAGGATTAGGTGGTAAATTTGATTAATGCATGTTTTAAAAGGTAGTTTTGGTTAGGATAGTGGACTAGGTGGTAATAATCTCTTTCGTTGTTCTTGGCCAAGTCCTTGCTCCATCTTCTTGTCTTCACACTCTATAGTCTGTACGTTGTCTTCCCAGTTTCCACTTCATAAGTTGAAGAAATTTTTGTTGCATTGCCAGCGTATTGTCTTAGGTAATTTTCTCGTCTTTTTATTTTTACTTTTTACCCTTTCACTTTTACTCTTCTCTATTCAACACCAATTATCTCCCAAAACAAATTAGATATAACCCCCAAATCTCTCCAAATCTGTTAATGGAAGGGGGTCAATTTAAAAATATAGTGCAAAATTTATTTTGCAAAAAAGGGGGTCAGACTACACAATATTTACAGTTTTACACTTATATTACATTTTTAATTGCTAATATAGCACTACTAAATTTTTTATTTTTTTAAAACATGGGGTCAGCCGACCCCATTCTCTTTGCCGTAGCTTCGCCGCTGGCCGGATTGATGGAGTTCTTCTCAGGTCTTCCATTACTAGAGGACCGCACATTAGATGTTTGTAATAATGTCCGAGAGAGTGGACCTGATCTTTTAGATGCTTCATTCAAAAATAATTAAAATTATAAAAATATATATTTATTTTAAGCTTTAAATATTAATGTTTCAATATTTTTTTTTGGTTCACAACCTTTTTATTTATAGAATTTTTAATAAATCCTTTTAAAGGAAAACCAACTTCAAACTAACTAGTATGTTAAATTTAATTGACTGTGTCGTTAAAGTTTAACTGGCGTTAGAAAAATACTCCCTCCGACCCTCTTTAACTTACAAATTTTGAGTTGGACACAATATTCAAAGGCTCATCCCAAATATATTTGCAATGTAAACATGCAATTCTCACTAAGACAAATATTAAATTTGAACATCGCCAGAATCAAGCTTTTGTTGATAGACCAGAATGAAATCTCCATCGAATGACCTTGCGAAGAATGACTTGTAACGCTCAAATGGTTATCCAAACATTGTAAGAATATTTTTTTAAGCATTACGCAAAGCCTGTCAACATAATGAAAAGAAAGCATAGGCTCTCGACGAAAGAGAGAAGACAAAGGTTTTCGACGAAGGAGAGAAATTCTAATTCTGGCGCGGTAACCAAAATAGTTTAATTGCATAAAAAAACAGGCTCTGACCAATAAGTCCTTTGTCCAGATGAAAACGACCATTATGGGCAAACATTTTCGATACTCGCCAAAAAATCCATGAAAATTTTGCTGGACAACATTACCCCTGGTCTGATGCGAAGTACCGCGTTTGAGGACGGAAGAAGCGCATCTGGAACCTGCGATTTCTCCCCTTCTTCTACACATTCTCCTTCCTCTTTCTCTCTCTTCTTTTTTCTTTTCCACCCAAAATTTCAAAATGGTATATCTCAAGATTTAGAAATCGAAAAAAATATCCAAAAATACTGTTTTAATCGTGTCGTCAAGACGAATCAAACAAGTACACTCAACACATAATTAAAATTTTAGAAAATAAAAATTTTATTTTTCATTTCTCAACTGATTTCACAGTTGTATGATTATGCAGTTGTATGATAACACAGTTGTGTCATTTTTCATTTTTCACTTGTAAAATCATTTCTCAATTGATTTTCTAGTTGTATGATTTCACAATTGTTTCATTTTTACTTGTAAAATTATTTCTCAATTGTATAATTTTTCGTTTTTCATTTGTAAAATCATTTCTCAATTTATTTCACAGTTGTATGATTTCATAGTTGTGTGATTTCACAATTGTGTGATGCTATATAACCTTTAATTAAATTAAGACATTAATTTCTCATTTGTTCATAATTGAGTATAAAAAAAAAAGATAAAATCATTTCTCAATTTTTCACAATGTTTCACATTTAAAACTAATAAATTCATCTCTCACTTTTTTTTTTCACTTGCAATTGATGAATTCATCTATTAGTTGTTCACACATGCACTAATATTTTTTTTTCCATTTGACACTTGTAAAACTGATAAATTCGTCTCATAGTTGTACATAATTGCATTAATGTTTTCATTCTTTTTTTTTTTAATAGATTGTTGGGTTAATGCCTTTGAATTTGGGACGCCGAGTTAAAGGATTAAACAACAGAGAGATTTCGTAATTCCGGGACAGAGCGCGGAAGGAAGGTTTTCAAGTCAGTTTTGGACTAGGTTTCCAAGTTCCTAAGAGATTTTGAGATAAACTTTACTAGTATAAATAGAGGCCAATAGTTTATATTAAAATCACACCTCAGATTGTCATAGACAAATTATTAGAGTGCTCAGAGAAGATCAATAATTCTAGATCTAGGGTTTTAGCACAGTCAGGAATTTTGTGACCAAAATTCGTGCTAGCATAGATTAGTGTGACCTTGTAAAGAATTCTCTAGATTGATAATAATATTCTCTCCCCTCCCCGTGGACGTAGCCAAGTTGGTGAACCACGTATATCGGTGTTCTTGTGATTGCTCGCTTTTCTTAACAAGTCTTGTTATTTCTCTAACAAGTGCTATCAAAGCTTGGTTGAAAGGGAGAATTAGCATCGACGGAAGAGATCCAAGATCGAAGAAAAACAAGGTAGCAGTTTCTGGTCCGTTTTTATCCAGCGCAGCACTGAAGAAAAAGGCGTAGCGCATTCGTTCACCGTTGGATCATGCTGATTTTCGGTGAGTAGCTTCGGGACTCATAGATCTTCGATCTGAACGGTAGAGATTGGATTTTGATGTCCGTAGCATCTGAAATTGTATCCGGACAGAAGCTGCTGGTGTTTTGTCTTCGATTGTATGCGTTTGGAGTTTCTTGTTGCGATTTCTCTTAGTGGCACCAGAGCTTTGGTTCGTGGTTAGAGATTCAGGGATTCCGCCGCAGAGAACAAGAAGATGGGTCAAGGAGCAGATTCGATCGACAAGTTCAATGGGAAGAATAGTTTTTCTCTCTGGCAGATCAAGATGAAGGCTTTGTTGGTAGACAAAGATTTATGGGAACCGTTGGAGATTGCAATCAGGGATCGTAAGGATCCCAAGGGTAAGGCAGTCACCACAGAAGGTACAGCAGAACAGTCAGAGAAGGACAAGATAGCAGCAGCGAAGGAGGTGGTGGCATTGAAGAAGTTAGATCAGAAGGCTCACGCCAAGATCATCAGACAGTTGGATGATGAGATCCTAACCAATGTTGCAGGAACAGACTCCGGAAGCGATCTTTGGTTAAAGTTGAAAGATATGTACATGACACGTTCATTGACCAACAAGTTATACCTGAAGAAGAAGCTATATGATTGTCGTATGACTGAAGGTACGCCCATAAATGATCATCTTGACAGATTTACTTCTGCATTACTTGAACTGCGTAATATAGGAGTAGTTGTTGATGACGAGGATGCAGCCTTGCAGCTTTTAGTATCTTTACCTATGTCTTATGAACATTATGTCGATTCATGCATAAACCGTAAAGATGGGATCTCTCTAGAGGAAGTGAAAACTTCTCTCAAGACGAGGGAATTGCGCAGAAAGGCGAGTGGGAATGAAGCAGGTACCCAGTCATCAGGTTTGGTTGCTAGTAGTAGCAACAGCAAGGGTTCTAGTGGGAGGAAGAACAATCAAGGTAATTCTTCACACAAGAAGGGTCCGAAACCTGGGGATATCTGTAATTTCTGCAAAGAGAAGGGGCATTGGAAGTTCGACTGTCCCAAAAGGAAGCAAGGCAAGGCACCAGTCACAGCAGAGGCCATGACGGCTAGAGATTGCAATTCAGATGAGGATTATGCTCTAGTAACATCAGAATCATCATGCGCTTCTGATGCGTGGATTCTTGATTCAGGAGCGTCTTACCATATCAGTCCTAGGAGAGAATGGTTTACCAGTTATAGGCAAATAGTTGGCGGTGATATAAGCATGGACAACAGTACAGTCTGCAGGGTTGTCGGTATTGGTTCGATCAAGGTCAGGACTCATGATGGTAGAGTTGTCACTTTGAACGAGGTTCGACACGTTTCGCTTATGACAAAGAATCTGATCTCTCTTAGTCAGTTAGATAACAAAGGGTTCAGTTTCAAAGGTAAAGGTGGAGCAGTTAGTGTCTGTAACGGTTGAGAAGTGATGCTGAAAGGCCTTAAGCGGGGCTCCTTGTATTTCCTCCAAGGAAAGACGCTTGCAGAGTCGACTATGGCTGCATCAGAAGAGGTGAACGAGGGAGATATGTCTAAGCTGTGGCACATCAGGCTCGGTCACATGAGCACTCGAGATATACATGAGTTGACTAACAGAGATCTTTTTTATGGCCATAAGATCCAGGATTTTAAAGGCGTTCTGGATTACATCCACTCAGAGAGTTGGGGACCTTCACGTCAGGAATTTCTAAGGGGGCACAGATATGTCTTGTCTATGGTTGATGATTACTTGAGGAGGCCTTGGGTGGTTGTCATGGAGCACAAGAATAGGGTCCTAAGGAATTTCAAGGACTAGAAGACAGTAGTGGAGAACCAGACAGAGAAGGAGATCAAGAAGCTCCGGACAGATAATGGTTTGGAGTTCTGTAGTACTGAGTTCGATTCGTTTTGCAAAGAGGTAGAGGTTTCCAGACATCTCACCAGCAGAGGCACGCCACAGCAGAATGGTGTAGCAAAACGAATGAATCAGACATGGCTTGTGGGAGCGTTGTGCATGCTCTCCAATGCAGAGTTATCTAAACGTTTTTGGGTAGAAGCGCTTAGTACAACATGTTACTTGATTAATCATGGACTTCATACCGGTATTGGCCTCAAAGTTCCCTATGAGGTATGGACTGGTAAATCCATGATTGTTTCAAGTTTTGGCGGTGTTGATAAACAGGTGGAGCAACAAGATACTGAAGAGTTAGTTGTACCACAGTCAGATGTTGAAAAACAGGTGGAGCAACAAGATACTGAAGAGTTAGTTGTCCCACAGTCAGATGTTAATCAGGATCCACCAACAGAGACAAAGACTGAAGCACCAGAAAGTTCAAGTTCAGTTCCTAAAGAACATGGGTTAGCACAAGGAGGGTCTAGAAGAGCTAATTTCAGGAATGGATTTGAAGACTTGGTGTCTTATGCACTGCAGGTTACTGAGGAAGTAGAGCCCGTTCTTGCGGAACCTTCTATTTTCAATAAAGCAGATACATGTTCAGAGTCATCTCAGTGGTATGCGGCTATGGGTGATGAGATGGAGTCTCTTCACAGGAATCAGACTTGGAAGTTGACTACAAGGCCAGAAGGCAGGAAGATTGTGACTTGCAAGTGGATCTTCAAGAAAAGGGAAAGGATGTCCCCGGCAGAAGAGGTCAAGTATAAAGCTCGAGATGTTGCAAGGGGTTTCACACAGAGAGAGGGGGTGGACTACAATGGGATCTTCTCAAAAGTGGTCAGACACACTTCGATCAGAGTGTTGCTAGCAATAGAAGGAGAGATATACATGACAGAGTCGGAAGGATTCCAAGTTCCTGGTAAGGAAGATCAAGTTTGTAGATTGAAGCAATCGCCTAGGCAATGGTACAAGAGATTTGACAGCTATGTGATAGCAGCAGTCAAGAAGTCAAGGATTCATAAGCTGAAAGGCTTGGTCGCAGAGATGAAGGGTTTGGGTAACGCGAAGAGAATTCTGGGTATGGAGATCTATAGAGACAGAGCCAAACGGAAACTGTTCTTATCCCAGAAAAGATACATCAAGAAAGTTTCAGAAAGGTTTGGTGGGTCGACAGCTAAGGCTATAGATACTCCGAGTGCAGTGAATGCACATACAGTCGTGTTTGGGCCCAAAACGGTTGAGGAGAAAGAGTATATGGCTCCAGTATCCTATGCTAGTGTAGTTGGTAGTTTGATGTATACTACAGTGCGCACTAGCGACGTCAGACTCGTCTGTGGAGATGGGACAGAATGTGCAGTCAAGGGTTTCTCAGATTTGGGTGATATTGACTCAAGAAGATCGAAGACCGGATATGTGTTCACGCTTGGTGGGTCAGTTGTCAGTTGGAAGGCTAGATTGCAGACGACAGTGACGTTGTCTACAACAGAGGCAGAATACGTGGCATTGACAGAGTCCGCTAAGGAAGGAATATGGTTGAAGGGATTGATCAGTAATCTTGGGGTTCATCATGAGAGGACCAAGCACATTGATGTCAGATATCATTTCCTAAGGGATGAGAAACGGGTAAAGGTGAAGGTAGGGACGGCGAACAACCCTGCAGACATGTTCACAAAACTCGTGACGGGAAGCAAGTTCCAACATTGTTTGGACTTGCAGATTGTTCGCAGTTATTAGATAGCAGAAGAGGCGAGGGGGGAGAAAAGGTTTGTTGTCATGGAGATTCAAAGTCAAGGTGGAGATTGTTGGGTTAATGCCTTTGAATTTGGGACGCCGAGTTAAAGGATTAAACAACAGAGAGATTTTGTAATTCCGGGACAGAGCGCAGAAGGAAGGTTTCCAAGTCAGTTTTGGACTAGGTTTCCAAGTTCCTAAGAGATTTTGAGATAAACTTTACTAGTATAAATAGAGGCCAATAGTTTAGATTAAAATTACACCTCAGATTGTCATAGACAAATTATAAGAGTGCTCAGAGAAGATCAATAATTCTAGATCTAGGGTTTTAGCACAGTCAGGAATTTTGTGACCAAAATTCGTGCTAGCATAGATTAGAGTGATCTTGTAAAGAATTATCCAGATTGATAATAATATTCTCTCCCCTCCCCGTGGACGTAGCCAAGTTGGTGAACCACGTATATCGGCGTTCTTGTGATTGCTCGCTTTTCTTATCAAGTCTTGTTATTTCTCTAACATAGATAAATGTATCTCACTGTAAAATCTCATTTCTAACTTATAAAGAAGAGAAAACGTTTGTTACATCCATTGTAAACAACTGATAACTCAATTTCTCAATTAATTTATCTCTCAGTAAAATCACATTTCACACTTATTTATAAAGAATAGAAATTTAATGTTACATTCTCTAAACTAGTAATTGGCTTTCAGTGGTTGGTCCTCGTCCAGTATCTCCTCTTGATTTTTGTTCCAAGGCTATATTTGGTCCTGCCAATTTTAGCATACTCCCTGTTTGGGGAGAAAATTTGCTCTGTTTCTCAGCATGTTGAGAGCTCCGAGTCATCTTGAATACTTCAACTTGTCCAGCAACTTGCAACCTGACGGTAACAACAATTTGATTATTTACACATGATTTCCTTGCAGGTAAGTTTATCCCTATTTTTTAGGTAACTATTGCGGAAATTATGGGGCATGATTAATAACAAATCGTGACCTAATTAAAGACTAGGTCAATGAAGGAGCCTTAGTGATCGACTTCAAACGTGGATAAGCCTCAACGCCTCAACCAACTTCCCGAAAAACAAGGCTCACTTACTTAGTTCTTGATTTATTATCTTAGTATAAATAGAAACACTTAAAAATGTAATGCACACACTCACGGCATAGAGATTTTCTTATATTCTTTGTATTCACTCGATCACGAAATCAATACTAACGAAGTTTCTTCCCCGAGGTTTTATGCCGGCGAACAAGTTGTTCAAGGGCTTTCCTCGTTAAATTCTTGTGTTCATTTCATTCTCTAGTTTCTTTGCAATTACATTCCATTGTGCCCAATAATCTTGCTTAAAGTTGAATTGAGAAATTTGACCAAAACAATTTGGCGCCGTCCGTGGGAAACTTTGGTCTTATAATTGTTAAAAGAACTTGAGATATCGACAGCAATGTCCTCAGCTATGACTTCAGTGGGTGCGAGTTCGACAGTGGAGACGAACCCGATTTCATCAACGGTGGTGCCTTCAACTCAGCACATTGGTGGAGTATCACATCCAATTCAGATCCAGGATGGAGTTCCTGTCACTACGACCCAAGAAGTCACAATTGACATAGCCTCCAACTTGACCGCCATGATTCGTGAAGTGAGAAACCAGATCCTAGTCCAGAATGATACTTCCACCATGCTAATGAATCAAGTTTCCAGGTTGCAGAAGGAAGTATCTTCTCTTCAGGGAGGAACACCAATGGTGCAACATACCAGCTTTCCTAGCATCTTTCAGTCTGTTGCTCCTAGTGCGCCGTCCAACCTGTACTCTCCTTATCAACCTCGAAGGCTTACTTTTGAGGGAGACACTGCTGGACCATCTGGGTTTGGTGGATTCACACCGGTAGCCAGCCTGACCAATAGTACCGTTATTAATCCTGAAGCTATCGCCCCAACTTCAACAACATTGTTGGCCCCTTCAACAGCGGTGGCAGGCGGTTTTAACCCTCAACTTGATTTCAATCATTTAAATAATTATCAACTTGATGTTGCTAACAATGATGCAGGTAGCTTGCTTAGCCGTCAAATGCAGGAGCTGAAAGAGTTGGTCATGAGCGTACCAGGGATGACCATGCCACACAACCAGGCATCTCTAACATGCTACAATGAATCTCGCTTTGCTCCAGCCATAGCCAACGTGGTCATACCGAAGAAGTTCAGCCCGCCTCATATGAAGCAATACGATGGAACGACGGACCCAGCTGAACATGTTGCATTGTATCAGGAGAAGATGGATGTTGTCCATATTCCACCTTAATACAAGGAAGCATGCTTTTGCAAGGGTTTTGGCTCGACTCTCACAGGGGCAGCTCTGAGATGGCTTATCAGCCAACCATTGGGTTCCATTGGATCATATGCACAACTTATTAACCTGTTCACTAATCAGTTTTCATGCAACAGGGTGTTTGAGAAGCTGACAAGTGATCTTTACAGGGTGGTCCAACAACCTGACGAGTTACTAAAGGACTACTTGAGCAGATTCAACAGGGAGGCAGTGAACATATCCAACTTGGACACTGTAACTGCAATTGAAGCCTTCAGGATGGGACTCAAGAAAGACTCTCCATATTATGATGACTTAGTAATGACACCATGCAGAAGGCTGGATGAGATCAGAACAAGAGCTTCTAAATTTATCAGGCTAGAGGAAGACAAGTTGCTTCAGGACAAAACAACCAAGAAGAATGCAACTCCAGAACATCCTAGTGCCAGAACTGATTCGTCTCATTCTGGTGGCAAGATGGAAACATCCCACGCCAGATCCAACAGGGGTAAACCCTATTCTAAACCTGACTCTTCTAGAATTCATGTTGTTGATGATAATGATGAGGATGATGATTCTTCCTATCCTAGAATCGATGACTATTGTTTTTCCGTTGATATTGCAGGATTAATCAATGCCTTGGACAACTTGGGGGAGAAATCCAGGTGGCCCAAGAAAGCAGACAAGCCTTCGATTTGGAAAGACAAGTCCAAGTGGTGCGCCTATCACGAAGATTTTGGGCACACTACGAAAAATTGTATTGCACTCAGGAAGGAGATCAGCCACTTGTTATCCAAAGGTCTCCTCAAAGAATTACTTGGTAGAAGGCGCGGACGTACTGAAGATCGTACAGGCGACCAGGAGAAACAACCTGAGGGTCTGCCATCTCATCCACCTCCAACCAGAGTGGTCAACATGATCAGTGGAGGCTCAGATATCTGTGGTATAACCTACTCAGCTGCCAAGCGTCGTGCTGCAGAGGCGAAGGAGGACATGTCCTATTTACCTTCAAGATCGGTCAAAAAGGATAAGGGTCAGGAAATCTCTTTTGATGAAGATGATAGGGTTACCATACATGATCCACATCATGATGCTTTGGTTGTAAGCTTACAAGTTGCAAACTGTTTGGTGAGGCGTATCTTGATCAATAATGGAAGTTCAGTTAACATCATAACAACAGATGGCTTGAAAGGAATGGGGATCCCACTTGAGAATGTGACTAAGAGCTCGTCAGTCTTGGTTGGATTCAGTGGGGAGACAAAGCATACCTTTGGAGAGATTACTTTCCCAGTATATGTCGAAGGGATTAACTCCATGGAGAAGTTCTGCGTGATAGAATGTCAGTCATCTTATAACATCATACTGGGCAGACCTTGGATTCACAATGTGAAGGCTGTACCTTCAACTTACCATCAGTGCCTCAAGTTGCCAACACCTTGGGGAGTAGTCAAGGTGTCTGGAGATCAGCAAACAGCTAAAGAATGTTACAAGGTGTCCATGGAGGCAGCCAGTAGCCCAAGGCAATCATAGCAATTACAGAGAAAGGCACGGGATGTACTTGAAACTGCGGAATTCGATATTAAGGAGGTGCAACTTGATCCTTCAAATCCCGATGTCAAAGTTCTCATAGGTGCAGACTTACCACCTGATATAGAGGGAGAGATCGTTCAATTTCTGAGGAGCAGGATGAAGTGCTTTGCTTGGAAGCATGAAGATATGACCGGAATCAGCAAGGATGTCATCACCCACAAGTTGAACATTGACCCAAATGCCAAACCTGTCCACCAGAAAAGAAGGAAATTCGCTCATGAACGCAATCAGATCATTAGAGAAGAGGTAGAAAGGTTGCTGAAGTCCAACATGATCAGAGAAGTTGATTACCCAAGATGGTTGGCCAATGTGGTGGTTGTAGAAAAGAAGAATGGGAAGTGGCGAGTCTGTGTGGACTTCACGGACTTGAATAAAGTGTGCCCTAAAGATCCGTTTCCTTTGCCTCACATTGACGCCCTAGTTGATGCAATAGCCGGCCATGAGGTCTTAACCTTTATGGATGCTTATTCAGGATTTCAGCAGATTCAGATGGAAACCTCAGACCAGGAAGATACAGCATTCATCACTCCAGATGGTATATATTGCTTCATTGTCATGCCTTTTGGGTTAAGGAATGCAGGGGCAACCTACCAAAGAGTTGTCAACATGATGTTCAAGAACCAGCTTGGGAAAACTATGGAAGTATACATTGACGACATGGTGGTGAAGTCTAAGTGTATTGAAGATCATGCACGAGATCTGAAAGAAGCTTTTGACATCCTGGAAGCATTCAACATGAAGCTGAACCCATCGAAATGCAACTTCGGTGTTAAGGCTGGGAAATTCTTGGGCTACATGGTAACCAAAAGAGGCATAGAAGCAAGTCCTGAACAGATAACAGCAATTATCAACTTGAAGTCTCCAAGGAATATTAAAGAAGTGCAAAAGCTCACAGGCAAGGTGGCGGCCCTGACCAGGTTCATCTCCAAATCATCCGACAAGTGCAGGTTGTTCTACGATGTGTTAAGGAGGAACAAATCATTCCAGTGGACAGAAGAACACGAAGCAGCCTTCAACCAGCTTAAAGATTATTTGGCAACTCCTCCTCTACTTTCCAAGCCAGAAACTGGTGAAGCTTTGCACCTGTACGTCTCAGTATCAGAAAATGCAGTCAGCGCGGTCTTGGCAAGAGAACAAGGTGGTACACAACTTCCTGTCTATTATGTAAGTAAGTCCCTATTAGATGCTGAAACCAGGTATTCCCATCTCGAGAAACTTGTTCTTGCTTTAATAACTGCTTCAATTAAATTGCGCCATTATTTTGAAGTTCATCCTATTATTGTGAGGACTAACTATCCTATCAGGAACGTGATAAGAAAACCCGAGATGTCAGGCAGGATGGCAAAATGGTCTGTTCAACTTAGTACATATGATATCCACTATGAGGCAAGGACTGCAATCAAGTCACAAGCCTTGGCCGACTTCGTGGCAGACTTCAGCCCTGACCTTTAACTTGAAGTTGAACTCGAAGTCCAACAACTTGAAGGTTCAGACTCTCCTAGATTTTGGATGCTTTATACAGATGGAGCATCAAATGCAAGAGGCACAGGCTTGGGCATTGTCTTGAGATCCCCTCATGGGGAGTTGATCCCTCAAGCTGTGGCTTGTGAGTTCCAAGCTACAAATAATGAGGCTGAATATGAAGCCCTCATCATGGGTTTGGTTACTGCTTTAATTTTAAATGTTAAATATCTCAATGTTTATAGTGATTCCTTGTTATTGGTTAACCATTTCAATGGGTCTTATACAGCGAAGCATAGCAGGATGTTGACTTATCTACAACATGTTAAGTCCTTGGCTGAACAATTTGCAGAATTTACTTTCCAACAAATTCCAAGGGATGAGAATACTGAGGCTGACGCACTAGCCAATTTGGGATCAAGTTGCAGAAGCATGTTGAATAATGCCATACCTATAATTCACATCCTACATCCTGCGATTAACCAGACTGAGACGAACCAAGTCGATGATCAACCAGATGCATCGGTTAGCCCCTCGACAAAAGAAACATCTTAGACACTGCCCATAATAAAATATTTGCAGGAGGGAACAGTACCACAAGATGTCAAAAATACGAAAGCTTTCAGGATGAAGGTATCAAGATTTGTATAATTGATAATGTACTATTTCGTAAGTCATTTACAGGTTTGTACATGAGATGCTTAGATCCCCAACAAGCTGAACAAATTTTAAGAGAACTACATGAAGGCGAATGCGGCAATCATTTTGGGGGCAAGTCCCTATCTTCTAAAGCATTGAAAACTGGATACTATTGGCCAACTATGCGTCAGGATGCCATCAGTTATGCTCAGAAATGTGATGCTTGTCAGAGACATAGCAACATCTTGCACCAACCTGCCGAACCTCTTCACCCTATATTATCACCTTGGCCTTTCATGCAGTGGGGAATGGACATTGTTGGGAAATTTCCCAAGGCACCAGGGGGCAAAGTGTTCATGTTGGCCATGACTGATTACTTCTCAAAATGGATAGAAGCGGAAGCTTTTGTTCAAGTTAGAGATAAAGAAGTGATCTCATTCTTGAAGAGAAACATCATCAGCAGGTTTGGAGTCCCTTCAGAAATTATTTGTGATAACGGTTCTCAGTTTATCAGCAAAAAGACTCAAGATTTCTGTACAAGATGGGGAATCAAGTTGATTACTTCTACACCAGTACATCCTCAAGCCAATGGTCAAGCAGAATCAAGCAACAAGTTGATCGTGAACAACATGAAAAAACGTCTTGATCAAAAGAAAGGAAGATGGGCTGAAGAGTTGCCACTTGTATTATGCGCAGATAGGACAACCCCTAAGAATGCAACTGGCCAGACCCCCTTCTCCTTGGTCTATGGAACTGAAGCTGTAATTCCGGCTGAATTCTCTATCCCAACAGCTAGATATGGCTTAATAACTCCAGAGGACAACCAGATTATACTTGCAGAAGATCTTGATACTATTGATGAACTAAGAGACTTAGCCAAGATCAGGATGGCGGCATATCAGCAGAGAATTGCTAAGTCCTACAACAAGAATGTCCGTGTTAGAAGATTCCAGGTTGGAGACATGGTGCTCAGAAAAGTTTTCCAAAACACAAGGGAGCTGAATGCTGGCAAACTTGCGGCTAAGTGGGAAGGTCCCTATCTAGTTGATGCAGAAGCTGGTAAGGGTGCATATTGGCTCTCTACCTTGGATGGTTCCAGAATACCAAGAAGCTGGAATGCAATCCATCTTAAAGCATATTATATGTAAGTTGTAGCTTGTTCATTCAATAATTCCAAAGAATCAGGTATGATTTAATTAAGCTTTATTTCAATTCTATTATTTTCAATTTATTTATTTTCTTTTTTTGAACACTTACTAACTTAAGCATCGGAGGGGTGTTAGCTAAGCTAACACCCACCCCTAACATATGTTTGTTTTGCAAGGATACTCAAAACTTCGACTTAGGGCAACATGTTAAACATGTTAACAACTTGAATTATTCAGGATGAAGGTCGTTAACCTGTTCGCAAAATGCTGGATGAAAGTTTGAATAGTTCAAATAAACAAGTAAGTATTTTAATGGTGAATTTTATGCATCTTTTCCTAGAACTTTGCACTCAAGTTGTAAAGGTTTTCACCTTTCAAAGGTTAAAAGATTATGCATCTTTCATAAGTTTAAGGTTCATACACCTTCGCCCGTGCGCACGTTTTTCACATTTGTATAAGTTGTAAGGTGGTCAGTGTAATTTATTACATATTGATTACCATCTTGCACTCAGACAACTTGTGAACTCAAGTCATTTACAGATTGGTTGTAGCATTAACATGTTACCAAAAAGAAAAGGTTAAAACATATCATTTCAATCATAACTGATAGCATAAACCTGTAGTAAAAAGGCCAACTTGAACAAGTTGCAACCCTGTTTTTACCCAACCTATCAAAAATCAACTATTTTTGCAACCAAGATAATCAAAGAAGGTTCAAACAAACCAAACTATTCTTAACATCCAGAAAGTCAAACTCATGCTAGCAGCATGACATGAGTTGACTACAACAAAAACTTGAAACTTGTCCAAAAAACCAATTTACACCCTATTTCATCCAAATTGTTTACGAGGACATCCCCCTCGTTGATAAAACCATAAAACATAAAAAGAAAGATTGTTCTTAACATTGTTCCCTGCAGGACAAAACAAGAAAAAAGTTACCTTTCAGGCGGCATCTCCAACCTTCCCCTCCTGGTTGTCATCAACTTGTTCCACCTTGTCAGCAACAGGGACCCTGGAAGTAACCTCTTCACCATGAACTGCTTCACCAGTAATCTTGTTCAAGGCTTCATATTCCTCATCTAAGTTCCATTCAGAATGCTTGCCTGCTTGATGCTCCTTGATCATTTGTATCCTCATTTCAAACATGGACTTGGCAGCATCTTTCATACACTGGCTATGCACAATCTCCATCTCCTTGCTATGATCCTGATTCACCTTCACCAACCTGAGAGTCATGTCCCTAACTTCTTTGTCCTTCTCTTCTAACTCCTTCTCAGCCGCTCTGGCCCTTTCCTCAGCTTCGTACATCTTTTTGAAGGAAGCCTCTGCTTTATCCTTCCAAACCTGAACCTCACCAACCAGGAGCCCAGCAGCCTTGACGACCTGAGAACAGACCCAAGAGATTCATTAAAGATAAACAAGGACCCAATCCATATTAGAATGACTCTGAAATTACCTTTTTCTCATATCTTTTCTCAACCGGTACAGCAGTCTCCACATCCACAATCTCTTTGGACTTTCTTTTCTTCCTCAATTTATCTTCATCTATGTCCATTTTGGGCACCAGAGGCTTATTACTTTCAACTTTCACCTTGCCACGCACCATTGCCATCAAGTCCTTAGCACCAAAGCCAGATTGGGAACGAGTAACTGGGAAATTCATAAGAAATCAACATCTCAGAGTTTCAAAACCAAGAGACAAGCCAAGTTGATAAATACCTGAAGACATCTTATGGGCACAAGCTGAATCTTCCTGTGTGTCCTCTGGAATCGTTTCTTCACCACTTGAGCTTTCTATAGGTTTAGCAAACTTGCACTTATTGGGAGACAAGGCACAAATCTTCTCCACAATCGCCGATGTATCTGCCTTTTTTGGGAACAGCTCCTCCAATTTAGTAACTGCAAGAATAGAAGAGCAGAAAATTACAAATTATGGGAAAACAGTAAAATCAAGAAAGAAGACAGCAATACAACTACCTTTCCCTTTCCATTCTGAAACCAAGCCTTCACCTCCCTCCAGAGTATTTTTTCTAACATAGAAAAACCTATTTTTCCAACCCCTGTCCTTATCAACAGATTCAATTACCAAACTATACGCCTTGTTCTTAACCCTAAAACCATACCTAGAATTTCCATCAGCTCTTAGAACATAGCAAAAGGCTAACTCTTCTAAACCAACCTCTAAACCAGTTTCTTCGCCTAATCTTCCTAAAGCAATTAGTAGCCTCCAACCAACATGCATCAATTGGGTATAAGTCAAGTTAGACAGTTCGAAAAAGCGAGTAATAATAGGAGGGAAAGGGAATTTCAAACCTAAGGCAAACGGGTACTCAAAAAAGCCTACCCACTCTTCAGAGACGAAATCAGAGGAAAAAAAGGGGATTCGGGACTAAAAACTCAGCACCAGCAGGAAAAGCCTTCTTTAGGGTTTCGATATCAGAAGGAGAAAGCTGACATCTCTCTTCATCAGGGTGAGCGATTAAATTTAGACATCTAAAACCTTCAGGAACTTCAGCGGTTTTCTTAGCCCTAACCATTTGAACCCTAGAAACAAAGAAGAACAAGACGAAAGAAAACTCACCAGGAGGAAATTGGGGAAATCCTCTTTGCTGCGTAAATGAAGAGGATGAATGAAAAAGACGTCTTAAAGGAACGGATGTAGACGCTTCCAGAGTCCTAGCCCCACTCGAGATTCGTAGGCCCTAGACTCCTATTGAATCACCCCTAACCGTCCACGTTTCAACCGCTTAAAATATTTTTCGACTTTTACGCTTCCCTTTTAAAATTCAAAAAATTGGGGGCAATTGTTTGGGGAGAAAATTTTCTCTGTTTCTCAGCATGTTGAGAGTTCCGAGTCATCTTGAATACTTCAACTTGTCCAGCAACTTGCAACCTGACGGTAACAACAATTTGATTATTTACACATGATTTCCTTGCAGGTAAGTTTATCCCTATTTTTCAGGTAATTATTGCGGAAATTATGGGGCATGATCAATAACAAATCGTGACCTAATTAAAGACTAGGTCAATGAAGGAGCCTTAGTGATCGACTTCAAACGTGGATAAGCCTCAACGCCTCAACCAACTTCCCGAAAAACAAGGCTCACTTACTTAGTTCTTGATTTATTATCTTAGTATAAATAGAAACACTTAAAAATGTAATGCACACACTCACGGCATAGATATTTTCTTATATTCTTTGTATTCACTCGATCACGAAATCAATACTAACGAAGTTTCTTCCCCGAGGTTTTATGCCGGCGAACAAGTTGTTCAAAGGCTTTCCTCGTTAAATTCTTGTGTTCATTTCATTCTCTAGTTTCTTTGCAATTACATTCCATTGTGCCCAATAATCTTGCTTAAAGTTGAATTGAGAAATTTGATCAAAACACTCCCTTTGTCCTTTTTTAATATACAAAAATGAATCATGGTACAAGAATTAAAGAAATGATTGAAAATGTGATGTGTTGTGAGTATATATAGTTGAGTGTGTGAGAGAGAGAGAGAGAGAGAAAGTGGGCAGAAAATAGTAAGTGAATAGCTGTTGTGAGTAAGACATGTAGGTCTCACTATTTAAAAAGCATTAAAACGTTTTTATTTTCTAACTTTATAGATTAAAATGAGACAACCCATATGATTTTTTTTTTTTTTGTAAATTAAGGAGTGACGAAAGGAGTATATGCTAATGCCTCAAGTTAATCAGAACTAAAAGCTCCCTTGCTTTGTGAACTTGATTTGGTGGAACCAAAAAAATTGTTAATAAAACAAAGTTCAAGTTCCAAGAGAAAACACAAAAACAAGAGAGGGGACTAATTGGTTTATTGAAGCTAATGGCTGACTCCGTGTGCATTTGCAATGGACTTCACTTGATCCCATGACTAAAGAGTTAATTGCCAAGCAACCACACTGAGATGGAGCATGATAAATTACATTGATCAATAAGTGCCTAATTCGAACTAGCAGAAAAAAAGTCAAATTATCTGAATCCATTTGATTATGAAAGCTGAGGTGAGTGGATCTGAGGTGGGACGGACGGAGAGATGGTGCAAACCCTAGCTATATTGTCTTGTCGCCGTAGAGATGGCCTGAGACGGAGGATGGAGAGGGAGTCACCGGAGAAGAGGAAGGGTTAGCGAGGGCAGAGAGAGAGAGAGAGAGAGAGAGAGAGAGAGAGAGAGAGAGAGAGAGGGCTAGGGTTTACGATTTGGGGGAGAAGAGGGGCAAAAGACGTGGTATATATGCAATGGTAGTTTTACCATTTAAAAAGTGTGAATGATTTATTGATAAAATTGATTTCAAACGAAGAGGTAGAATATGAAATGTTGTGTTTTTATTGGCAAATACCACCTCCTGTCAGAGCCTTATTGATAATTGATAAAAATCTCTAAAAATAAAGCACATAATAACACGAATACGTAATTAACTGTTTATAAATACTCTGGAATGATGCTATCATATTTTTTTTATTTAAATGAACTTTAACCAAATACTTCTAGGTTAAGTTTAATAATAAAAGAGGCAGTCTCCTGTGCAACCGCCGCACAGCGTGCGACGGCGCCAGGCGCGCCATTTTTTATTTTATTTTTTTGCCGAGATTTTTTTGATTTTTTTTATAAATACTCTGGAATGATGCTATCATATTTTTTTATTTTTTTGATAAATAATATGTAATAACCTGATAATAATAAATAATTGTATAATAATTAATTATCATAAATTTTATTTATTAAATTACTTTGGATAATTCCATGCATGAGTAAGGATAAGGGATTAATTTAATAGTGTCATGAACATCCTTTCATATGCCTAATAGAGAGTGTAAGTATCTACTTTGTAAGTAACGGTTTTTCTAGTATAAATAGATTAGTGGAGTATGAGTTCTCCATTCCAAATCTCAATTATACCTTATTTAGACAGTGAGTGAAAAAGTTAGCAAGAAGGGAAGGCAAGCAAAGCAGAAGTACTTAGGCGTTTACAAAATTGGCGTTGGTTGAGGTAAAAGTCTTTACCCTTCTATATTTTAAAATCTAGTATTATGTGTAGAAAATAAATTGAAGAAGTTAAAATAAATAAATAAATAATAATAATATATAAATAATGTGTGTGTGCAGATTATGTGTGTGTGTGCAGATTTTAAAATATGGAATCCTAACCCAAGGAAATTAAGATAACAATAAACCTAAAAGACGTATAATCACTTACCCTTTTAAAGACAATTACACTACTGAGGATTAGTAGTGGGGTGTTCCGGATACACTGTTTAGTTTTGTGGGCTCTTTGTGAGCTATTTTTGCTCTTCGTGGGCTTTAGTGCTCTTTGTGGGCTTTTCGTACCCTGTGTGGGTTTTATGTTTATTGAGGTCAATGGACCGCTTATGTGATCATCATCCTATGTGAACTTTTGATTATTCATCTGATATTGATTCGCATTAGTATTGTTTATACTTTCGTATTCAATATTGTTTTGTTGGGTTCGATTGTATTCTTGGAAGTCATTCGTTACAAGTTCTTGTTTGCGGTCACCTCTTCTTAGTACCCGAAGAGGTCCGTATATGATCTTACTGAGCATTGTTCGCTCATTCTTTTCTTTCTTCTTCAGGTAAAACATTTGGATGAAGACTAAGATTGAGATTGTTGGACATTCTAGTTTGAGGACTGAATTTGGTTATGTTAAGGATATTTTGTAGTAAAGAAGTTTATGATATTTAAGTTGTAACCCTAGACTAGTATGAATGAGTATATGTATTTTGAGAATTATATATTTAATGAACATTTGAGATTATTATCTTGATTAGTTTTGCTTTGATCACGTAACGCATACAAAATTTGGTTCCTGAAAATAGGACCGGATTTTGGGGGCGTTACATATAGCATTTTAAAGTTTGTTGGTTTTTTTTTTTAAATGACACGTGGCAGCGTGTGGCTCACTGCGCGCCACGTGTCAATAAATGTCTGGTTGTTTGGAAAACGTGTGGGTGGGTATGTGGGTCTGGATCGGGTAGGGCGGGTTTGATCCGTGTGTTTGCCCGCCGCACGCGACCTGGGTGCCGCATTTGAGACTTTGTCATAATAAAATTAGAAGCTTTAGTAGTAAAAGTGACTTTTAAAAGTAAAAAACTCAGGTTCTTATGCTGATTAAGAAAGATTACAATTTACCTAGATGTTGTGCGACCATGCATATTAGATTAAAGCTCGCTATATATAGGCTAATTATTTGCACTTGAAATATTCACATATTCTAGAACATGATAATTATAATATGGTTTTAGAAAAATATAAAGAAGTAAAATCACAATTTCTTAAAAAGTAAAATATTAATTACAAAAAGTAAACTTATGAAATAATTTATTTCTTTATACTTATCGATGAAATGAAAATACAATTTTTTTTTTAATAAATTAGTAATTAAGAATTGTGTTAGAAGTTAAAATAGTGATCAAAGAGTAGTTGACACAAAATTGAGATATAAATATATAGGCATATGATTAAATTTGAATAATTTGATAAAGTCAATGAGTCGCTTCTCTCGCCCATATATGTAAGCAGTCTCTCTGTACTCATTTGTTTTACGCGTCTCTCTTTGGTCCAAATTTAACTGCCCCCTTTCCCTCTTCCTCACATATACATACATATATATATATATACACATACATAGCCTTACTTATCTTCCATTAATTCTAATTCATTCTGCAAAAAATACTTTTCACAAAAACAAATTAATCAAGCTTCTCCTTCAAACTTGATATTATTTATTAGTTAAACAAACTACTTCATCGGGAAAAATTAGTTGATTACAAATTTTCCGGCGAAACGAGGAAGTTGGCATGGCCGGAGAAGGAAGATCTTTGGAGGAAACGCCGACGTGGGCGGTTGCCGTTGTTTGCTTTGTGCTGGTTTCTATTTCTATTGTCATCGAACACATCATCCATCTCATCGGACGTGTATGTAAATTCAATTTCATTCATCATTGTTGTTTATTATTTCAATTAATTCATCATAAATTGAAAGCTACATCCATCTATTTTTGTAACTACTAATTAATTACTATACTAATTAATTAAGTAATCTTTTATGATCATTTTTGCAGTGGCTAAAGAATAAACATAAGAGAGCTCTCTATGAATCACTCGAAAAGATCAAATCAGGTACTCCTCTACTCTACTCTCACAAGTTAATTAGTATCTCCGTCTCCAAATAAGTGTCCAAACAATTTTCAAATTCACTTTTAATTATTTATTAGGAGAAAATATAACTTTTTGAAATATTTAGTTCGGGACGGATTATATAGTCCTATATGCAAACATTATCTTCCTACCATGCAAGGTTCTAAAAAACGCTAGGCGGTCGCTAGGCGCCGCAGGGGCGCCTAGCGCCTAGGCGGGGCCGAAAATTTAGAAATAACTATAATATCCTAGACGGGACCTAAGCGTTTCATGAACGCCTAGCGACTAGGCGGCCTAGACAGGGTCTTTTAGAACACTGCTACCATGTGTCAATCCGACCATATATTTTTCTACTATTTGTTAGTCCGACCAGATATATTGAGTGTAACAGTGATGCATGTGGCGTACATGTTCAATCGTTAGTAGCTTTTATAATTTGCTCAAAGTTTCCTCGTAGTAACAATGAAAAAAGAGAGACTATCTTTCTGAGACGGGGAGTATTTCATTCATAATTCCTGAGAATTAAATTATTGATTTTTTTTCTTTCTCTTTTTTGTTTCTTTTGAAGAGCTCATGCTCTTAGGGTTCATATCGTTGCTATTAACGGTTGCACAAGGGCCAATTTCGGAAATATGCATTTCAAAAAGCGTAGGAGCAAGTTGGCATCCTTGCAAAAGAAAAGAGGAAGAAAGTAGTAGTACGGACACCGGCGACAGTGAAGAGCACCGCCGGAGACTACTGAATTGGTCAAACTACGGTGGCGGTGTCCGGCGGATTTTGGCGGGTGAGGATGGAGACAAATGCGCCGACAAGGTCCGTATTTTTCTTGATGTTTTTTAGTTAAATAATTAGCCGTCATCTACAATAATATTAAACGTGGGAAATCTTGAAATTGTACCAAAAAAAGAAAGAGCTATGCATATGAATTTTTTTACTTATATATTCTTTGTCGTGAAGTGAAAAGACGATAGGGTCCGGGCATTTGAAACTGTTGCAGCGAGCAGACTTGTTACATTGCGGTAGCAAACAAGATTATAATTTTTGCAATAGGGGTAAATATTTTTAGGAATATATAAATGTAAGACTAGTGGCAGACAAAGTTCTAAAAAACGCTAGGTGGGGCTGAGAATTCAGAAATAACTATAATATTTTAGACGGGACATAGGCGTTTCATGAACGCCTAGACGGACGTTTTTTAAAAACACTGGTGGCAGATCATTTCAGTTCCGCAACCAAATGACTTGTGAACCGGCCAATTTATAAAAAGACTTTGTCAAACCTCGTAAGGAGCATTAAATATGTTGTTGCAGTAGTTTTATAACCATTTATACTCCCTCCGTCCCAGGCACAAGTGACATTTATTTCTTTTTTAGTCTGTCCCACCACAAGTGACATTACCTTAAATGGAAATGTTTTAATATATTTATATTCAATCAACCTCACTATTTAACCTCACTCATTCTCTCTCTTCATTTTCCACCACTCATTTTATTCAACCAACACTACTATTGACCTCACTCATTCTCTCTCTTCATTTTCTACCACACAACTACTACATTTTCTTAATTTTCGTGTCCCAAAAGTTGGTGACACTTTTGCTGGGACGGAGGGAGTATATGAGCCGATTGGGTGTATTTAGAACTTTTTTTTTTTAAAAAAAATGGATTTTTTTATTTATATTAATTCATAATACCATGAAAGCTACAACAACTGAGCTTATATATATATATATATATATATATATATATATATATAGACCAGTACAAATCTCCTTAACAATATTTATGTGATTCTCCAAGGAAGAGGGACAATGTTCAACCCATCCCTAGTTATCCCCCAAAAAAACAAATCATCTTTTCTTATTTTGATTTTGTGTGCAGGGAAAAGTGGCATTTATCTCGACGGACGGGCTTCATCAACTGCACATATTCATATTTGTGTTGGCTCTTTTTCACGTTCTATATAGCGTTCTCACCATGGCTATAGGCAGTATCAAGGTGCGTGTATTCAATAACCATTTCCCTCTCATCGCCTCTTTATGGCGTGGACATTGTAAGAAAAAAAATAAAATAAAATTTCATCTTTCCAAAGTTACCCCTCTCAAAATATTTAATCCTGGTTTTGATAATAGGTGTCCTCGCTTTCTCAAAATAAATGTCGTAGTTGACAAGTCAATGTTTTTAAGTTTTTAACTGTATTTTTTTTATTGCCCCAATCTATTCATATGGGTAGAGTCACCTTCTATGATACTGCAATACTTGTGCCTATTAGAATGGGTAGTATAGGAAAGTTACCAAACTTCATACCCTATTTTTAGTATGATGATGGGACAAACGAAAATAAAAAGTAGGACATTTATTCTGGAACAGGAGTAATCTTAACATTTTTGTCTCAATTCATCCAGATGAGGAGATGGAAGCATTGGGAAAAAGAAACAAGAACGGTCGAGTATCAATTCTCCCACGGTATATATGTACCCTTGTTAAATCCCTAATTTACATGCTCTAATTATTTGGAATAAGCGCGAAAAATCTCTTAGTTATATATCAAGTACGTGATTGATTGTTTAACAAGCAATTACATGTAATTAAAAAAAGAAGAAGACTATTTTGAGTCCATAATTTATGATGCTAAATACTCTCTTTCCCGGAAAGATAGTCTTATTTTGACTTTTTATGGTCAATAAAAATGAACCTTGACCAACCATTGGTGACAAGACAATATAATCATTCTAGTGAAATTTTAAAATTTGTAATTGATAAATTATTAAGTAATTTATTAATAACAATTTTTATAATTTCATTGTGATCATTAAATTGACACCAATTAATGTTTGGTCAAAGTTTATTTTTGTTGACTATAAAAACTCAAAATGAGACTATCTTTCTGGGACAGATGGAGTATTAATGAAGAGAATGCACATAGATTGGTTGGTTATTTATTTATTTATTTATTTTTTAAACAAAATTATACATACAGATCCAGAGAGATTCAGATTTGCAAGGGAGACATCTTTTGGAAGAAGACATATGAGCTTTTGGAGCAAGTCACCCATTCTTATTTGGTTTGTAAGTCCCACATCTTGATTCTTTTAATCTCCATCACAATATTAAACGGCGTAAATACTTTTTTAATAGTATACAATTTCTGTCTCAAAATGAATATTCGAATTTGATAGAAAGCAATTTTAAACATTGACTTTGATTTTGGGTCGGAAAGAGTATTAATTATCAAATAATGTGTAGAGGAAATGATAATGATTACGTAAATTAATTTCTAGAAATAGACTTGACACATGGAGTTTTAATTTCAAAGTCGTATTGACTTGCTTTCTCATGTATTGACTTGCTTTCTCATGTCTCCGTAACTACATTAGGACCACCTTTCATTAATATTGCGCCTCTAGTTTCTTGAAGCAAAGAAATTTTCTTCTTCATTAAATATATATGATGTTCATCTCATAGTGTCGCAATCTATTACTACTCTGTTCCTAAATAAATGTCCAAATTTCATTTTAACGGACATTTGTAAATCTCAATACTTTGTACAATTTGGTGGCAAAAATTCATATATAATCTTGTAATCTCTTTTCAAAACATTTAGTTTTGCACGTATAAAGAGACCGGTGAAATTTTTTTCGAAAAAAAAACATTTAGGGACAGAGTTATGTTTAAAAAAAACACTCATTTTGGGACAAAGATTTTTTGAAAATGGACACTCATTTAGGGACAGATGGAGTAATTTTTTTTAACCGTCTCAAAATGAGTATAAAATTATTTATACTCACTCCCACTTAAAATGGTTTTTTCATTTGTCATCTCATTATCTGAAAAAAAAATCTTTTCATATCTATAATTTGAGCTTAAATGTGCATAAACAAAATATTGCTAGTGAAATAAAGTGTTTACATTTCTAAAAACCTTGAATAATCAAATGAAAATGTCATTTTAAACTAAAGAAATATATGATTTTTTTAATGCAAATTACTTTGGTATAGGGACGGAGTTATGAAGAATTTTTAATATTTTTCCACTCATTTTCTCTCTTACTTTACTTTTATACTCACAACACCAATCAAATTACAATTTCCTACCCTACCTTGTCTCCCCTACATCATTTTTTATACTCACAACACTCCTACTATTTATATTAATTAGTCAATGGATGGCTAGTTAATTCCCGATGTTGGATAATATATCTAACAATTCTGTCAATGAAAAAATGGACTATAAATTCCCTCCCCCCTTTTAATTAGTTTAATTTTCGTGAAACATATTTTGCCCCTTTTAAATATATTCTGGCTCCATCTCTATTTAGGCACATGCAATATATAAACAAATGAGTTACATTTTCCAAAAAAAAAAAAATGTCAAAAAATCGTGATAATACATACTCCCTCTGTGGACAATGAAACCCACCTGTCATTCTCACAACAAAAACTCACTACCCACTTTCTCTCTCTAACTTTGCTTTTCACACTCACAACATTTACTTTATCTTAATCTCCGTACAAAATCAAACTAATAACATTAATTCAGGACGGAGAGAGTAATATATATGAGACGAAAGGAGTCTGATATTGCTTACGCATCTTCAACTAAAATTGGCGTAAAGTGTTAGTTTTCAATCTTTTCAACTTTCAAGTTGAAATTAACGAACCCTTTGTGTGGTTTTCAAGATGATAACCATAACATGTTGGGGGTACCGTACAGAAAATAAGAGTTTGTACAAAGGAGAATATTTCCCTAGAAAATTCAAATTTTCCTGGAAAATGATGAGTCTTTCCAGAAGTTGTGGTACCATGTATTGACCAACAAGCTGCATGATGACGACTTTTTCCTTCTTGCACTAATTGAAACTTTCATGGAAAATGATAGAAAAAAAGAGGAAAAATAATCCTCATTTGTTTGAGTTTTTTTTTCTTATATTTAATGGTATTTATTTTTACAGGTTTGTTTCTTCAGACAGTTTGTAAGATCGGTGCCCAAAGTTGACTATTTGACCCTTCGCCATGGTTTCATCATGGTGCGTATATCTCTATCTATGATTATTTTTTATTTTTATTTTTTTTAAAAATGAGTTTTTTTTAATTAATAATGCCTGAAGTTATCGCCATAGTGTACTTAAAAGTGTTTTTGGTGGAGACTGAACATTGATTTTTCATATACTAGAAAAAAGTTTCCGATTTCGATAAAGCTATTTTTTTTTTTTTTTTTTGTTGCAATAAGCTAAGTTATTTGCCTATCTATGATTTTCATTTTGTATATATAGAACAATCATTTAACACAAGGTTGTTATTATATGATTTGGTGTATATTGTCCCAAAATATATTAATAATAGGTGCATGGTTCATAATCGAGGTTGCTTTTCAAAGCTAATTGATTAGACATTTAAACAGGTCTTTTTCACGTTTTAGACCTTTCAAAAATAGTTTACTTTTTTTTTTATCAAAAATGTAATAATAAATTAATTTCAAGTTATATTTATTGAACTCCACTTGATTGATTCAACAAAGTAAAATAGATACAGTAGAAAATACTACTATTAGTATAATTTTAATTTCTCTTCCTGCATTGCGAATTAACAACATGATGTTCTTTTTGACCAGTCAAGTCAACTTGATTAACACATTTCTTATCAATAAAATACTCTTCATCTCCAATTTTATACTCCTCCTTCTCCTTCTGTCCCATTTTAAGAATAAAAAATTTTCTAAAAAAATGTCCCATTTTAAGAGTCAAAATTTTAAAATGGAAAGTGGGTCCTACATGTCATACTGTCAACAGTTATTCACTAACTACCCAACTATCAACACTCACAACACATCACCTTTTCCTTAATTCTTGAACCCATCCATTTTTTGACTCTTAAAATGGGACGGGTATTATACAGTACAATTATTCTCCTTAAACATATTATTAATTTGCACATATTTAAAATTTTATTGAGTTATGAGAGTTTGACTAGATATTTCTTCAAAATTCCTTTCAATAATATTATCCATTTCCGACTTGTAAATTTTCAGGCACATTTGGCACCACAAAGTCAGACAGGATTTAATTTTCAGAAATATATCAATAGATCTCTTGAAGAGGATTTCAAAGTGGTTGTGGGTATTAGGTAAGCTAGGGTTCAATAAATCCATCCCTCTTTATTTCATTTCTCCGTATTATAATACTCCCTCCGCCCCAAAATGATCTTCATACCTTTCTCGCTTTTATTGCGAAAGAATTTTGACCAATAATTTTATGCTGATTTAGTTATGCTAATAAAAATATAAAACTTGCTATTGATAGTAATGTTGATGGTGTATTAATAACAAGTTTTAGATGTATATTTGGACGACTAAATCAAACTAAAATTATTGCTTAAAGTTCCTTCACAATAACATTGAAAAAATTATGAAGATCTTTTTTGGGACGGATGGAGTATATATTCATGTACATTATAATATTTACACAATTTTCTTCTTATTTACCCTAATTTATTTATTTTCTTGTCAACTCTCAACAGTCCTCCAATCTGGGGTTTTGCTGTGCTATTCCTCCTATTTAATACTCATGGTGAGTTAACTTTCCATTTTTCTCTATAACAAATCTTTATTAATCCTATTTAACATATAATCAAAATAATATTGCCCCATACGTTTACTTTGATTAGTCAACGTAATGACCAACATTATTAATTATTTTTTGGTATTTCTTTGACTAAATGGCATTTTATTTATATTTTCCAATTTCTGAACAGGCTGGTATTCCTATCTATGGCTACCATTTATCCCCTTAATTGTAAGTAAATTAATATCTTTTCTTTTATTTGACATAATTCAATCAAATTGTGTTTTAATATATTTTTTTTGTGAAACTAATTGCAGATAATTTTAGTGGTGGGGACAAAATTACAAGTAATAATAACAAAAATGGCATTGGCAATTGAAGAAAAGGGAGAAGTTGTGAGAGGGGTCCCAACTGTTCAACTTGGAGATGATCTCTTTTGGTTCAATAGACCTCGTCTCATTTTATATCTCATCAATTTCGTCCTCTTTCAAAATGCCTTTCAACTTGCCTTCCTTGCTTGGGCTTGGGTAAGCCAACCTCTAAATACACTACATTATTTATTCGATTCGACAGTTTTAACTGACGTACTGATATTATTTTTTAATATTAAAAATAATTGTTTTAACTGACCGATGAGCAAGTGTAATTCATGAAATTGATTTTAAGCAACAAAAAAAAAAAACGATTTTTTTTACGCGAATTTGTGAATGCATATGTACATGAATAATTAAGCCTAGGTAGTACTAATATTGGTTTAATTTATAATTGGTTTTCATTTTCTTTTTTCAGTATGAATATGGATTAGACTCATGTTTCCATGAACACACAGAGGATGTTGTCATCAGAATCACAATGGGGTGAGCATTTTTATTCACCCTTCAATAATTTATTAACCATCTCCAGACACTTGATTTGAAGTACAAAATGTTAATTAAAATACTAATTTTGATGTTAATTTTCTTTTAATTGGCAGGGTTCTCATTCAGATTCTGTGCAGTTACGTTACCCTTCCTCTCTATGCCCTTGTGACACAAGTAAGATTGCAATTTTTAATCAAATCTTTCACTTTTTCACCTGAAAAAACAAAAAGAATAAAAATATTCTCATATCATAAAATCATTTTTCTAAATTTGAATATATAAATGTATTTTCAGATGGGTTCAAAGATGAAACCAACGGTATTCAACGAAAAAGTAGCCACAGCACTACGAAACTGGCACCACACAGCTAAAAAACAAGTTAAGCATAACAAGAAATCCGGTCAGGTCTCCCCGTTATCAAGCAGGCCCGGAACACCATCCCATGGAATGTCCCCGATCCACTTGTTGCGCAACTACCGAAGCGACATGGATAGTCTTCAAACTTCTCCAAGAAAGTCAAACTTCGATAGTGACACTGATATGGATTCTCCTTCACCCAGCTCTCACGTACGGAGAAGTGGCGTTGATGATGACTTTTCAGCCCCTCATCGCCACCAGGACATTGAACTTGGCACCTTAGAGGCGTCAAGTTCAACGCAAGTGGCCCCAGTACTTTCTAGTGGGGCCACTAATGAACGACCTAGTGAGGTCATTATAAGCGTGTCAAAAGATTTTTCTTTTGATAAGAGAACTATTAGCATCTAAAACTGAAATAGTAGTTAAGATATTGAGTTGAAGGCTGGGATAATGGAGTGGGATGAAGTTGGGGGAAAATGGAATGTTCATATTCATTTGTTTATTTTTAGGTACATTTTGTGTAGTTCATTTGTATGTATGTTATTGAGCAATGCTAGGGGCACAAAATATTGCTCACAACATGAGGTGGCGATATTTTATTGGCTATATCGATAATGGACCCGCCACACTCTAATTTAAAACACCAATAAAATCATTACACTTAGAATTTTATGAGCAAAATTTTGTGAATTTTTTGTGCCACAGTATTATTCTATGTTATTTTGTTATGTCAATTAATTCAGAGGACAAACTTTGATGAATAGCGAACACAAATAGATAGTCGATTATTGGTTCATATTGTTTTTAGCTGTAAAGTACAAATAAGGTCTAAAGTGGGGGTCATTATATCAAAAAGTCTGATGTTTTAAATTTGGCAAATACTCCTATCCTCCATATCATATACTCCTCTGTCTCTTTTTAACTTACAAAAATTGAGTTTGACACATTTATTAAGAAAAAAGTATAAAAAGCTGATGTGTTATGAGTGTAAATGGTTGGGTGGGAGAGAGAAAGTGGGAAAGAAAATAGTTAGTGGATAATTGTTGTGAGTATGACAAGTGGGTCCCATTATTTAAAAAGAATAAAACATTTCCATTTTAGAATTTTGTAAATTAAAATAGGAAAACCAAAAGGGTAATTTTTGTAGATTAAAGAGGGAAGGATGGAGAAATCATTACAATCCCCAATACCGCTAACGCCACCATAACCACAGGTACTAACTAGGGCTAGGCTTGGCAATTTTGACCCGTTACCCACTAACCCGCACAACCCAACCCATTTAAGTTAGCGGGTTGAAACGGGCTACCCGTCTCAACCCGTTAAGCTTAACGGGCCGACCCGACCCGTTTCAACCCGCTTTAACCCGTAAACATAAATAGGTAGAATTAATAAATTTAAGGTACCGCGGGCCAAAAAAATAAACGAGTCGACCCGTTTCAACCCGCCAACCCAACCCATTTGACCCGGCAACTTAAACGGGTTGTAGCGGGTCGACCCGTTACAATCAGTTAACCCTCCACAACCCGACCCAACCCAACCCGCACAATTGCCAGGCCTAACTAGGGCCGGCCCAAGGGTGGCGTTAGAATGGGCGACCACCCAAGGCTAGCAGGGGCAAGACTTTTATTCCTTTATAGTGTACATCACTTGTATTCAAATGATAGGCATAGGATGGGATGTAAACGGGCGCCTACCATTGGGTAGTATCTCATGTAAGACTACCACTTCCCTTCAGACCGAAATCCTTGTCATATGGAAAGGCCTAAAATAGGCAGTGTACAAAAACTACACCGAAATCATCATCCTAATTGTTTCGATACAAACCCGAGATTACATCAAACATCCAACAAACTGGGACATCAACCTCGAAGCTATCATTTCGGACATTACTCTTGTGTGAAAAATTGTAATAGGTTTAATAGTGTTAAAGTATATAGAAAAGTTGTTAAATATGTGCACGTAAATGCTAATATGCTAATTTCGGACATTACTTTTGTGTTCTTGATCTTTAATCCTCAATAAATAGCAAGTAATTATGTTTCTAAAACATAATTAACGTATAAATTGATTGTTGGAGAACGGAAAGTATTTATACATGTGAATCCTTAAGGATTTTAAAACCCTTTTCCTTAACAACAATTCGACTGGCCAAAAAACCCGTCCAACGCTGAGCGCGGTCGCGCCTTTGCACCTAAGGCAATTCAACTTTTTGACGATGCCAAGCACAGTTGCACTTTTAAAGAGGGCGGTCGCTCCTTTTAGGGGTTGCCTTGCCAGTCCAAAATTCCTTTTCCCTCTTTAATGATTCGTTATTTGCGTGTGACCCCATAAGATAAGACTATATTATGTTGGCAATGAGTCTGATCCAATCGGCTCTCATAAATCACAAGCAGACTCTAGCAAGCGATTATGATTACCCAAATAATATAACATCTAAGTCAGATATTTTATCCTCATAGAACATATCACAATTCATTTGTCACACGATATCATACTAGATATAAGTCATGGTCCACGTCAACTTATATTATCAAATGTTTTTCTCTATCTCAAGTAAATTTATATGAGCAAATGACATTGATCTCATCAATTCATTTAAGCATGTCCATGCATTTCATCAATTTTACTCATCGAGTGGCCTAGCAGATATCTCTCTTAAGGGTACAAATTACGTCTTTACTTATCATTCTTCCATAAAATAATCTGATTAGGCCAATCATAATCCTTATAATTACTTGGTGAAGGATACGTTAGATTATGTCAAATATAACGTTCATCATGTGGAAGATCATGATAATCTCAGGTCTAAGAATTCAAATGATATAAATATAAACTATATGAGAATTAATTGTAACATTGGACCATAACATAAATCTCATAACGGGTCAATCCAATACTTTATTCACCAACAAGTACCCACAAGTCTAATCAGCATCTGCATCTCCATGCACATAATCATCTTATGATTATCCATTAAACTCATGCTAGCGCTTCAAAATTAATGTACTAGGGACATTAATTATTATTCTAAATATGTAAAGATATACTCCCTCCGTCCTTCTGACTTAGGATTTTCTCTCACGACGACACGGGGATTAAGAAATACTACTCCCTCCGTCCCACAATAAAGTTTCTACTTTAACTTTGCACGGGAATAAAGAAAAACTAAATGTTGTGAGTGTGAAAAGTAAAGTAAGAGAGAGAAGGTGGGTAGTGAGTTTTTGTTATGAGAATGACAAGTGGGTCCCATTTTCCATTTTAAAAAATAAAGTAAAGTAAGAACCTTAAATTGAGACAGATTAAAAAGGAAAGTAAGAACTTTAAACCGGGACAGAGGGAGTACTATATAATAGGAAAGAGATTGGGTGGAGGAGGTGTTATGAGTAGAGGTGTTGAAAAAAACCGCACATACCGAAAAAACGCGACGAACCAAAAAAACCGTACCGAAAACACCGAAAAACCCATTAAACCGACATACATGGTTTTTATTTTTACAAAAACCGATAGTTTGGTAATGGTATGGTATTTGACTCATATACCGAATATAAAAATTGTACCGTACCGTTCTAATTAAAGTATGTAATTTTGTATGTATATATACTCATTTCATCTTGTAAATGCATTTAAAAAGGAGTGAAGTGTATGCATATATACTCATTTCATCTTATAAATGCATTTGAAAATGGATTGAAGTTCTTTGCTTCGTATAGTTGATGATCAATTGTAAATTTTGAAAGAATAGTTTGGTCTTTTATTCTTATTATTAATCCAACTTTTCCTTGTCAATATTTTACTTTGCTCTTAGTATTTTCATTGTCTACTTGAATGTCAAGTATCATTTTTATTGCCATCTTCATTTGGTTAATATCATGTAACCAAGTTTTTCATTTAATTCAGAAAAAAACCGAAATAAACCGTACCGTTGTCATACCAAACCGAAAAACCGAACTACCAAACCGTCCTAAGTAGAGTAAGACGCCCAAAATGACAAATTGTTTTAAGTTGGGTGGGATTGTAGGAGTAATAATAATAAACTTGTAATCTCTCATACAAATGAAATCATGACATAACATATAAGTCTTTCTCAAAGGCCTACTGCATAATTACCAACAACTAACGCACAAAGAATGTGGCATTTATTTCAAAATATTGGTAGCAAGTATTAAGAACAAGATGAAAATTATATAATGTACTTTTTATATCTCATAATAATAATGCGCACAAACTTTGTTTTTTAATGTAGTCACATTTTTAAAATATAAATTTTATTTTATTCTCTATTTAACGTGATCCAATTGTAACACTCACAACAATAAGTATCCGGTGCACGAACTTTCTTAATTTTTGTACAATCCTTATTTTGTGCGAATGCTTATATGTCTCGAAAAACCGTTAGGCAAGTTGGGTTTCATATGGGCCCAATAACCCAAAAGGTAAGATAAAAGGTAAGGGTAAGGTACGGTAACATTTTCTGTTTTTGAGTCAGTTTCTAAAAGTGCGTGTACACAGAACGACAAATGGGTTTGAGGTCTTGCACATGAAACGACAGTCCGGGGGAACCGCGTTTTGCAGACGGCCCATATCTTGTGCCCACCCACCATGTCACTAAAGGGCAGTAAGAAAAATTCATGAATCATTTTAGGAGGGAGTACAAGAATTCGGAATGGAAGCAAGCAAATTTACAATCACGATTCCCGGTCCACCCGGTTTCGGTTCTTGGCCGGTTTCGGTTCCGCACGGTTCCCGTGTCCGGTTCTATCAGGTAGAAGTAGAATGGCTGGTTCCGGTTCCGGTTCCTTTTTATCATATACTCCCTCTGTCCTATAATTATGTGCACAAAATAGGTTTTACACGTGAATTAAGAGATGAATAGAGTAATGGGTAGTTGTTGTGAATATGAAAAGTAAAATAAGAGAGAGAAAGTGGGTTATGGAATAATGGTTGATTGGTGTTGTGAGTGTAAAGTTAAAGTATAAGAGAGAATGAGTGAGATGAATAGTAAAAATTCTTTTCTATTTTAAGAAAGTGTGACTTATCAATGAGACACTCAAAATGACAATTTGTGTATATAGTTATGGAACGGAGGAAGTATTGTCTACCTCCGAGTAGTATTTTACTGCTAGTTATGCTCTACGAAGAGAGAGAGAAATGGTGGAGCAAATAATAGGAAAGTTGAGTCGCCATTGTTATGCCTTCTTCTACTTGTGGGTTCTCCTAATTTCAGCAACCCTTGCTCACTGCGCTTACACCCACCAACGGCCGCCGCCAAACGGCAGTCCTCATCGAATGAAACGGCGTACGATTTCTTTGCATCGGTCATCCAATTACAAAGGCATAGTAGCTGGTGAGAATCAAACAGCTTGACGATACTATATGATTATGCCATTGATGTTGGCGATGAAGGTATACGCACGCCGCGCGAGATTATGTGTTCGTTCGTGGTTTAATTTTACTTTCTCTGTAGGGCTTGACGTTTAATAAGTGTAGTAGCAGAATTTATAAGATTCATTATCTACGATTTCTGATTTTTCAGTTTCATTGTTTTTTTTTAAACAACGACTTCAATTGCATTAATAACAAGAAAAGAGACGGCACTCCACAAAAGCCGGAGGCTCACCCCAAATAATATCCATAATAGATCCATTCTTTAACTTACAACAATGACAATTTCGAATTAAATCTTGAAACATACAGATTCTACTCTAAGTAAAACTTGGAAACTGTCTCGATTCGAAATTTAAAAAATCCCCCTTCCGATTATATTTAGCGTTGAGTACTTGACATGGAGAATCCGAACAATCCAACAAAAACACAAATACACAAAACACAGACTCTCAACGACTGAGAGAAATCAACGGCTCCCACAAATGAGAGGAATCAATGGCTCTCACAAAGGAGAGGAATCAACGGCTCTCACAAAAGAGATAAATTTATTAAACATCAAATTTAAAAAACATAAAATCAAAATCTGAAATTAATCCTTAATTTTGCATTTATTAATTGACAACTTGTCAAATAATAAATGTAAAATTAAGGAAGTTGTTGACTGATCAAATCAAAATAAGAAAAATTGAATGAAAATTAAGAAAAAGGGAAGATTTGGATCAAAGAAGAAGAAGAAAAACCTTCTTTCCCTAAATGAATGTAAAAGGAAAAAAAATGTTCTTATCAAAAACAAAAGTGTAAAGAAATAAAAATCTACATTTGCCTTAGAGCATCTCCAACCCATTAATGAAATTTGGTGTAACTTTTGCACCAAATGATTTTTGGAGTAATGCTAGAGGTATAAAATAAAATCACAATATCTTGCTCACAGCAAGTGTTGGCGATATTTTATTGGTTGGATCGATAGTGGACTCGACATACTCTAATAAAAAATCCAATAAAATTATTACACTTAAGATTTTGTGACTTTTTTTGTGTCCCAAACATTACTCTAACTTTTGTTCTCCAACCAATTGCAACAATTTTTTCACTAGAAAAAATATTCTTAGCATATTTTCCTTATACATCATCTGTATCTTCCTTTTTTTATTTCTCAAAGAGTACGTAAATGTAATTAATTTTACATATTGACCTCTGACTTTCAATTGAGATGATAAAAATGAAAAATAAAATATTAATAATATAAAAAACTATTAAAACATATTATATAAATAAATATTATTTAAAAGAAGGAAAAAATTCTCAAAAGTCTTCTAATTAATTTTTAAAAAAAAAAAAAATAGGAAAGACATTTTAATTTATTTCTCTCGGGTCTACTAGCTGGAATTTTATTTCTGTTAGATCCCTGATTTTTTAATGAAATATTGTAATCCCAAAACTACCCCTCCACCCAACCTAATACGCTAACCCTCCCCCTTCTGCGTCATTTGTTTCTCTTGTTTTCTCTCTGCCGTCAGCCACTCTCTCTCTACTCCTTCGGCAAACGAGCATCTCCTCCGGCTTCCAACTTCTCCTCTGACATCCTCGTTATACTCTGGCGTCCTCCTTCTCCTCTGTGCTGTCTTTCCCATCCGGCATCCTGTTGGGTTTTTTGATGCACCATGCGCAGCGGAATAATAACATGAAATCAAATACCCATGAGCCCAGATCCGTCCATGTTGATTAAATTAAATACAAGATAAAAGAAACTAACCTTGAAGATCGAATCCATGAACACGGACTTTAAGGTGCTAAAACAAACACCCTCTATCGGTATCCACACGTCGAACGGACTCAAGAACACCTTCTTGATGCGACTGCTAGATCTAAAGGCTTGATGAAGAAACACACTTTCTTCGTAGGAATTATTTTGCTTCTTTGATTATTGTATTTTGATGATTCTAAATCTCAAATAATAATCCTTTCTCTCTATGGTTTATTGTTTCTCAAACAATTGTTATTGATTTCCAACCATTGAGCTGGCAATCCCGGCTGCATATATTTATATGAGGGTTTGACCTAATTCCATTTGAACCCGAAATTCCTTGTCAGACAAGAAAACTGAACATTCTGGTCTGGGCCGGATAGGAAGCCGTACGCCTCCTATGGAGCCGTACCAAACAATTTTCAGTTCCCAGATTTTTAGCCTTTTTCCAATCGGTTCTATTGTATGTGACCCAATAGGATTATACTAAGATGGCAACGAGTCCGAACAAGTCAGAACCCGTAAGTCATAAGCGGACTCTATCAAGCCATTAGGACTACCCAATTAGTGTAACTTTGAAAGTCCAAAGTTACGTTATAGAACATATCGCAATCCCTTTGTACGCGATATCATATTGGTCATAAGTCATGTTTCCAAGTCAACTTATGTTGTCCAATACTTTCTCAATCTCGAGTGGACTGATATGAGCAAATGACATTAAACACATCATTTATTTGGGTATGGCCATACACTAACATCAATATCACTCATCGAGTGGCCTAGCAGATATCTCTCTTGAGAGAGAGACAAATCTCATCTTGAATTATCATTCTTCCTACAAGAGTCCGATTATGTCAATCATAGCCTTTATAACTACCCGGTTAAAGTAGCGTTTGACTATGTCAAACATAATGTTCACCATGTGGAAGACCATGATAATCTCAGGTCTAAGGATATCAAATGATATAACTATTATGAGATTTAATTATGACATTTGACAATGACATAATCTCATAACGGGTCTATCCAGTACCTTGTTCTCCAACAAGTACCACAAGTTTAAAAACTAATGTATCCAAGGTTCACTTGGATACATCATTGGATACATTACTTGGATACATTAGGTAAAAATTAATGTATCCAATGTGCATTGGAGACTCTACTTTCAAAACATCGATCTCCTTGATTATTACTCCATCTATCCAAAAGTAAATATCCAAATTCTCTCTTAGTCAAAAATTAAATTTTGACATTCATTTTGAGACGGAACTTATGTTTTTGTTTGTAATGTTTGTAAATTGATAGTGTTACCAGTTATAGTTATATGATATTGTGGATGAGAGGTAGCTATGTTTTTCTTGGTAATGTTTGTAAATCGGTAGTGTCACCAGTTATATGATATTCTTTCGAATGTTTGTAAATCGATAGTGTTACTAGTTATAGTTATTTACTTTCTTTTTTTATCTGTCCCAATTTAAGATTCTTATTTACTTTATTACCTAAAATGGAAAATGAGACTCACTTGTCATTCTCACAACAAAAACTCCCTACCCACTTTCTCTTTCCTACTTTACTTTTTACACTCACAACATTTACTTTTTCTTAATCTCCGTACAAAGTCAAGCTAAGAACTTTAAATTGGGACGGAGGGAGTACATGATTTAAGAAATTTCAATGGTTTACAAGTTAAAACAGATGACACAGTAACAAGCATAAGATTTTTTTATTTTTTTATTTTTTTTTTAAAGAACAAGCATAAGATTTGGTGCATAGCATTTATGTATAAGCTGCATTAGTTTGATTTTAGAGGTATGTCCATTTTACCTCCTTCAAGTTTAGGATAATAACATTATTTCCATTATAAACTCATTAATTTAATTAATTTTGGTAGATAAAATTTTGATAAAAATGATTAGGCATGAAGATTGAATCCCACATCAAATTATTTCACGAATCTTTGGTAATGGCTGTCATTTTGTGTCAACTAGATCTAATTTTACATTCAATGCCACAAAAGAACAAGCTATCTCAATACTATATATAGCAAATACTAAAAAGAGAAACGAAAGCAAATAGTTGAACAAAAGAATAGAAAACAGAAGCCATACCGCATACAACTGAGCTACCTTTTATGTATAAGTATTATCTTTTGTTGTCGAACCAACCCTCAACCTTAGCCTCACAAGAAGTAGGTTTAATCCAAATGGAGAACCGATGTTGAGTCAACCCGTAAGGCGATTCGCTACAATAACTACCATCATAAGAGTGATACTGTTGGTAGCAAAAGAGTAGAAAACGCCATTTCCTCTATGAAATTTGGGGAAGAAAATCTTGTTCCCCATCCCTTCTGCTGCAATTGTTTCCAAGTAGGACGCCCATCTGCTAACATAGAGTACCTTATCATCTCCCAAACAATCCACTTGCTCCCATATCTTTTTGGACAGATCAAACCTTGCAACACAAAGTTTTTCATGTTCACGTGTCTCGTAAATAACCATCATACCCTTGTGATTCTCTACCATGGCAATGGGACAGTACAAATAACGTTTGCGGTGGGGTACAATTGGCTTGTCATAAATTTCCCATGTGTTGGCTTTAATGTCATAAATCCTGATGTTGCCTTGATCTGCCATGAAGTAGCAATGATCATCCAAGAAAACCGGGTTGCAAAATGAGGGGGTAAACTTACAGTCATGAGAGAACTCGGTGATTTTCCATTTTGCTTCTCCACGTTTTATGATGCCAATATAAGTATACCTGGTTATAGTTTTAGTTGCAATAATGGTACACGAGGACGAAGTTGGCGGAGATGAAAAGTAAAAAATGTCGAAATGTCTGTCATACGAATTAGGGACGTCGATCCTCTGCAAGGTGAATGGATTGAAGAAAAATAGACAACTATGGCCTTCATTCATGAGCAACCACCCAAAATTGGAGGAGCAAATTCGCGCATCACGCAACTGAGGAAAGTCCTTATAGTATATATCTTCAAAGATCGGATGAAAGAATTTGCATTTGACATCATCTACGAAATTCATCAGAGAGGGCGAAACATACTGACGGATCAAGCCCAAAGTATCTAACGGAAGATCTGACTGTGATATCTCTTGATCTTGATTCATGTCGTTAGTTTTACCTTTTTTTTTTTTTTTTATGTTTTCAGCAAACCTGGTTTTGAATAAATTCAACAAGCTTCTTCTCTTCACCTTCTCGCACTAGAAATATCCGCTAAGCCTTGTACAAGTCAAGTCTCTGGGAAGAGGGGAAATAGATAGATATATCTCCGTCCCACTAGAAGTGAGACTTCTTTCCTTTTTGGGCCGTCCCACTTAAAGTGAGGCTACCCAAAATGGAAATGTTTTAATATACTTATATTCATCATTCCCCACTATTTAACCCCACTCATTTTCTCTCTTCATTTTCCACCACTCATTTTATTCAACCAACACCACTATTTACCCCACTCATTCTCTCTCTTCATTTTCTACCACATATATATCACTTTATCTTAAATATCGTGCCCACTCCTCTAGTCTCACTCTCAATGGGACGGAGGGAGTATATACTATACATGAAACAATTCTATACCCAAGGAAATAAAAATACGTTTCAGAATTAAAAAAGGAAAGGATGTAAGAATTATCCTTTTCCTAAAAAGAAAAGGTAAAACAATTCAAATGAATACCCAAAAGAAAATAAAATAATTCAAATAAAAATAAATACAAACTGAATCCTATACCGGAAAGGAAACAAAATTATTCAAATAAATACCCAAAGAGACCAGAATTGATTTTTTTTTTAAAAATAGGTAAAATCCTGTAACTAAGAGAAAAGAATTGAACGAAAGTTAATGAATAGTGTAAGTGCAGAACGTGGTGATACCACAAGTGCTGCCAACACTGTCCCAGTGATACCCGACGGACTGCTGGGATTATATTTTGATATTTGCTTCATAAATAATTGTTGTACTAATGTCTAATATTGTTGCAAGTTTAGTGTTTATTGTTGGTCCAATTTTCAGATATACTATGGTTGAGATGCTAGAATAATGCAAGGAAGGTGAAAGAAGATTTTATGGATAAAAGGGATTTTATTCATAAACATGTGGGATTTAAAGCAACAATTAAATCATGGAAATTGACCCATTCAAAGGGCTGAGTTGTTGATCTAAGATGTACAAGGCGTCCATAGCATGAAGGTACAAGAAGGATATGCAAAGACTTGGGTATCAAGAAGTTTGTTCCTACAATTTAGGACATGTGGAGAATCTTATCCCCAGTTCGGCCACTCCTCTCCACACTCACTCCACGTTTTTTAACATCATCCCAGCCATTATTGGAGTATTCCCCAAGTTCTTAAAGCCTATAAATAGCAAGGAGGATGAAGAGTTCAAGCAAGCAACTACACAATACATCCTTGCACAAGAAAAGCCTATAACTCATTGGTTCCGATAAACCCCGTCTTCCCAATCTCCATTCTTATAATCTTTGATTGTAAGTTTGTCTTGGCTAGGATAGGGTCTCGTGTATAGACTTAGTCGTTCCATTGAGCTTAAATTGTAATAGCTATAGGGAACTCTCTGCCTTGTACTTTAATTCATATTATTAGTAAAGGTCTCGCCTTTGAGGCATCCCTCAAGATATATACATTTATATATCTTGAGAAAAATAATTCTTGTGTTTTTATTCCGCTGCAAACTCTTTTCAGAAATTGTTTTCTGCTCGTGTGTGTAAGTGTTGCCCGAAGTGTTATCGTTGCTCTGACAACACTTCCTATAAAACCCAAGGCCATTGACATTTTCAATTGGTATAATGCTGCCACAAGTGCTGTTCTGCATGCTAACACAAGTGCTGATCTAACTGCTAATGCACGTGTGCGGGCTATTGATACTCAAACAGGTTTGGTAGTTGGTGTGTTTCTATTCTTAGTAGCTTTTAAAAACAATTTTTATGTTAGTTGTTTTAAAACTATTAGTTGCACTTAACATTTGTTTTACGTTTGTTTTTTGGTTGGTTTATTTGTGTGAAGTGTGTTAAACACTTCATGGTTTTTGGATTTTATAACTTTGGTTTTGTTTTGGATAATTAGTTTTTAATCATGTTTAGTTTATGACGCAACAAGGAAACGTAAACTGGACACTAACGCCACAAAGACTGTTAGTTCAAATAAGTAATTCCCAAATGAATACAAAAATCTGCCTTCCTCTAATAGACTGCCATCCCTACTTATACTCTCAAAACAGTAAATTAAATGAAGAACTATAAATTAAATGTATCGGATAATGATGTATCTGGAATTGAATCAGACATGAATTTGCTGAAGGCATGTATCTGTTGGAAGTTATATCAGCAATGATTTATTAAATGAATGTATCTGTTGGAAGTCAGATCAGCTCCGCGTCATTCTCCCCTGCTTGCGAAGAACTCGCCCTCGAGTACGCTGAATCATCTGGGTACAAAGGCGCGTCTGATGGAAAATATGGTGAAATATCTGCCACATTGAATGTTTTTGAGATCCCGAAGTTGTCGGGTAAATCAATGATATACGCATTATCATTAATCCTTCGAAGAACTTTGTAAGGACCATACTTCTTAGGCTGCAATTTGCTGTATGTGCCTACTGGAAGTCGCTCGCGCTTGAGGAACACCATCACTTGATCACCCTCACTGAAGACCCTTCTCTTGCGATGTTGATCAGCAGCTTTCTTGTACCTTGCATTGGCAGCCTCCAGCTTAGTCTTCACTTCTGCTTGCACATCTTGCCAATGAGTGGCCAAATTCTGAGCAGCAACATTAAATTCTGATTTTTTCGGCAATCTGATTAGATCAACAGCATGTTGTGGAGCCTTCGTATAAACTACAGAGAACGGGGACCTCCCAAGAGCACTGTGGACAGCATTGTTGTATGCGAATTCCGCCTGAGGTAAAGCAACATCCCACTGCTTAGGTCTATCTCCACAAATACTTCGGATAAGGTTACCTAAGGTCCGATTCACCGCCTCAGTTTGCCCATCCGTTTGAGGGTGAGCAGTACTGCTGTAGTTAAGCTTCGAATCAAACATCTTCCACAAAGTTCTCCAAAAATGGCTAAGGAATTTAGTGTCCCTATCCGACGTAATGGTCTTAGGAACCCCGTGCAACCGAACCACCTCTTTAAAGAACAATTTAGCGATGTTGCTGGCATCCGATGTTTTCTTGCATGGTATGAAATGCGCCATCTTAGAGAACCTGTCAACAACAACAAAAACAGAATCGATACCCCTTTGGGTTCGAGGTAATCCCAACACGAAGTCCATTGACAGATCCTCCCATATATTATCAGGAACAGGTAAAGGTAAATACAAACCAGTGTTTTGAGCATGCCCCTTCGAAGTTTGGCAAATATAACACCTTTGAACCAGTTGTATCACATCTCGGCGCAAGTGGGGCCAGTAATACCTCTCACTAACAGCAGCTAGGGTCTTGTCTCGCCCCAAATGACCAGCAAGTCCGCCTCCATGCAAGTCACGAATCAATTTCTCCCGAAGAGAAGTCTTCAGAATGCAAAGCTGATTTCCTTTCATTAAGAATCCCTCATGAATATGGAAATCAGAATCAGTACTTCGCGTACTACACTTTTCCCAAATCTCCCGAAAGTCCTCATCTGTGTTGTACATATCTTTGATAGTATCAAACCCAATTACCTCATGTCTCATGACCACAAGCAATTCAGCTCGCCTACTTAATGCATCCGCCACTTTATTCTGCACTCCTGCCTTATGCTTTAGTGAGAATGTGAATTTTTCAGGAACTGCAGCCACCTCGCGTGCAAACCCTTGTCAATCCTCTTTTGACTTTTCAGATATTTTAAGGCATCGTGATCTGTATACAACACAAACTCTTTCCCAATAAGATAATGCTCCCAATGCTTAAGGGCACGAACCACGGAGTAGAACTCTTGGTCATAAGTTGACCACTTCTTTCTTGCATCACTAAGCTTTTCACTGAAAAATGCTATGGGCTTCTTTCGTTGGGACAAAACAGCGCCTATACCCACACCGCTTGCATCGCATTCCACTTCAAACAAGGTGTTGAAATCAGGCAATGCTAAGACTGGAGCTGTGCATAACTTTTCCTTCAGAACAGCGAAACTGGTCTCAGCTTCATTACCCCAATTAAACCTCCCTTTCTTCATACACTCGGTGATTGGGCTGCAATGCTACTAAAATCGCGTATAAACCGCCGATAAAATGTAGCCAGTCCATGAAAGCTCCTGACTTCACTCACATTTCTAGGTGTCGGCCAATCACGAATGGCCCGAACTTTCTCAGCATCTACTTGAATACCATCAGCTCCCACAACATAGCCCAAAAATACTAAACTTCTAGTCATGAAGCTGCACTTCTTCAGATTAACGTAGAGTTTATTTTTTTGTAGAGCTATCAGAACTTCGCGCAAATGTGAAATATGCTCCTCCTCGGTTCTACTATAAATCAAGATATCGTCAAAGTATACTACTACAAATCTACCAATGAATGTTTTCAATACCTGATTCATAAGTCTCATGAAGGTGCTAGGAGCATTCGAAAGACAAAACGGCATCACAAGCCATTCAAATAAACCATCCTTCGTTTTGAATGCCGTCTTCCACTCATCTCCTGGTCTGATCCGAATTTGATGATACCCGCTTCGGAGATCAATTTTTGAGAAAATTTGTGCCCCGTGTAACATGTCCAGCATGTCATCTAAACGAGGGATAGGAAACTTGTACCCAACAGTGATCTTATTAATGGCTCTGCTATCCACGCACATTCTCCAGCTTCCATCCTTCTTCCGGGTCAATAAGGCAGGGACTGCACACGGACTCATACTCTCCTGAATGTACCCCTTAGAAAGTAGATCATCAATGTGCTGTTGCAATATTTCATTCTCCTTAGGACTCATTCTATAGTGAGGCAAATTTGGTAAACTTGCGCCGGGAACTAAGTCAATATGATGTTGAATGGTGGTAACCCCTTAGGTAACTCCTCTGGGGTGATATCGCTGAACTCTTCAAGCAACTTTTTGACCATTTCAACGTGCTGAGCTGTTGATTGCTTTTCTTCCAACAATAAGGCATGTTTTAGAACCATAACATGGACTTCCCTCGATTCTTTCATAGCTTCCTCAAACTCAGTTGCAGAATGTGCCAAAGTGAGAAAATTCTTTCCCACTGTCTTTGCTGCCTTGGGTATCGAATCCCTCTTCAATGGCAGTAAGGTATACCTCTTCCCAGCCTTTCTTAAGCGGTAGGTATTCTCCCGACCATCATGTTGTGCTGCTAAATCATACTGCCAAGGCCTTCCAAATAACAAGTGACATGCATCCATATCCACAACATCAAAATACAGTTCATCGCTATATTGACCAATAGAAAATGGTACCTTACACCTTCCCGTTACTTGAATCTTGTCACCTTCTTTAATCCAGCTGATGGAATACGGACTTGGGTGCTTTTCTATCTCCAGCCCCAATTTCTTTACAACATCCTTCCCAATTATGTTCTCACAACTTCCACTGTCAACAATCACTTCAAAAATCTTGTTCTGAATCGTACATCTAGTACGAAATAATTGATGTCTTTGGGTCTCTTTCTCTTGCTTAGGAGTGAGCATCATTCTTCGAATCACATAATTGTGACTCTCAACACCCTCAACAACTTCTCCCGTCTCATAACCCTCAGTCTCATCATCCTTATCTGGATCACAGTAAACCTCCTCCTCTTCTTCTCGATCTACCATGTTAACTAACTTTCTTTGTGGGCAATCACTAGAACGGTGTCCTAGTTGATTACACTTATAGCACTTCCCGGAGATTGGCCTTGCGTATGGATTGGTTGTTTTGGGTGCATCTTTTGCTTCGGTTGCTCGTGGTTTCTTAACATGAGTTCTCTCTTCTGTTGCAGTCTCGTCAACAGCCTTGCTTTTATCATTTTTATCCCCAGTTTTAGAACTATTCCCAACGTAGGTCCTACGAGGGAATTCTTCACGACCCTTCTCCAACATCATTTGTTCAGCCTTTAAGGCTAAATTCCTAGCCTCTGACAGCGATCTGATGACTTGTACGCCAATGCGATCACGGACTGCTGGCTTCAAACCCTCCACAAACCGAGCAACTTGCTGACCTTCGGTTTCTCTCAAGTCATTTCTGATTGATAGCCTCGTGAATTCATCATAGTATTCATGTATGGATCTCATTCCCTGGCAACAATTATGATATTTCTGAAATAAAATTTGTTCATAATCTGGAGGCAAAAACTCACAAATCATTAATCGTTTCATCCTCTCCCATGTTCTTATTGGTGCTTTGCCCTCTCGGGTCCTACGAAACTGTAAGCGCTCCCACCACGCAGATGCTCCTGATTTTAATCTACATGCAACAAGTTTCACCCGTCTTTCTGCCGCAACATCCATATACTCAAAAAAATGATCAACATCAGCAACCCAGTCCAAGAACTCTTCAATATTAAGATTACCTTTAAAATAGGGAATGTCCACCTTAAGTCTGTAATTTGTTTCTCTTTCAGTCACGTCGAACCTTCGATAACCTGCGTTTCTTCTCCGTGGCTCTTCATACTCCAGCATTTCAGTTTCAGAATCTTCTTCAGAGTCTTCCACAATTGCTTCACGTACACCCCGACCACGTAACTCAGTTGCCGGTCGGATGAAAGGCTGCCTATGACCAGTGCCGCCACCAGGCATTCTCCAATCACCACCACGGTTCCTGTTGGGACCAGCGACCTGTCCCTCCATTCGGTAAAACATCTCTTCCAGACGATCAAAACGGTCATGAACACCCTGAAGTCCAGTTTCGAGATTACCTATCCGAAGTGACAAATCGTCGACCACCACTCTCATATCGAGAGTCTCAGTCCCCCTTTCAACGTTGGGAGGACCGCCGTTACCTCTGCCAACACCGCCTGTCATCGAGCCGTCAAACGAACCAGCTCTGAATACCAAACCGACGCAACAAGGAAACGTAAACTGGACACTAACGCCATAAAGACTGTTAGTTCAAATAAGTAATTCCCAAATGAATACAAAAATCTGCCTTCCTCTAATAGACTGCCATCCCTACTTATACTCTCAAAACAGTAAATTAAATGAAGAACTATAAATTAAATGTATCGGATAATGATGTATCTGGAATTGAATTAGACATGAATTTGCTGAAGGCATGTATCTGTTGGAAGTTATATCAGCAATGATTTATTAAATGAATGTATCTGTTGGAAGTCAGATCAGCTCCGCGTCAGTTTACTTGGTTTAAAACTATTTCAAAATCATTGTTTTTCGGTTGACTTGCCTCTTTGAGGGGGAGTTAATCTTTGCGGGAAGAATTTATGTATATTCTGTATTTGTGCCTAACATTGTCTTGTATGGTCACAGCATTATTTAGTTTGTGAAGAAATATCCAATTAAGGGGGAGATTGTAAGTGCAGAACGTGGTGATACCACAAGTGCTGCCAACACTGTCCCAATGATACCTGACAGACTGCTGGGATTATATTTGGATATTTGCTTCATAAATAATTGTTGTACTAATGTCTAATATTGTTGCAAGTTTAGTGTTTATTGTTGGTCTAATTTTCAGATATACTATGGTTGAGATGCTAGAATAATGCAAGGAAGGTGAAAGAAGATGCTATGGATAAAAGGGATTTTATTCATAAACATGTGGGATTTAAAGCAACAATTAAATCATGGGAATTGACCCATTCAAAGGGCTGAGTTGTTGATCTTGTTGGTAGTGGTGCCCTAGGCACGTTTAATAAACGTTGTAATTGTTATCATTTATTTCATATCAATAAAGAGATGTTTTGATTATTATTGTTGTTCATGTTTACTTATAATAATCTCCGTCCCTAGTACTTGTTAAGCACTAGTATAAAGGCTAAATGATCATGGGATGATCATGTTAGATTTATGGGTACTTGTTTGGAACAAGGTACTGGACATGACCCGCTCTATGAGATTCATGTCATGGTCTATGTCGTACATATATCTCATATTAGTTATGTCATTTGAATCCTTAGACATGAAGTTATTATAGTCTTCCACTTGATGAACATTATGTTTGACATATTCAAACGCTACTTTTAACCAAGTAGTTATAAAGGGTATGATTGGCATAATCGGAATCCCGTTGGGAAGAATAATAAGCTAAATGGATTTGTCCCTCCTCGGAGAGATGTCAAGCTTGGGCCACTCGTAGGAATGATGTTGATGAAATGTTCGGCCGGACTCAGATGAATTGATTGGATCAATGTCATTTGGATTATCAACATATTCGGAATCGAGAAAGTATTGAACAAAACAAGTTGACTGTTTGACCATGACTTGTGTTCAATGACATCGTGGACAAAGGGATTGTGACATATTCTAAAGGAATGCGAACTTGTGTCTAGTTATACTATTTGGGTAGGTATGACGGTTTGCTAGAACCTAATCATATCTTATGGGATCATGTTTGAGCTCATTGCCAACTTAGTATAATCCTAGAGGGTCACACACAATAGAACGAATCTTTAAAAAGGACTATATTGGAATTTTGGAAATTCTGGACATTCTGAAGAGTGGGCGACCGCACAGTATTGACTGGGCGGCCGCACACTTAGGACAGTTTTGTACCAGTTTTGCTTCAGATAGTTGTGCGACCGCACAGATGATTTTGGGCGGCCGCACAGTGCTGTCGGGTGGCAGATTCCTAATTTGATTTGGAAACGAATTTTGGAAGGATTTTGACACAAGTTTCCTATTTGGAATAGGTCATACTTGTGTATAAAAGACCAAATTCGGCCAGCACTCTAGGCCAATGATTTTGTGAGTCTCAAAGAGTTTGAGAAAGAGTTTATTTTGTTCCAAGACATTCTTGGTTGAGGAACAAAATAATACACAAAATAAATTCCATATAGTTCTCTTGATTGTGAAAAAGTGTTTCACAATTTGGTCTAGCAACCAAGATCAAAGAAGCTCCTTTGATATTCGTTCGAAGTGTGGATACCGCTAGAGGGTGAAAATCATCATCTTCAAAGTTCGTGTTCAAGCTTTGTGATCGTGATCAAGTCTTCAAACCTCCACCAAAGACCAAGAGAATTTGATAGCCATCAAGGGTTAGTTTATTCCTTTATTCTTATGTTGTATTTGACTTAATCATATGAACGGATCCATGGCTTTGGGTTTCTTAAAAATTAAATGCTATATTCCGCTGCGCATGTTACTTGGAAACCCAACAGATCTAAGATGTACAAGGCGTCCATAGCATGAAGGTATAAGAAGGATATGCAAAGACTTGGGCATCAAGAAGTTTGTTCCTACAATTTAGGACATGTGGAGAATCTTATCCCCAAGTTCGGCCACTCCTCTCCACACTCACTCCACGTTTTTTAACATCATCCCAGCCATTATTGGAGTATTCCCCAAGTTCTTAAAGCCTATAAATAGCAAGGAGGATGAAGAGTTCAAGCAAGCAACTACACAACACATCCTTGCACAAGAAAAGCCTATACACTCCTTGGTTCCGATAAACCCCGTCTTCCCAATCTCCATTCTTATAATCTTTGATTGTAAGTTTGTCTTGGCTATGATAGGGTCTCGTGTATAGACTTAGTCGTTCCATTGAGCTTAAATTGTAATAGCTATAGGGAACTCTCGGCCTTGTACTTTAATTCATATTATTAGTAAAGGTCTCGCCTTTTGAGGCATCCCTCAAGATATATACATTTATATATCTTGAGAAAAATAATTCTTGTGTTTTTATTCCGCTGCAAACTCTTTTCAGAAATTGTTTTCTGCTCGTGTGTGTAAGTGTTACCCAAAGTGTTATCGTTGCTCTGACAACACATTTGATAACACTTCCTATAAAACCCAAGGCCATTGACATTTTCAATTGGCACCAGAGCTGGTTACTTGACATACTAAGTATTTGATCCAGTTTGTCATGGCCTTGAATCTTGCTAATCTATATCTTGAGAGACTTTCTATTCTTCTTGGCTCGAATCATACTTCCCTTAGGAATAGTGAGGAAAGAGAGCTAGAAAACATTAAAGAACGTGATCAATCAGCCATGTTGACCATGGCTTTGGAGCACTCAAAGTCAGATTCAGAAAGTGTTGCCAATGGTGTTACCCAGAGTGCGATAACACCAAGCTCAACACCCAGCAGGTATAATCCTTTTAAATTTTCTGACAATTTTTTCTTTCATGGTTCAATTAATGTTGATGCAGGAAGTCCAGATGAGGAGGATTTAAGCAAGGATTAGCTCATTGATGGGTTAAAAGATCTCTACAAGGCATTGTTCAAAGAATGGAAGAAAGAGAACAAGATGGTAGCGATCTTAACCAAGGAAAATCATGAGCTAAAAGACTCTTTGACTCGGTTGGCGGTGCAATTCACAAAGTTGGATGTTGAACTTGTCAAAGTCAAGTCCAAGTTGAAGCTAGCCGAGACTACCTTCAAAAAGTTCAACACGGCGTTCTCAAAATTGGATGAAATACTCGACTTGAGTAAGTCACTCAAAGCAGGTATTGGGTTCCAAGACTCTCTTGACAAAATCACTTCTACTATAATGAATGAAAAAATGAAACATGTTTTGTAAAAGAACATGAAAAAGTAAAAAGTAGTTCATCAAGTGATATTTCTGATCAACCGTGTGTGTGTGAATATTGTCACACAACTGGACAAAGTAAATTTGATTGTTTTACACTCAAAAAGAAAAATTCAAGTTCACATGTGTTATCTCAAGTGTTACCTAACACTCAAGACAACACTGGTGATCAGAAAATTAAAAAGTCTAAAAAGAAAGTCTGGTTTTTAAAATCTAATCATAAATGCAATGTTGTATGTGCTTCTTTGAAGACTAACATTTCAAGTTCATGGTACTTTGATAGTGGTTGTTCACATCATATGACGGGAACAAAAGTGTTCTTGAAAGACTATGAATCTATCCAAGGAGAAACGGTGAAATATGGAGGTGGAGGAAAGAGCAATATAATAGGGAAAGGGACACTTGATATTTCTGGATTCCCTGCCTTAAAGAATGTCTTGCACGTTGATGGATTGGTTGCTAATTTAATTAGCATTGACCAATTTTGCGATGACAACTTGGAGGTAAAATTTAATAAAAATACTTGTGAAGTTTTTAATAACACTAACACTTGTGTAATGTCAGGAACTAGATCAAGTGACAATTGCTATCTTGTTGATAAACAAGTATGCAATTTAGTCAATATGGATGACACAATTTTGTGGCATCAAAAGTTGGAACATGCCCCTTATGAAAACTTGAAGAAAATTTTCCAGTTTGAGGCTGTCAAAGGAGTCCCCAATCTGAATCTGAAGAACAAAATTGTGTGTGTGGACTGCCTTAAAAGTAAGGAGACTCGTGTTACCCGCAGTGTTACCCAACACCAGGAGCAACACTTTGGGACAACACATTGTTTTCATCTTTTGCACATGGACTTGATGGGTCCAATTGAGGTAGAAAGCCTGGGAGGTAAGAGGTATGTTTTTGTTATAGTTGATGATTTCTCTAGGTTTACTTAGGTATATTTCCTAAGAGAAAAATCTGAAACTTTAGATAAATTTAAACTCTTGCACTCCAAAATCAAAAACATGTTTTGTGTTTTTATTTTCTGTATAAGATCCAATCATGGAAAAGAATTTGCAAATGTTTCCTTTTATACTTTTTGTAAGAAAAAGGGGATACACCATGATTTTTCGATCTCTAAACCACATGGTGTGGCTGAAAAGAAAAATAGGACATTGCTTGATATGGCCCATGTTATGTTATTCTCTAAAAGGATTTCAAAAAAATTTGGGTTGAAGCTTTGAGCACGGCTTATCACATTTCTAATAGAGTCTTTCTAAGACCCGGTTTAACTATGACACCCTATGAGTTTTTGAATGGAAAAAAACCTCATGTTCATTACTTCCATGTATTTGGGATCGCTTAGCTAAATTTTACTCTAAGAATGATAAAGCTATTTTTCTTGCATATTCACATGAAAATCTTGCATATCGAGTGTATAATTTGAGAATGGGAACTATTCAAGAATCTGTAAACATTGTTTTTGATGATCTGTCAAGTGTTGCAGATGAACCATGTGTTTATCCTCGTTTGATACTGCTGGAACAACCTCAAAGTGAATTTGACATTTATGTTGGACCAAGTGTTGACATAAGTGTTGGACCAGATGTCGGCCACAGTGTTACCACACCTGAGGCAACACCAGAGATAACACCAGAAGTCAGACCAGTTGCAGAAAATGAAAATAATGAGGACTCCATTAGAGTTGATGATCCCGTCAGAAGAGATCCCTCTTTGAAAATTCAAAAGAATCATCCTATATCCCAAGTGATAGGGAGATTAGACGAAGGGATACAAACTAGAAATAAAGAACCGGTTAATTATCGAGACATGGTGAGATATGCTAAGGTAAACCATTCATGTTTTCTTTCTAACCTTGAATCTGAAAATACTTTGAAAGATGAATATTTGATTCAAGTTTTTAACCATAAGAGATTTTCTAACTTGAAGAAGTCTCTTGTTTCATTTCTTGTTTAAACCCCTTGGATCATCTTTGTTGTTGTACAATATTTTATTTAAAAAAAAATCTTTTTAATTTTTTTAAAGCCTTTTTAATGGCGGCACATGCTGACCTTTTTGTTACGGTAGGTTTATACTTGGTTAACATGTTTGTCAAATCCCATTTGTACTCAAAAGTGACAAAGTCACTAAGTTTTCGTGATAAAATTAAAAGGCAAAAGGCAAAAAGCACTTATAGTATTTCCTATGTAACTCGGGGCACGGCGTTCGCTGCGACGATGCACTCTTGCCAAAGGGAGATACTATCTAGTGATTTCATACTAAGTATTAGGAACATGGAGTTCGCTACTACAGTGTATCCTACTTGAAAGTTGCAAATCACTAAAGTATTTTTTACACTTTATAAGGACTCGGAGCACGGAGCTCGTTACTACGATGCTATCTTGTAGATATTGAAGTGTAAATTATATTTATTTTAAAGTGCTTAAAGATGAAGAACAAGCTTATTTTATCTAACTTGTTAGATTTATTTTACCTCAAACACTCTTAATTAAGGCTTGCTATGCCTCAAGTGTTTGAATTTGGGAAGCTTGTTTTTGCCTCAATTGCTTATTTAAAAGAAGCCTAACAATTTGCCTCAAGTGTCTTTAATGAGGATTGTTTTGCCTTAAGTTCTTAAAGTGAAAAGTTTTATCAAGGGGATAGTTGACTTATGTGTTTTCTAAAGTGTTACCGTCATTGCCAACAACACATTAGTATGTGCCACATTATTTTTTTATTTATTATTTTCTCGGAATTAATATTTAAATTTTGAAAGTCCGAAAGTCTTTTATAATTTGAGGAGTTTTTTGATTTTTAAAAAGTCTTTATTAAATTCCTTTTTATTTTTGGTGAATTTAATTAGATAACTTCATCCCTAAAATTTGGAGTAAAATTTCAAATCAAACTAAAAAATTTATGGGATTTGGTCACCTATGCCGAATTATCCTAGTTTTTTTTATTTATTTACAAAAAAAAAAAAAAAAACTTTTTGGGGGTAATGGCCTGTTGTTTTGATTAAATTGTGAGTGATGTGATTGAGTTTAACTATCTAGCTAAGAAATAGGGGGAGTTGAGAGTTTATAGGGTTTAGGAAGAGACCTATCATAATTAGTGTTTATCTCTTCCATTTGAATACTTCCTAAAATATCCAAATTAAACCCCCTCCTCCTCTCACCGATCTCCCTCTTTCTCTCGCCGACCTCTCTCTCTCAGTCTCTCTCACGCTCAAAATCCCTCTCCCAAAATTCTTTCCTTCTATTCTCAAAACTCTATAAATGACTTCCCCTTCCAAAACCTCAAATGAGCCCATGGAAATCTCGCCATTGTTGTCTCCGGACTCCACCTGTTCCGGTCACACAGGCTCCTCCTACGTCGGCTCCTTCCCAACCTATAGTGACTACCATCAAGAAAAAGAAGAGAAAAGACTCATCTTCTTCACGCCAACTGACTGCCCAAGCTCCATCAATGCAGACTTCAAGCCAGATACAGATTCATACAAACTTGTAGAAATTCTTTGCACAGTATTCTTCACAAACAGGGGGAGATAATGCTGCCACAAGTGTTGTTCTGCATGCTAACACAAGTGCTGATCTAACTGCTAATGCACGTGTGCGGGCTATTGATACTCAAACAGGTTTTGTAGTTGGTGTGTTTCTATTCTTAGTAGCTTTTAAAAACAATTTTTATGTTAGTTGTTTAAAAAATATTAGTTGCACTTAACATTTGTTTTACATTTGTTTTTTGGTTGGTTTATTTGTGTGAAGTGTGTTAAACACTTCATGGGTTTTGGATTTTATAACTTTGGTTTTGTTTTGGATAATTAGTTTTTAATCATGTTTAGTTTACTTGGTTTATAACTATTTCAAAATCATTGTTTTTCGGTTGACTTGCCTCTTTGAGGGGGAGTTAATCTTTGCGGGAAGAATTTATGTATATTCTGTATTTGTGCCTAACATTGTCTTGCAGAGTCACAGCATTATTTAGTTTGTGAAGAAATATCCAATTAAGGGGGAGATTGTAAGTGCAGAACGTGGTGATACCACAAGTGCTGCCAACACTGTCCCAGTGATACCCGACGGACTGCTGGGATTATATTTGGATATTTGCTTCATAAATAATTGCTGTACTAATGTCTAATATTGTTGCAAGTTTAGTGTTTATTGTTGGTCCAATTTTCAAATATACTATGGTTGAGATGCTAGAATAAGGTGAAAGAAGATTTTATGGATAAAAGGGATTTTATTCATAAACATGTGGGATTTAAAGCAACAATTAAATCATGGGAATTGACCCATTCAAAGGGCTGAGTTGTTGATCTAAGATGTACAAGGCGTCCATAGCATGAAGGTACAAGAAGGATATGCAAAGACTTGGGCATCAAGAAGTTTGTTCCTACAATTTAGGACATGTGGAGAATCTTATCCCCAAGTTCGGCCACTCCTCTCCACACTCACTCCACGTTTTTTAACATCATCCCAGCCATTATTGGAGTATTCCCCAAGTTCTTAAATCCTATAAATAGCAAGGAGGATGAAGAGTTCAAGCAAGCAACTACACAATACATCCTTGCACAAGAAAAGCCTATACACTCCTTGGTTCCGATAAACCCCGTCTTCCCAATCTCCATTCTTATAATCTTTGATTGTAAGTTTGTCTTGGCTAGGATAGGGTCTCGTGTATAGACTTAGTCGTTCCATTGAGCTTAAATTGTAATAGCTATAGGGAACTCTCGGCCTTGTACTTTAATTCATATTATTAGTAAAGGTCTCGCCTTTTGAGGCATCCCTCAAGATATATACATTTATATATCTTGAGAAAAATAATTCTTGTGTTTTTATTCCGCTGCAAACTCTTTTCAGAAATTATTTTCTGCTCGTGTGTGTAAGTGTTGCCCGAAGTGTTATCGTTGCTCTGACAACACCTTTGATAACACTTCCTATAAAACCAAGGCCATTGACATTTTCAAATAGAAAAGGTCAAAGCCTATACTCCGTTTATATCAATTCCCATTTGTGCTTAAATTAAACTTAAATGACCTTTATAGTTGGATCATGACCCTTAAATTCACATAATAGTTTTATGTCCGGTTTATTCCTATCTTTGCCTAATTAAACGTAGATGGCATTTATATAGGAGTTGGTTTTGGGGGAAACTAGTTTCTCCATAAGTTATAAAAAGTCCACTTTTTAACACTTAACCCTTAAACTCTACACCCTAAATCCTAAACCTTAAACCCTAAACCTTAACCCCTACAAAAACAAAAACAAGACTTTTTATAAACTAAAGAGAAACTAGTTTTCCCCAAATTTTTCTCTTTATATAGATCACGCCCTTATATTCAACTAGTGTTACACCCGTGCCTTAAAGGCACGGGCAACTGACTTTGATAAATAAAGAAAAAATGAATAGCTATAAATGTAATTAAAAATTGGTAAACATTAAATTAACAGTATAATTACAAATTTTGAAAAATTTCTTTGTAAACAACATTTGTTGTTTCATCGACAGTTTTTCCTTCTTCATCACAGATTTATTTGGGTTTCCAATGACAGAAATCTCTTGAAAAGACATCAAGTTAAGCAATGTCTTTGTAGGAAAGTTTTTGTCCTTTACTCCAAAGATAACTGTAGAGTCTAAAAACACGAGTTTGTATCGATGAGCCACAATTTTGAACCCGGCCAGCATCGGCAACAATAAGATTAGAGATTATATTCAGTTGTCCCTCATGCAGTTTGTTTTTAAACTTGCTTATCAATTTGGTAGGAACTGTTGCTTGTATTCGTTCTCCCTAGAAAAAAATAGTTTTCATTTAGTAAAAGTACACATATAAAAAACTTCACCATAAAAAATAAATCAAAGCAGTAATAACTATTTAGTGTTTACCTCTGAATCCATAAGAATAAACTCAAAAGTATTGGGTAACTTCAAAATGTCATCATATTCTACTTCTTACTTGCGTGCAACAAATACCTTCACATTCTAGTCAGATTGACTCTTCTTTCTTTAGTTCACGAAAGAGACTTCTTTTCATTTCCATTTTCTGTTCTTACTTGAAGAAGAATCTATGTTTACAAAGTGAACATGCATTGAATGAAGACCAATTGCTTTTATACTAAATAAAAAACCTTTCATATACCAGCAAGTAAGAACTAAATGTATATTATTTTAGATTACATTTTTATTTAACCAATGTGTATCATTACCAATGTAACATTAAATATAGAATATAAAAAATTATGAAATCATAATTACATATACATGAATTTATTATAAGCATGCACACACATTTTCTTGATTGTAGTTTGCTTTCAATGTTTGTGTTTGAATTTGCCTAATAAATGAGATGTATAATGAGAACATTAATTTGGTTACATGTTTCGAGGTTATTTTTTTTATACAAGTTTATCTTTTAATTCTTAGATTCTGATTCAAAACAACTCTAAGTAAAAAAAATGTATAACTTAATTTTCTTTAACGTATTTTTTTTTATTTTTTTTATAGTTTACTTCAAATTTATTTTGCATGCGTAATTAATGTTTATTTTTATTAAATATAGAATATGAAACATTATGTAATCATAATTACAGATACATGAATTTATTATAAGCATGCAAACATATTTTATTGATTGTAGTTTTCTTTCAATTTTTTTTTTGAATTTGCTTAATAAATGGGATGTATAATGAGAACATTAATTTGGTTACATGTTTTGAGGTAATTTTTTTTTATTTAAGTTTATCTCTTAATTCTTAAATTCCGATTGTACTCTCCAAATTAAATTAAATTTATCTATGTACTCTCCAAATTTTGAACTTACATTTAAATTCACTAACATGTCTTCAACAAAACAACAACTTGATATCAAACTGATTAAAACATCTAAAATTCTAAATAAACTATAGAACTATTTCCACCCTAGTACACAAGTAAAAGATGGCATCAATTACAATCTCTTAATGACTATTTCCACCCTAGACACCTTCTCTTTGAACCAATTGCAACCCCTTCTTTCAGTTGACTTCATCTTGGTATCTTCCATTGGAGTGATTGATGTAATTCTTCCGCCAAAAATTAAAGTGACAAAATAATTTCAGAAAAAAGAAATGCTAATACATAAACTATAATAAATAATGGAATGGCATAACATATTTAATATTTGTTGCATTACCTTTCTTGAAAATCTGTAATCTTAGACACCTTGTCTTTGGTTAGAATTTCTGATACTTGAAATGTGTTAAAATAGTTATTTCACCTTTGTACAGGTTGCATGATAACATCTTCCCTCTGCATAAAATATCATAGAAACAAACATTCAATAATAAAATTAAGAAAAAAAAAGTAAAAAAAAATATGCGATGAAAATTTATTAACCGGATGTTTTCTAACCTTATTTCCAACATCTTAGCCTCACTTCCATTAAATTCGTCATCCTGTGTAGTATATGTACTTGCAACCCTCCCTATGACATCTATTAGAAAAGTAGTGTAGTTAAAAGATATGACAAGTAGAAATTGAAATAATAGTAAAATTTTATATCAAAAATTTAAATAACATTGAATGAAAACATGTTTAGCAGTTAAAATGCTTTGATCAACAACATCAACAGTGGCGAGGCTGGGGCAAAGGGAAGGGGGTCACCCCCTTAAATTTTGAAATGTGTCAATTTTAGTACCTTCAAAATTTTAGAAAATGACATTTACTACAAAAGAATGTTGAATTTATTCATTTTGACCCCCTTAAATTTGAGGAAAAAATTGTACTATTCGACCCCATTGTATAATAAATTTGTAAACCTCAACAATAATACTTATCCCCAAGCAACCTTGACCCCCTTTTCAGAAAATCCTGGCTTCGCCATTGAACATCAACATTATAAAGATCATGATAGATTTCGAAGGCTCGAGTTCACGGATGTAGGATAATGATGAAAACATTTTCGTTCAAAGTGTTGTTGTATGTAAGTTCAATTGAGTGAGTTTGTTTGGGGATGACTATATTTGTAGTGCATTCATGGTTGCTCAAAGAACAAAGCTAGATGAATGTATCTAGAAAGAAAGGGGCGCCCTTTCATTTTTTCTTTATTTTTGTTAAGTGATTTTTCATATGTCTTCCCAACTGTTATCCATTATATTGCATCGATAATCATAGATAGAATTGAAGATCATTAAATGCACATATTCCTCACTCTCTTTGGTTAATGAAGGAGATTTTCGGTTAATTATAAATGAAGGCCCCCTTTCATTTTTGTTTATTCTTGTTAAGTGATTTTTCATATGCCTTCCCAGCTATTATTCATTACATTACATCGATAATCATAAATAGAATTGAAGATCATTAATTGCACATATTCTCCACTTTTTTTGGTTAATGAAGGGGCTCTTTGGTTAATTATAAATTAAGGGTCTCTTTGCTTAATTATAAATGTTGTTTCCAAAAAGCTGCTATTAAATAGACATAATAAATGTTATAAAAGCAGGTGCATAAAGGGTCTCTTTGGTGTATTATAAATATTGTACCATAACAATTAATACATGGGTATTATGATGATAATTGTTCTTTAAAGTGGTGTATTGTAAATTTCGAGACCTTATTTAATAGTTAAGCACGTGTCAAACATACATTTAATGATAATTTGTTTTTTTAGTCAAATTTTGCTTTCATTATGCTTTAATGATGTTTCATTAAAAGTTATTATTTATAGATATGAAGTTTAGGCGCCAAAATTCCATGTATAGTAAGTGTATTAAGTGAACTTCTGGCATTATAAAGATATAGATGAGGGGGTCTCCTGTGCGGCGGTTGCACCGTGCGACAGGAGCCGACCTTCCTTTTTTTTTTTTTTGCTGAGATTTTTTTTTTCCACCCCAACCTTTTTTTCCTCCCAAAAGTAACACTTATTATAACAAAATGTAACTCTTTTTTCTTTTTAAATGTAACACTTTTTTTTTCAAAAATGTAGCACAATTTTGTTGCAATAGATTAAAGATAATATAAAGATTGACAACTAAACAAATGTCACACTTTTTATAAAGGAATGTAACACTCTTTTTTTCAAATGTAACATTTTTTTTTTCAAATGTAACATTTTTTTTAAAAAAAATGTACTACAATTTTGCTGCAATAGATTAGAATTTTTTCTCAAATAATTCCTTTATTTGTAAGTATTTACCAAAGTACCACCCTTTTCAAAGTATGTACCAAAATGACCAACTTTGAGGTGATTCGCTTCTATGAAAAGCGAATTACTGTAATTCGCTAATAACAAAAGCGAATTACCTTTGGCCGCCCCATTAATCCATAGACGGTAATTAGCCCCATTAATCCTTTAAATTAATTCGCTATTTGCGGAAGCGAATTGTACATTTAAATGAATTCGCTCTTTGCGGAAGCGAATTATACATTTAAATGATTTCCCCTTTTCCCTTCACTCACTCAGACAGACTCACAGACAGAGACGCTCGCAAAGAAGAGAGGCGATAGAGTGGCGACGATTCCCGGCGATTGACTGGTTTCTTGGTCCGATTGTGAGGGTTTTTCTTGATTCAAAGCTACATTTCTCCGTTCCTAATACAAAATGTAAGTTTTTCTATTTTTTTAGCAATATATCTATCATATTGAATTTTAGGCGATTTTTGGTTCAATTTTTTGGGTGATTGTCGACTGGTTATGGACTCTAGTAGCGTTTATGATTTGTTTTTTTGTAGAATTATATTGAATGTGTGTTATTTGCGGACTTGATTTTAAGGTTTATAATTTAGGTTTGAAATTGGGTTTAAGTTTGTTATCTGGGTTTGAATTTGGGGATTTTGATGATTTTTATCTGTATTTTTGCTTTCAAAAATACTCCCTCCGTCCCCAAAAATAAACGGGTGATTTTAATAAAGACTCCCTCCGTCCCAAAAAGTTAATCATTCTTTTTTCGTTGTTATTTTGAATGAACTTTCTAGGACGGAGACGGAGGGAGTATAAACTTTCATATTCTTACAATTATACAGAAATGAGTTGCATAGACTTATGAAACCTGTGTTTGCACTTTGATTATAAGTTTAACTATTTGGATTCGTACAATGTTCGATAATAAGTTTGATAATAAGTGTTAGTACAATGTTTTTGTGCCTTCTTTCTTTTTGCAATGAGACTCTCATTCTAAGAAAAGAAAACCTAATTGCCACTTTTAATTATTGCTTTCACCTATAAGTGGAGCACCCCTTTCTATTATTAGGGAGTATATTATTAATGAACTTTTTAGTACGTAGGGAGTATATTATTAATCCTTTTATATGATTGTGGTTTTTTTTATTGTTCCAGATGGATGGAGATGGGCCGTTTGTAGATCCAGGTCCTTTGAACCGCACCGTTCTGACTTTACAGGTTCCCATAGATCTTCTCATTTATGGGCCGGTGAAGAGGTTTGTAGTATATCATTTCGACATGGTCCAAAGCCCCCGACAAATATAGATGGAAGGGTTGTGAACAGATTACGGGTTGCGGGGTTTTACGGAGTTTTACAGGATGGGGGAGATGAAGAAATATGACTGTGCTTTATTTGAGGCGTTGGTCGAGCGGTGGCGCCCGGAGACCCACACTTTCCATCTACCTGTTGGTGAGATGACGATTACGCTGCAGGATGTGGGTCTATTGACGGGTTTGCCGATAGATGGATTGCCCGTCACGGGCCTTCAGACATATATGACAGACGCCCAGTGGGCTGATTTGTGTTTTGAGTTGTTAGGTGTCAGACCTGGTCCCCCGAACTTGAAGACGGGGATGTTGAATCTCAAGTGGCTTAAGGATCATTTCTCAAATATTGGTAATTTGGGAGAACATGCCACAATAGCGGATATTGATAGGTACACACGTGCCTATATCTTGGAATTATTGGGGTCATATATCTTGGCAGATCGCAGTAATTCGAAGGTGAAGCTCATATATTTGCCACTTCTTAGAGACATCGATGTTCTAGGATCTTATAGCTGGGGCAGTGCTGCGTTGGCCATCCTTTATCGAGAGCTTTGCAAGGCGACTTCCCCCCAGACTAGTCAGTGTGGAGGATTCATGCCGATTGTGCAGGTATGACTATTTAAATATAGTATACATGTGCACCATATCATTTTATAGTATATATTTATATATATATTGATGTTGATTTTTGAACAGATTTGGGCATGGGAGAGATTGAGGTGTACCCAGTCGCGGTCGTTAGGCGCTGTATATGGGGCAGATGTAGATGACCTGTTGGGGGCTAGGTATGATAGGACAACTACTTATCAATGAATTGATATATTTTTTTACGCTTTTAGAGTATAATTTTCTTTGATTTTCAATTTCAGTTGGCGGGGGGCGTTATCGTTTGGTTATGTGACTAGACATAACCTGCGCGGCTATAGGGATGCGTTAGATAGTTTGACTGCAGATCAGGTTGTGTGGGAGCCATATGGAGACCGTGTTGCTCCAGGGTATTGCTTGCAGGGGGAGGCTGTTTGGAGGACGAGGTCGCCTCTTATATGTTTCGAGAGGGTGGAGTTGCACCTGCTTGATCGAGTTATGCGCCAGTTTGGCATGCGCCAGTTCATCCCTGGGCCAGTTGACACTGATGTTAGATTGCATCAGATTGATAGACGGAGTAGACCCAGAATAAGTTGGATGGATGACCATGCCGCCTATATTCAACAATGGGAAGCACGTTTGATTGCAGATGAAATGAAGAGATTCCTTTTTTTTTTTGTCTTAATGACTACAATATGATATATGGAGTAATTATTGTGTGTATATATATATATATGTATGTTTATGTATGTATGTATGTATATATATTATGTAAGGAGTAATTATTATGTAATTTGATTGACACAGATGGATCCATCGCTCCCCTGCTGGTATCGTGGACGACAACCTCTTCCCGGTCATCCCGGTCAAACCTCCAATCCTCAATCTAATCTCTCTCAAATCGAACAAGAGTTAGAATCTCCACTACCTCATAATGTGTCTGGTCCCGCTGGTGTCGCACAGGCCGCCGTACGTCGGTATCACTCCGGAAAAGATCATGTCTCTCAGGGACCCCCTCAGTCGACCCAAGAGGCCATAAGGAGAAAGCTTGAAGAGCCGGTGGAGAATGATCATTTCCAGCGCAGACCTTGGCTATCTGCAATGGACTATCTCACTGCAGAGGGTACATATTATCCGTTGAAGGCCATCAAGGAGAAATGCCATAACTATGATAGGGTGGATCAGGTATGATATCAACATTATTTATATTTAAGGTTAATATTTAAAAATAATTGGTCGTTATTTTTTTGGTCACTACTACAGGTTGTTGTTGTTGTCACGGAGTACACACGACAAGATACTGGCTCTCTTAAGGTGACTTTGAAGGATCCTACTGATACAATTGAATCTATCATTGGCCCCAAAGTGCTTAACGGAAGTGAGTATGGAAGTGACATAGGTGTTGGTGCTGTTCTGATTCTTAAGCAGTATGAAATATTTTCCTTAACATTACACTCCCTAAGGATATTTTCCTTAACATTTTGTTCTAAATGTTTTGTTTTGTTGATCTATTAGGTTGTTGTCTTCGCCCTCGCACGCTCAAAAAAAGTACTTAACATTACACTTTCCAATGTTTTTATGGTATTCCCTAACGATTGTTAAGTTAATTTGTTGGACATGTAATATTTGGATTTATGTCAGATTCCTATGCGACCAGGATGTGGTCACTGAATTTTTTGGATTTATGTTATATTTTCTATGTGACCGGGATGTGGTCACTGAATTATTTTATTTATGTTATATTTCATTAGCACTACAAATGATAGAACAAACACAATTCAAATATCTTACAACAATACAAAGTCATTAGCACTACAAATGATAGAACAAACACAATTCAAATATCTTACAACAATACAAGTTCATTAGTACTACAAATGAAAGACAGACACAAGATAAATATCTTACAACATAATCCCATTGAAATGACGTGGAATTTGACCCAATTCAAATCTATTCCCTGTTAGTTGGACACCTCCGGCACGTGTGTCCTTCCTTCTTAAAAGTTGAACAATGGATTATTCGTTTTCCAGATTGCCAGTCCATACTATTTCGAAGCCGTCTTGATTGTGGTCGTCCCTTCTTTGCATCGCGTCGAAGCATATCATTTGGTTCAAATATTGGCACCCGACCATCCACATTCCAATAGTCCTCATGCTGCAATGGTTCAAAAGTCCCTGACCATGTTTTGTAGTATGACCCGAGAGTGTAAAATTGATCAACGTAACTACGACCATCGACATTCATGAATGTGCAACATGCAATTGCATGGGAACACGGCAAGTGATATGCGACCCATTTACCACATGTGCATGTACGCTCATCAAATCTCACAATTTGAGTATTTCCACCTTTTTCACCACGACGTCCGGTTGTCACTTGAAACACTCCCCTGTTATTTACATTGAACGGTCGAACATGGTGTGACCCAGCCTTTTTGGTGTTGTAGTTGTATCGACGATGGATCCTTTGGCTAAATTTGTATAGTGCATTAGGGTTATTAGTAACACCCCTAATGCATTCATTGCAAACCCCAGTCTGCTGTGAAAGTATTCCACACAACGGTAGAAAGAAGTCTCAACAATAGCTGTTATTGGCATACCACGTGATCCTTTCATGACCCCATTAAAGACCTCAGATAAGTTCGTAGTCATAATACCATATCTATAACCACCATCATGCGCCAGTGTCCACTTCTTCTTATCTATATGCTCAAACCACTTGATGGCTTCTGGGTCAACTAAACGGATCAACTCTAAAGTATTTTTCAATTTTCTATCTTGGTGAGCACAACCAGCAACCCAGAACAGACGCTTCAAATCACTACCATGATGCTTCTTCAGAAAATTTGCTCTCATATGCCTCAAGCAATATCGATGATGCACATTTGGCCACCAAGTATCTTCTGCAACTGTAGCAAGAATGCCATTATGACGATCAGAAAGTAAGCATACCTCACGACCCTTGATAATATGTTGACAAACAAGGCGTAAAAACCAACTCCAGAGAACATGGTCCTCTTTTTCAACAATAGCAAAAGCCAGAGGAACGATGCTGTCGTTGGCGTCAACACCCATAGCAATGAGTATCACCCCTTTATAACGTCCATGTAAGAATGTTCCATCAACAGACACGACAGACCTACAATGAGTGAAAGCTTGAATACAAGGCCGGAATGCCCAGAAAACACGATCAAACTTTTTATATACACCAGGTGGAGGAGGATTAAAATACTCAACAATAGTTCCAGGATTGTATTTCTGAATAGCACCTAGGACACGAGGTAACCAAGCATAAGATTCCTTCCAGTCTCCAAACACTGAGCCAATGGCCTTTTGTTTCCCACACCATGCCTTCTTGTAATAAATTGTCCTACCGTATTTCTCATTTATATCTGCAATAATAACTTGAACATTCAAATCAGAATCAGCCTTGACCTTATGGAGAATATGCCGACCAATAAACTTAGCATCCAAGTTGGGGTGATCAAGACTAAGTCCAGAATACAAACAACAATGAGGGCCTCTATACTTGGTCACTTCCCAATATCCTATCTTCTTCTGACTCACACGAGCATAAAAAGGGCATGGATAGTCTTTCAACAAACACTCAATGGCCCACGTTCGGAGTGTGCTCTTTCTTACCTTAAAACATCGATTGGAATGTATGTGATACTTCTTTATCTCATATTGCACCTCAATCTTCTTAGAAAATCGTATCCCTTTAGCCAATCCATCCTTCTCTCCATCCCATATAGGAAAACTACATTGATTATTAACAGCAATCACATCAACTTCTTCTCCAATATCATGATAAAGAGGATAGTCTGCTCTCTCATGCATTCGATTCTCTCTCCTTTTGTACGCTACTAAATCTGATTCAATCCCATCATTCGGCCCATCGTCACCCTCGCTAATCTCACTACCGGTGTTGTTTTCTTCATCATCATCATCATCATCAGGAAACAACAAACTATCTATTTGTGCATCATAGTCTTCATCATCTTCATCTAAAACATCATCATCAGCCGGAACATCCTCACGTGGCACTCTTCTACGACGCGGTCTCTGGTTACTTGGAGCCATTGCAGCCGCTTGGTTGTAACTGGGCGAATTATCATAGAATGTCTCTGTACTTGGACCCTCGCCAGGCTCTCGGTTGTAACTCTGCGAATTCACATAAAGTGTCTCTGCCTCTGCATAACGTTCATTCGTCTCTTGATTATAACAAATGTCAGTCCCACCCCCACGGATATCAAACACCTCAATAGCCTTCATGATAATATACAGCTGCAAGTTACTCAACCCACCAAATTGAGCATTAACATCAAACATTAACGCCACACCATTATCGTCTTGGATATGAAATGGAAAGTAATTTGCAATTCCATGGTCAAAGGAATGAGGAAACCTACAAATAACTTCCAGCTGAAATCTTGTTCGATCTACCCCAATATGTTCATACAACTGATCAATCAACTCAGTGTAAGTCCATCTATGTATCGCTCTAAGACCAAATTTTGGTCCTTTTTAAAAAAGAGGACCATTAAATGGATCTTCATCATCCCCCTCCCCAGTAGCACATGAAAATAAGCGGTAACCCACTCATCGATACCCTAGAACCCTAGAAAATGATAATAACAGTCAAAATCTTAAATTTATCATTTCTCTCTACAAATTCACGCAAAAACCTAAAATAAATCACATCAAACACAAAAAATGACATATAGATAGAGATCGTGGTGTACCTTTTTGCTTGATCTGAGTATTTCAAGAAATGGATTTGCAAAATCCTCTCCTCTTTGCGTCCCTTCTTCTTTCTCTCTCTATTTTCAGACAAGATGGAGATATAATGAGCTGCACATACTGAAACCTTATCTTATTGTGTGGGTTTAATATAATTCGCTTCTTAAAGTAGCAAATTATAACAATTCGCTACTATAGGAAGCGAATTACTTAAGGTTTAATTAACGCCCTAATGCAAAGCGCGCCTAATCTGGTCAAAGCACAATTCGCTTTTGACAAAAGCGAATTATGATAATTCGCTATACCCAGTGGCGAATTACCTCAAAGTTGGTCATTTTGGTACATACTTTGAAAAGGGTGGTACTTTGGTAAATACTTACAAATAAAGGAATTATTTGAGAAAAAATTCCAATAGATTAAGATAACATAAAGATTGACAACTAAAACTAATGTCACACTTTTTATAAAAGAATGTAACACTCTTTTTTTCAAATGTAACAATTTTTGTTTTCAAAATTAACATAAGATTAACATACTAAAACTAACGTTACATTTTATAAAAAAATGAATGTAATATTTTTTCCTCAATTGTAACAGATTATATTCTTAAATGTAACATTATATCTGAAAATGTAACAATTTTTTATTGAGAAAGTAACAATTGAAATGCAAACCCGATTATATATATATATATATATATATATATATATATATATATATATATATATATATATATATGAATTTTTACTCTTTTTAAGAAGAAAAGTAACATTTACTAAATAAAAATGTTACATTCATCTATATAAAAATTATAATCATATATTCACTTTGTTATACTTCAAATATTACTTTTTTTAACACAAAAACTATCAAAACAATTTAATTTTTGTTGTAAAATTGCTGTTACATTTGACTGTAAAAGTGTTACTTTTTGAATATGAAACTGTCACTTTTATTAGAACAGAGTGTTAATATCAGCTGACAAGCAACTCAAACTTTTTGTGTGTAAAAATATGTTTTTTTTTAA